>SJXQ01002306.1:0-35398 GCA_006408695.1 Aepyceros melampus
AAAACTGACCTTTTCCAGTCCTGTGGCCACTGCTGAGTTTTCCAAATTTGCTGGCATATTGAGTGCAGCACTTTCACAGCATCATCTTTCAGGATTTGAAACAGCTCAACTGGAATTCCATCACCTCCACTAGCTTTGTTCGTAGTGATGCTTTCTAAGGCCCACTTGACTTCACATTCCAGGATGTCTGGCTCTAGGTGAGTGATCATACCATCATGATTATCTGGGTCATGAAGATCTTTTTTGTACAGTTCTTCTGTGTATTCTTGCCACCTCTTCTTTATATCTTCTGCTTCTGTTAGGTCCAGACCATTTCTGTCCTTTATCGAGCCCATCTTTGCATGAAATATTCCCTTGGTATCTCTAATTTTCTTGAAGAGATCTCTAGTCTTTCCCATTCTGTTCTTTTCCTCTATTTCTTTGTGGTGATTGCTAAGGAAAGCTTTCTTATCTCTTCTTGCTATTCTTTGGAACTCTGCATTCAGATGCTTGTATCTTTCCTTTTCTCCTTTGCTTTTAGCTTCTCTTCTTTTCACAGCTATTTGTAAGGCCTCCCCAGATAGCCATTTTGCTTTTTTGCATTTCTTTTCCATGGGGATGGTCTTGATCCCTGTCTCCTGTACAATGTCATGAACCTCATTCCATACTTCATCAGGCACTCTATCTATCAGATCTAGCCCCTTAACTCTATTTCTCACTTCTACTGTATAATCATAAAGGGTTTGATTTAGGTCATACCTGAATGGTCTAGTGGTTTTCCCTACTTTCTTCAATTTAAGTCTGAATTTGGCAATAAGGAGCTCATGATCTTGTTTTTGCTGACTGTATAGAGCTTCTCCATCTTTGGCTGCAAAGAATATAATCAATTTGATTTCAGTGTTGACCATCTGGTGATGTCCATGTTTAGAGTCTTCTCTTGTATTGTTGGAAGAGGGTGTTTGCTAAGAGAACCCCCAAAAGACAGCAGCTCTGCGACCCAATTGCTGTGTGACTCCAGACAAACTGCTTAACCTCTCTGGGCCTCAGTGTCTTCCTCAATGGAAGCAGATTAGAGACATTTAGTCCTCTATGCCACCACCCCTCCAGGCAGCTCCCCCAAGCCACACCTTCTGGGGACAGGGTCATACTTGTTCTGCCACTCACGTGATCACGACGGGGGCCACCTTGTTGGGGATGATGGACTTGGCCTTACTGTTGTGCAAGCCTGTGGTCTGGAACGAGTGGACGCTGAGTGAGTGCCGACCATCCATCGAGCCACCGTCCTGGAGGCCCTCGAAGGGGGCGCTTGCCGAGACCGTCTGCTGGCTGTGCTGGCTGTTGTACCCATAGTCTGCTGGCAGCCTCAGGACCCAAGACCTGTGGGGTAAGAGGAGGCGCAATCAAGGAGGGGAGGGGAAGCCACAGCAGGAGGGGACCCAGCCCACCCCTCACCCCTGCCCTGTGAGCAGGTCTGAGGCCCAGAGGGCCTACTCACCCTGCAGCTGTCACTCAGCAAGGCACGTGTTGGCTGAGGCCTACCACTGTTCCTGGCCCTCTGCTACTGCTTTGGGGAGAGTTATGGACATGGACAGATAAGAAGATACAGCTCTGACCCCTTACAATTTACCCTTCCCTAGTGAACATAAGACAGTTAGAAAAGAGCTAACCATCCCCACCAGGTCAGGATGCAAGACTCCAAGTACCTGGGTCAGGCCACATGAAGACCAGGCCTTCCAGATCAGAAGAAAGGGAAGGCTGTCACCAGAGGGAAAACCAGAGGCAGAGGGAAGTCTGGAGATGGCTTTGAAGGGTTTGGATGGGAACAGAACATAGCTGTGAATGTCACAAAAAACACCAGGGAAGTGCAAGCGGGGTGAGTTCTCAGCAGATCAAGGCCCCTGAACTCTACATCAACAACCTCGACATCAACAACGTCTACATCACCAACAACATCTCAACAGCCAAAGCTTTTGCCCGACATCCGGCATGCCGGGCATCCTTGTGGTCTCACAATTCCCACTGCAGGGCTCTCTCCTAGGGAAGTAGTGAAGGATGTGTGCAAAGAGTGGGCTACAAGGGTGTTTTGCTGATCACAATGTTATTTATAGTAACAAAACACTGGAAACGGCCTGCAACAGGGGATTTGTTGAATAAATTATGGGGCATCTCTAAGGTGGAATGTTAAACAGCCTTAAAAATATATTGACTGATGTGGAAAGATAGCTAGGCAACCAGAAGGGAAGAGGAACAGGCTGCAAAGCAAGCACAGGATATAATCCATTTTAATACGTGAGCACAAATCAGGAGAAAAGTCTGGGAGGACGCACACCAAGACGGTAACCTAAGTATCACCTGGTGATGAGATTACAGACAGTTTTCACTTTCTCCTTTTGCCTTATCTGCATTTTCTGAACACTGGGGAGTAAAACCTACTTAAAAGAATGGCTGCAGAAGCAGGCCAGGAGAGCCACTAACAGCTGGCAGAGGGTATGGGGAAGACTGGCTCAGGGGTCCAAGAACCAGGGCTGCTGGGAAGGGAAGGGGCTGGGAGTTCCACACAGACTCAAGAAGAGGGTGACAGACATGAGAGACAGGCTCACAGAATTTTCTCAGAGCCCAGTGGCAGCTGGTCCCCACGGAACTGATGGCCCAGGATCAGGAAGGGGAGGGAGTTCCCTGCCTGCTGGTTCCCACTCCCACCTGCACCCTGAGAGCGTCAGTCGCTCAGTTGGGTCCAACTCTTGGCAACCCCATGGACTGTAGCCTGCCAGGCCCCTCTGTCCATAGGATTCTCCAGGCAAGAATACTGGAGTGGGTAGCCATTCCCTTCTCTAGGGGATCTTTCCAACCTAGAGATTGAGCCTGGGTCTTCTGCACTGACAGGCAAATTCTTTACCATCTGAGCCACTAGGGAAGCCCTCCATTCTGAAAGCACAGGGACAACAGTCTTTAGAACCTGATGACTCCGCTCTGCTCCCCTCCCCAAGCTGCCCTAATCTGGGCCTGAGCTGCTCCCCACCATCCACTCACTCCCAGCCCTGCCCTCTCATAAGCAGCAGCAGCACTTCAGGAAGTGGATGGTGGGGTCAGGAGTCAGCATGAAGCCCGGGAAGCAGGTCACTCTGAAGGCTGAGCTCACCACACCCTCATTCCCCCAGGGGTCAGAGTTCCTGGTCCCAAGGCAGGGCTCCCCCAGCCTTCCAGGGCAATGCCTTCAGGCTCCCCCTTCCCAGAGTCATCCAGACAGAATGATTGTTCATTCCGTCCCCCCTCAGCACCCCAACCACTGCCTCTGCTTCCCTAGTCTGGAAAGGGTCCCCTCTCTCTCCAGCCCAGCCTTGTCATCCTTGACAACTCCCAGCAGGCGTGGACAGGTCTCCTAACATGCACACCTTGTGTTTATAAGAGCCTCGTCACAGCTCTCCACACCCGCGCCAATCTCTCTCTCTCCTTTTTCTCTCTTTTCTTTTTCTTGGTAGAAGGTGGAAGGACTAAGCCTTTATTTCCAAACAGAAACTCAGGCACTCAGAGAAGGTGAAGGGCTCCATGGTGGATCTCCTGCTGACTGTCAGCAGAGCCAGAACCTTCTCTCCATGGCTCCTCAACGTTCCCCAGACCCCTCTCAGCAGCCTGGACCAAGGAGGCATCAGGCAGGGTGAGTGGGGGTAAGGGCAGGAACAGCCGCCTCCAAGAATGGGCTCGGTGACTGTCCCAAAGGAGGGAGCGACGGACAGGACATGGGAAAGACCTGCAGGAGGCAACAGCTGGCTTCAGCTGCCAGGCCAAAGCCGAGCCCTGCTCCCACAGGGTGAGGCTGGGCCTGACACCTCCACCTCGCCGCCCTCACAGCTCCAGCTCTAGTCTCTCACAGGCTTCAGAGGCGATGACAGGCCCCAGCCGGTCCCTGAAAGGACAGCCCAGAGACAGCACAGATGTGCACAGCTGTAGGCTGCAGAAGTGGGGGAAGGACCACAGCCTCTGAAAGTTGGCCTGTCTCCGAAATGTCTACAGGAGGGGGAAACCCCAGGCTTCCCAGGTTTCTCACTCTGCAACTCTCCCCCCAAACCTCTTTCAACTCAGTCTAGAGTGAGCCTCACCAGTACAGGGCCCTTCATCCTTCAGGTCCCATGCGCTGGGGCCTTCAGCAACTTACTTTTCCCCCCTGGGCCTCAGTGTCCCCATCACAAAGTGACAGTGAAGGATGAGATATTCTAAGGGCCACTTCCCGTGGGTCTGGCTCCTAAGATCGGCAGTCCTAGCGGTGATACCACTGCTATCCACGGTCAGGGCCAGGGGCCAGCAAGGGCAGATGTGGGGGAGGTCCCTACTGCTCAATCCTCTGCTAGACGGAGAATCAGGGGTAGACTAGGATGAGACTGGACAGTAAGATAGAGGGTCTATGAGCCCGGATGGTTTGCAAACATTTATGCCTTACTTTCCTAACTTCTGACTAAAAGCAAGCATTTCCTTCGATCATGAGTGAAGGCTGCCCGTGTGTGTCTCAGAACCCCGGACACGGTGACCATTGAGCTCAGAGACATTTTCGCATCACACAGTGGCTCTGCAGGTATCTGGAAACGTGGCGTGCATGCATCACTCCCTTCATAGCACCACATAATGATCAGACCCAGGACCACTCTGGTTTCAGTTTCTCCATCTCTAATTCAAACCACCACCTCCCCTCTATCCTTTGTCCTGGACACGACAGAGAAGCCATGATCTCCAGCTTGTCAAACCCTGTGAGCTTGGAAAAGATGAATGGTGGCTATTCCAAAGCAGAGTCTGGCTCTTGCAACTGAAGCAGAAAGCTGGACACCTGCTCCCGAGCCAGCCATCACCCTGCCCCATTCCTTTCTTTGCCTTTCCTGCCCACCAGACCCTCTTGCAAAATCCCAAGTCTTGCCTTAAGGAATGCTGTGACCACAGGAACCTCCATAAATGGCCATCACCAAAGCTACCAAGAGCAGAGATTCAGAGTAGCTATATCCCTGGAGTCAACTAGTCCAGCCTTCCCTTTCTACAGATGAGGTAACTGAGGTCCAGAGAGGAAAAGTGATGAGCTCCAAGTCATAAGGGAAGAGGTCGAAAGGAAAGAAGGGGGACCCAAGGCTCCTAGCCCCCATCCCAAGTCCCCTGGCTGGGCGTGCTGACTCCACCCTGAAGCAAAGGGGAGCCTTTGTTGTGAGCACAGGGAGATTGTACTGAGCAGACACTAGACTGCTGGCCAAGTCAGGGGTTGTTGGTAAGTACGTGATTCCCAAGCCTACCTGGGGTGAACAGAAAGGGGAGGGCTTAACAGGTACCTGAGATAGCCAGTGATCTTGAGTATTGACCCAGGAACATGACAGGAGGACCAATGGGTGGACCTCTGACAGCAAAGCATCTAACATATCTCATTTATTCCCAACCCAATGGAAGAGCCGACTTATTGGGAAAGACCCCGATGCTGGGAAAGATTAAAAGCAGGAGAAGAAGGGGATGACAGAGAATGAGATGACTGGATGTTTCAGCAAAGTCCAAGAGACAGTGAAGGACAGGGAAGCCTGACATGCTGCAGTCCATGGAGTCGCAAAGAGTCAGACATGACTCAGCAACTGAACAGCAGCAGCAACAAAAAAGAGGTGCCAACTCTCACAACTCAGTGTTAAGTTAACAAACTATCCAGTTTAAAACGGCAAAGGATTTGAAGGTACATATGATGCCAAATAAGCATATGTAAGTTGTTCAGCATCTTACATCATTAGCAAAATACACTAGAAAGACAAACTTGAAAAGACCTACAATGACAAGTGTTAGTAAAGCTGGGGAAGAACTGGAGACACGGTGCTTACGTGTAACGTCGCACAGCCACTTTGGAAGACAGCTTTGTAGTTTCTTACAAATTTAAACAGACACTTACCACGTAACTCAGCACGTCCACTGTCAGATAGCTAACTACCCAAGAGAAACGAAACCCTGTCAGCATTATTCATTATAGCCCCAACAGAAATCAACCCACAAGTCCATCAGCTGGTGAACAGATGAAAAAAAGGTGCACTTTTATAGAATGAAATTGCTGTTTAGTTGCTAAGTTGTGTGTGACACTTTTGCAACCCCATAGACTGTAGCCCACCGGGCTCCTCTGTCCACAGGATTTCCCAGTCAAGAATACTGGAGCGGGGTGCCATTTCCTTCTCCACGGGATCTTCTCAACCCATGGACTGAACCCACGTCTCCTGCATTGGCAGGCAGATTCTTTACCCCTGAGCCACCAGGGAAGCCCACGATGGAATACTATACAGCAATTTTAAAAAAGGAAAAAGTAACTGATATACACATGACATGGGACAAACCTTGAAAACATCACACTAACAGAAACACACCAAGCCTCAGAGACTTCAAACTATATAGTCCCATTTGTATGACATCAAGCAAAGGTAAAACTCTATGGGCAGAAGCAGATGGATGGTTGTCGGGGACAGGGGAGTCCAATACACAGGGGCTTGAGGGCACCTTTGGGAGATGGAATTGCTCCCTATATTGAATGGGCTGGTTACATAACTACATACATTAGGCAATGCTGAACTGTACACTTGACATGGGTGAATTCTGTTGTATGAAGTTTACCTAAATAAATCTTGTTAAAAACAAGAGGAGCTCGCTCCTTCCCATCACCTCTTTCTCCTTAACTCCAGAACTCACCCACTGGGAAACCTCAAAGCTACCTCTCTGGACCTTAGTTGCCATGTCTGTGAAATGGGGACCGTGGTAGTACCTCCACTGCGGGGTTGCCATGAAGGGTGAACAATAGAGTTGATCCCTGAACACCACGAAGGTTAGAGACGTTGACCCCCCGTGCAATCTAAGGTACGTACCGAGTATACGGATCCAACCAACCACAGACTGCGCAGCAGATATCTATGAAAAAAACTCACACATAAGTGAACCCACGCAGTTCAAACCTATAGGGTTCAAGGGTTCACTGTGTAATTAGACAAGCCTGCAGAACAGGGCCTGGTCAGTGAGTGCTCCATGAAAATCAGCTGCTGGCATGCATGTCAGACTAACACCCATCAGTCAGACTCTGGAGCTGCGCTGTGCAATACAGTAACTGCCAACTGGGAAGCATGGCGAGTGTAAAATAAACGCTAGGTTCAAAGACTTAGTACCAAAAAAGTGAACCAGCTCATTAACAATTTAGTACTGTTGATTCTATGCTTAGTTCAGTGATTATGTATCAAAATTATAGTACTCTGATATTACTGGGGTTAAATAACATATGTTACTGAAAGATGATGCTGTGAAAGTGCTGCACTCAATATGCCAGCAAATTTGGAAAACTCAGCAGTGGCCACAGGACTGGAAAAGGTCAGTTTTCATTCCGATCCCAAAGAAAGGCAATGCCAAAGAATACTCAAACTACTGCACAATTGCACTCATCTCACACGCTAGTAAAGTAATGCTCAAAATTCTCCAAGCAAGCTTCAGCAATACGTGAACCGTGAACTTCCAGATGTTCAAGCTGGTTTTAGAAAAGGCAGAGGAACCAGAGATCAAATTGCCAACTTCCACTGGATCATCAAAAAAGCAAGAGAATTCCAGAAAAACATCTATTTCTGCTTTATTGACTATGCCAAAGCCTTTGACCATGTGGATCACAATAAACTGTGGAAAATTCTGAGAGAGATGGGAATACCAGACCACCTGCCCTGCCTCTTGAGAAACCTATATGCAGGTCAGGAGGCAACAGTTAGAACTGGACATGGAAAAACAGACTGGTTCCAAATAGGAAAAGGAGTACATCAAGGCTGTATATTGTCACCCTGCTTATTTAACTTCTATGCAGAGTCCATCATGAGAAATGCTGGGCTGGAAGAAGCACAAGCTGGAATCAAGATTGCCAGGAGAAACATCAATAACCTCAGATATGCAGATGACACCACCCTCATGGCAGAAAGTGAAGAGGAACTAAATAGCCTCTTGATGAAAGTGAAAGAGGAGAGTGAAAAACTTGGCTTAAAGCTCAACATTCAGAAAACAAAGATCATGGCATCTGGTCCCAACACTTCATGGGAAATAGATGGGGAAACAGTGGAAACAGTGTCAGACTTTATTTTGGGGGGCTCCAAAATCACTACAGATGGTGACTGCAGCCATGAAAGTAAAAGACACTTCCCTTGGAAGGAAAGTTATGACCAACCTAGATAGAATATTCAAAAGCAGAGACATTACTTTGCCAACAAAGGTCCATCTAGTCAAGGTTATGGTTTTTCCAGTGGTCATGTATGGATGTGAGAGTTGGACTGTGAAAAAGGCTGAGCACTGAAGAATTGATGCTTTTGAACTGTGGTGTTGGAGAAGACTCTTGAGAGTCCCTTGGACTGCAAGGAGATCCAACCAGTCTATTCTGAAGGAGATCAACCCTGGGATTTCTTTGGAAGAACTGATACTGAAGCTGAAACTCCAGTACTTTGGCCACCTCATACAAAGAGTTGACTCATGGAAAAGACCCTGATGCTGGGAGGGATTGGGGGCAAGAGAAAAAGGGGACAACAGAGGATGAGATGGTTGGATGGTATAACCAATTCAATGGACATGAGTTTGAACAAGCTCCAGGAGAAGGTAAAGGACAGGGAAGCCTGATGTGCTGCAGTCCATGGGGTCGCAGAGAGTCAGACACGACTGAGCGACTGAACTGAACTGAACTGAACATATGTTACTAAAATTAAGTTCATCTATTTAGTTTTACTTTTTTATGTGTCTATTTAAAATGACATCTGGGATTTCCCTTGTAGTCCAATGGTTATAACTTCGTGCGTTCACTGCAGGGGTCATGGGTTTGATCCCTGGTCAGGGAACTAAGACCCCCATATGCTGCATGGCACAGCCAAAAACTTAATCAATTTTTTAAAAATGACACATATTGTGGAACTATCACATTATAAACCATTAATTGAAAAAACACGCAGCTCACTTTATACAGGTATCCCCCATCTTTTTGAAAGTTCGCTTTATGCCACTTTGCTCTTCCAAAAGACCTACATTAATAACTGTTTTCACTGACCAAAAGAAATCCAAAGAGGATTTTGCTTTTACAAAAAAAAAAAAAAACAACAAACAAACAAAGTGGAAGATAAAAATAGCATTGAGCATTTGTCTTACAGGAGACATGACAGAGGCCGTGCACCCCACGCAGGAAGAGTGGCCCTGCCAAAATCCTTCCCAGAGCCACTCTCTGCATCTCAGCATCAAGCCCCAGAGCTCCAAACCACACGGTGAGCATCTGCGTTTTACATCTATTCATTCTGTGCGTCCATCAGCAAGAGGTGTCCTAAGGTAATTCTGTCTCCACTTAACACCATTTTGGCTAACAAAACTTCCATAGAACACTCTACTTTTGGATAGCAGGGGAACCCATATTCCTGTTGGATAGTGCTGCTGAGTCTCAAGTCCTCCATGGTCCCTGAAGGTCCCCCTCGGTCAGCTCAGATTCCTCAAGAGTTGAGCCTAGTGACTGCGGCAGTATGAACTTATAACCTTCTGTGTGGGGCATAAGAAAACCCCAGGAAGGCAGTGCTAGCATATCCCTTCAACAGAAAAGTGAGAACTCCCCAATATCCTCACACCTAGTTGGAGAAACAGTGATTTCAACTCAGTGTGATGGCTCAGATGGTAAAGAATCTGCTTGCAAGGTGGGAGACCTGGGTTTGATCCCTGGGTTAGGAAGATCCCCCTGGAGGAGGTCATGGCAACCCACTCCAGTATTCTTGCCTGGAGAATTCCATGGATAGAGGAGCCTTGCGGGCTACGGTCCTTGGGGTCGCAAAGAGTCGGACACAACTGAGCGACTAAGCATAGACACCGACAGATAACTTAATGTGAAAGGTGGACTCTGGGGCCGAAATTCCCATCCCTACCACGTACTAGTCACGTGGCACATGGCTTAACTTCTCTGAGACTCAGTTTCCCCAACTATAAACTCTATAACCCCAACTATAACTCTGCCTCCCTAACTGGATCATCTGGGGATGAAGTAAGTGAATGTGATTAAGGCGACACCTACCCAGCTCAACACACAGCAAGGGCACAGCTCACTAGCTGCCCTTCACATCACCCCAGATCCCAGGCTCCCTGTACTCTCTCCCTACCTTCTCCATATCCCCTCCCTGTAACCACAGACTGGGTCCCAGATCTAACCCTCCTGGCCAGGACCAGGGCCACACAGACACTGCCTATCAAAGGAAAGTCTGGAGGAATAAGTGGGCTCAGGAGCCCGTGGCTCTCATGCTGGGCAAACAACAGGGCCAAGCCGGGCTGGGCCACAGCAGCTGCCCCGCTGTGGAAACACAAATTGTTAAGTCTCCCCGTTTCACTCTGTTTTGGTAAGCCACCTAGGAAAGTTTCAATCTGCTTCTGGTCTTAGTCAAAAACCAAGAGAGGGGATTCCCTGGTGGCTTAGCGGTAAAGAATCTGCCTGCCAACACAGGAGACATGGGTTTGATCCCTGGTCCAGAATAGTCCACAAGCTGTGGGGCAGCTAAGCCCTGCACCACACCACTGAGCCATTATTCTAGAGCCCGGGAGCTGCAGCTACTGAAGCCCACACGCCCTGGAGCCTGTGCTCCGCAATAAGAGAGGCCACAGCAATGAGCAGCCTGCAGACCACGGCTACACTCGGTGCAACTAGAGAACGCCACGTGCAGCGAGTTAGACCCAGCACAACCAATAAATTTTTTAATTTTTTAAATAAAAAAATTATTTAAAAAAAAAAAAGAGAAAAGAACCAAGAGAGTCTAGCTCTTCTCTGGAGCCTTGGGCAAGTCCTCTCTTTGCTCTGAAAACCCAGCCACATCCTTAGTCAGTCCAACTGCTCTGCCACCGCTGGTCACTGGCCCCTGACTAGTCCACCAATAGCAACCTCCAGGAAAGAAGGCTTCCCCCTTCTCTCTGTCCCCCTGCCACCCATCCTCCAAGCAGCAGCCAAGAGGATCTTTAAAGCCCTAAATCACGTCGTCCGCCCTACTCAGCTGCTTCCTCTTCTGTAGAGTGGGAGTCATAAACCCTGTCTCGCCTCCCTTAAGGGCTGCTGTCAGTAGCACAGATAGAAAAGCCACAGAGACACAGAAAGGCCCCAATAGGCTGCAGGAAAGGAATGATTACCATGGGAACACGGACGACCACAGGCAGAGGGCACTCAGGCGGAGGTCATGTCATTTCCGTCCATCATGCTGTGACATGCAAAGCCCTCACCCGAGCAGACAGGCCGCCGCCCCCTCCCCTCGCCCTGACGCTCCAGCCACAGGCCATGTGCACCTCCTCCTTCCAACACCATAGGGCCCTCTCCTCCACATGAGCACCCACCACTCCTCTGCCTGGAATACCCTCGAGCTTGTTCACGCGGCTGCCCCTTCCCCTGGTCGTGGCTCAAATGTCCAGCCTCAGAAGCCTCTCTGAGGTCCTGGCAATACTGGCTGTCCACATTCCATCCCCTCAGCACTTCTGCTCATGACCTCCGTTTACTTTTCAGTTGCCTCATCAATGGGATTATGTCTACAGCAGCAGCCTCCCAACTTTCCAAGAGCTGGTCGGTGCCTAAAGTGCCCATGGCTTGGCCCCAGCACCAAACCACACATGGGTCCCAGCTGATACTCAGGATACGTTTCTGAGACAAACACGTAATGACTTGGGGGCATCTTTCAGGACCACAGAAGAGCACCTGGCATCCAGGACCAGTCTCAGCCCACACAAGAGGGTATGGGGAAAGATGCTCCCACCCTGGACTCTCTCATCAGGACTGCCCTCCTCCCCACCCTTCCACATCCTATCTGCCAGCTCCTCCAGGAAGCTCTCCCTGACTACACACCCACCCTCCATCTCTCAGCTCCCACTGCCCATTCATAGCATCACAAAATGGGACTCTCCATTCTCTTCCACTGCATGCTGTTCCCAGCAGTGGGTATCCTATGTCCTGGGTCCTGTTGCCTGGCTCCAGGGAAAAGCCAGACACACACTTGCTGAGGGAACAAGTCAGCTCCATCACTTCACCCTCTCACCCTGGCCAGCTCCTTGTTGATGGTCCTCAACAAGCAGGCACACAAGGTGGAAAGATGTCTAAACATTATAGTATTTATTTCTGAGCTGGGGGAGTGAATATGGTTATTTATCTTTGCTTATTTACCACTTCGAAATCCCCTACCACAAACATTATTACTTTGGGAATGTTTTTGCAACAGTTTCAAAGCTGGACAAAGATCACAGCTCCCCACCCAGTGTAGCCAACATCTCACCCACCCCTAGTCCCCCAGTGCACCCTCAGCTCAGTGTCTTTGCCACTCTCATGCCCTCTGCCTGTGGTAGTTCATGTTCCCATGATAATCATTCCATTCCGACAGCCTGGAGGGGTGTCTTTGTTGTTTCTCTGTCTTTGCTCCTGACAACAACCCTCAAGGCAGGTGAACAGGGTTTATGGCTCCCATTTTGCCAAAAGAAAACCTGCTAAGCAGGGCCAGCTACGTGAATTTCCCCAGGCTATATGGCTTAGCAGAGGCAGAAATCTGGCTTCTGCTGCATGGCCCATCACCTCATGTCTTGGCAGGTCACCCAGATCCATCCCTTCACACAATCTCTGCTCCTTAGCCTCTTTAAAACTAGGATGAAGTCAACTTAAAAAAATTAAAAGAGGCTTCCCTGATTCAGTGACTAAGACTCCGTACTCCCAATGGAAGGGGCCCAGATTCAATCCCTAATCAGGAAACCAGTTCCTGCATGCCCCAACTAAAGATCCCACTGCTGCAACTAAGACCCAGGGCAGCCAAATAAAGAAATAAATATTTTAATAAAATTAAATGAAGCTATCTGGGATCTGAGATTGCAGAAGACCTTCACCAGCTGAATATCTTTCCGAAATGTTTCCATGTTTTCCTAAACTGAAAAAAAAAAGGTTTAAAATTAAAATCAGAAGGTGAATGAATGTTTGGAAATAATGCCATGTGTTCAGCAGCGGGCTGCCTCTGTGAGGTGGGCCTTGAGTTCCAGACTTCGGCCTGCAAACAACAGGGAGCCCCAAGAGATGGAACTCGAAGTGGGACAAAGGCAGGCAGGGCAGAGCGACTGGGCAGCCAGCTGAGGAACTGCAGTGAGCAGGGGCCAAGGTCAGAGTAAGGGAACCACCCTGCAGGTGGACCCTGGGCTGGGAGAAGCTGCAGGTGGAGCAGCAGGCCCCCACTCTCAATGAGGGGCAAACGAGCCTCCCTCTCAGCTCACCTGACAGGTGGAGAACAGAGAGGGGGCTCCTGCCTGCCCTGCGGCCAGCAAAGACCCTGGCACGTGTCACCAGAGGCTCCAGTAGGGCCTGCAGGCTCCTGGAATCTGGGACCCTCAGGAAGGAACAGGGCCCTTTCCAGCACCCCTTGTTGTCGGCCTCCAGGTTTAGGGAGCCCCCTACCTCAGGAGCTCCCCATGGTGGGTCAGCTGCCCTGAGAGGAAGCCGTGCCTAGGTGGTGGGACCTTAGATTGGAGATGGGGGCAGGGGGCTACAATGGACATCTTGAGGAGAAGTCAGAAAATCTGAACGTAGATTATATTTTGTTGGATAAATAAGCTGACTTCCTGGATGGCATGATGAAATGTGGAAACGAGGAGAACGCCCTCATTCTTAGGAGATACAAGCTGAAGGGTTTATAGGTGCAGGATCCTGGCGTCTATGAATTTCATATGGTTTAGGGGGGCAGAGGGAGCAGATACTAGCAAGCAACGGGTGAGGAGGGACTTGCGTTCTCTTCTTTCAACTTTTCAGTAGGTTTGAAATTTTTCAAAATAAAAAATTGGTATTTAAAGTATTTTTAAAATTAAAAAATGTTTAAATATTTAGCTACCTTATAAGAAGCTACTTTCCCACACATTCCCCTCACTGAAGCCTCAGAGACGGCATCTCATCTGGAAGGAGAAAGCCTTCAGTCTACACAGGCAAAGTGCTTGAGCCCTGTGGTTTTGTTTCTTTCCATTCTCATTAGCTGCTACGACCTGAAAGTCAATGAATTTCAAATAGAGCTTCAGATCTCCAGGGAACCCAAATATGCCCAGCAACAGGGTGCTGCGGGATGCCCCTGGAGGGGCCCCTGCCACCCTCCAGGCTGTGGGCCAGGTGGGGACCGTGCTCCAGTTTAGCCCTCGTCCTGGGCCAGCCCCACGAGCACCGTATCCAGTCCACTTGTGTCCCCGCACCTGTGAGTCTTCCATCTTTCCCAAGTGTGTCCTCTTCCCCCAGGCCCCAGCAGCCCAGACAGGGCCACACTGTCTCAGCACACACCGACCCTCTGAGAAGAGGGTGGCCCACCTCCCTCATTGTGACTACTCCATGGGGCTGGCTCCAGCCCCTGAAAGCCTTTCTCGCTTGGGCTCAGCCCCGGCTTCCATTCTTGTCCTGGAGCATGTGGCTTTCTGGTCTCAAGGCAGGACTGGCCTCCTCCAGAGACATCTCCCTGGTAGAGATTCTGCCACCTTTGAACCACTGGCCCAGCTTCTCAGCCTGGGAAAAACCTCCAGTAAATGCCCACAGTGGGGACTTCCCCAGAGGTTCTGTGGTTAAGATCCTGTGCTCTCACTGCAAGGGGCACAGGTTCAATTCCAGGCTGGGAACTATGATCTCACAAGATGCATAGCCTCCCCACAAAAAAAAAGGAAGGCCCACATTGCCTTCAGCCCCCCTCCCTCCCTTCATTTGTATTAAACAAACCGGACGAGGGACAGGGCAGCTAGCTGAGCGTGTGGCTGCCTACAGCCAGGAACAAACTCCTGATCTCCCCCGCAGCTACTTGGGCCAGGTGACTAACCCTAGCTAATGAAACATTAGGGGCAGTGTCCTTGGCAAATTCCGGATCCTTCCCGATAAGCCCCCTTTACTCCTTTCCTCCAGCCTGCTGCCTGGAACACAGACATGATGGCTGACATTTTGCAGCCGTCTTGAGCTGTGAGCACATGAAGCCACACCCCAGGAATCTGTGTAGCAGAAACACCACATCGTCGCCTGGACCGCAGAGCTCCGGGCTCAGACGGGACACAGAAATAAACTTCCATCTTGTGTAAACCACTGTCATTTGGCTTTTCCTACCACCCGTAGCCAAATCTAATCCTGACTAATGCACACTCCGTTATTTTTAGGGATGGCCCTCAATGACCACAAGCTGCAAGGCACAACTTCCTTCTTCCTCCTTTCTCAGGAGAACATCGAGTTCTCTCTGGTCATGCTCCAGCAGGTCAACACCACCAGGATCCCGTGAGTCCAGCCCACGCTGGGGCCACAGCGGCTCACAGAATACAGAAGACGCTGCCCACAGCCACCAGGGCCCGTGGGGTGGCTGAGGATATGCACAGATGTCACGCCACCATTGACTGACAGACCCGGTGATGCAGAAGCCTTCTCCAAGCCAGCTGCAGAAATCTAGAAGGTTCCAAGCTGCTAAATATTTGTTCCACCCTATAGATAGAGGCTTTTGGGCTCCACTCCTCCAAAAAGGAAGATAGAGACCACAAGTCTCCCCATCTGGAGTCTCTCCAAGTCCCTCTCGAGGCTCTTCTGAGGAGAACTCTGCAGAAAACAAGAAGGTATTAATCCGGCTGGGAGGGACTCTGCCTACAGGGTCTGTTGAGCAGGAGGGAGTACAGACATCCCCGGGGAGGTGTCAGTCAACTCTGGGAAGGACATTCCTTCTGTGCCTGAAAGAGGCTGAAGCTCCTCTCCATCTAGGATTAGGAATAGTGGGAGGGCCCCAGAGAGAGCAGAGTTAGAAGAATCTGGACACCTTCACAAGCCCAGTAATGCTGCTCCAAGAAGCTGGCCATTTGGGCTTTTCAAGGCCAGCAGAACCTACAGTCTCCTGACACCAAGTCTAGGGCCCTGACCCTGCCAACACTCTCCTGGCTACTTCCAGGGACTGGGCTCCAAAGGGCCAGTGGGAACTTACACTTGAACCCCATTCCTGACCTCCAGCAATGCCACAGGGACCTGAAGCATCATTTTAAGGAGCCGGGAAGAACGATGACCCAATTCTGCAGTTGGTCCCCATCCGTCCCAGCCCTGTGGCCTCCAGTCTAGACTCTCTTGCCTGGCCTTCAAGCCTCCCGCTCCCACCCTCAGCATCCCCTATGTACCCTCCACACCCCTGACACTCCAGGCAAAGCCAAGTTCTCAGCTGCTCCATGGGATGGAGCAGGTCAAGCCACAGGAAATGTTCCCCTCCAGCACAGGTTCTCTGAGAAGCCTCACATTCAACCTAGCCATCTGTGGGTCACACTTGATGTCAACCTAGGAAGTAGGAAGCCTGGTCAAGATTGGTAGGATGAGATTTTAGCAGCTCAACCCTCTGCGCAAAATCAATCTTTCACAGAAGTCCAATGCATAAAACAACTAGAAGCAGAGCTGCTGTGCTGACCGCTAGCCCAGGAAGAGGGCTGCCAAGCTTTTGGTCCCCAGACCCACTGTGGGGCCCCTCCTAGGGAGGAGCACCACCAGAGCTGCTGGCGAGAGATGCTCAAGGCCCTTGATTGCTGGAATCTCCCAGGATGCATCTGGCCCTTCCCTGCCTCCATGCCTCTGCCCTCCTGGTCCTACAACCAGGAATGCCATCCCTACCCTCATGCCTTCATCCCATCCATTACCGTGCAGTGGAAATGTCCCCTCCCCTCCAAACCTTCCAACACACAGGCTGGACCCCAAACGACCCTGACCTTGAACCCACTGGACTGGCCTTTGGTAAGTACAAGCCTCATCTCCCCACTCTGGATCTGATGCTCCTCCGCGCTGAACCCCCCTCTACCCCCCTGCCCAGGGTAGAATCCACAATAGTTGTAGGTTTCGAATGTCACTGTGCCAAATCAATTGCACATCTACTATCATTTCGGCTTCAGAACAACCCTATGAGAAAGGCAGACACACAAGCTTTTGCACCATTTAACAGATGGAAAAACTGAGGCTCAGGGAGTTCACTACACAATGTAACAGAGCCAGGCCTCCCTCTGGTTCCGCAGCCTGGGCCCTTTCCACTGCACCGTCCACCCATCACTCTCCCATTACTCCTGAAGCCAGCCTCACCTTCCCAAAAGACACTGGGAAGCCTAACCCAGGGACCTGCAGCAGGCAGAGAACAAGCTGGACCCAGGGAAGAGTGCCCCTTCCAGGGCCACAGCCTCTCACGGACCGCTGGCAGCCAGATGCCTGGGGCGGGTAACAATGGAGCTAAAAATAGGGCAGGAGGCTGAGTGGCCAGCTGCAGGAAACATCTGTCTCAGCCACAGAACAAACACAGAGGAAGTCACCATGCTCCAGGATTCCCCTACTGTGGGGCCAGGGGAGAGCTG
The DNA here is from genome assembly GCA_006408695.1 of Aepyceros melampus. Lineage (NCBI taxonomy): Eukaryota > Metazoa > Chordata > Mammalia > Artiodactyla > Bovidae > Aepyceros > Aepyceros melampus. The sequence goes on from SJXQ01002306.1 coordinate 17,314, forward strand.
GGGAGGAGGGGAGGGGGCGTTTCAGATTTTCAGCCTGGGCCCAGGGCAGGGGCTCACACCAGCCCACCCCCGGCCCTGGGTCTCATCCCCCAACATCCAGCACACACACACATGCAGACACGGGACAGGGTCTAAATTCCCCTTAAGTACCAACATGTATCTTAAGTTAGAGCCACACCCACCTCTGAGACTCCAGTCTGTCCCTCTCATTTTACAGAAAAGCAAACTGAGGTCCAGAGACCTGTCCAGCCACAGAGACAGTGGAAGAAAGAGCCAGGACTGGGGGCCTCCCACCCTTCTTCCTCACCTCCCTGTACTTTCCTAAGCAGGGAAGACCCTGACCGGAAAAGCTCTTTTGCTCCAACAAATGAAACACAAGGTCAAAGTGATCTCAGGTACTAAGACAATACAGCCCTTCTCACCATGAGGAGCAAAGGCCACAGTGGGTGAAAGTGCTAGACGCTCAGCAGTGGCCCCAGACTGGGCTGGTCGTCAATTGCAATGACAAAATACACCAGCGTCGCTTAAGGATGTCCTTGATAAAGCAGTGAAGTACATGTCTTTTCAATAACGCGGGTAATAACCTGGGAAGAAGCACGTGGGCTGGTTACCAGCACACGGCGGCTATCTGCAAGATAAACCCTCGTGAACTGGTCTGCACTGTTGGCTGAAGCAGCCCCTTTGTTCGTGGAGCATTCCTTTTATGCAAAAGAATGGCTGACAGACAAAAAAAATGTTATTCAGAACTGGGTATCTGGTAGACATTTTCTCCAGAACGAACAAAGTGAGCCTGTCCCTTCAAGGAAAATAACTGACAGCATTTGTTGCCAGTGATAAGTTTGAACACTTAAAAGAAAAATTAGAATTCTGGAAAACCTGAATCAGTCACTGTGAATCTGAAAGCTTCCTAAAACATAAAGACTTTGCAACGATATGACTGATGATGCTAACACATGCCATTGTGGGATATGATGAAATGCGCTGTCCCACGTTGGGAAGATCCAAACTCAACGAACCAGTATTTTCCCAATCACTGATATATGTCACCAGACCACACCTGGTCAAAGAGCCATTCACAGTACCAGAGAGTCCAGTGAATTTTAACGTAACAAAATATGAAAAGTTCATCAATGTGTTTTCAGATTCTATATTCCCTTTAAGAAATTATTACTTTTATGCAGCATCAAAGGAAAACGTCCTCAGGCTAACAAAATATTCCTGCCCTTTCCAATGACTTACCTGTGTGAAGCTAGATTTTCTTCCTATACTTCAACTGATCAACATATCATGAAAGACCAAATGCAGGACCAGAAATCAGAATCCAACTGTCTTCTATTCAACCAGACAATAGAGATTTATAGATTGCCAAACAATGCCTCTTATCCCACTATATTTAAAACATAGTTATTTTTCAGAAAAAAAAATTATTTATGTGTAACATGTAATGGGTTTGCTATTGTTATTTTGAAATGAACGTATAAATATGTCTTTAAGTATACTGTTTTAATTCTTAACATGGTCAATATCAATTTATAAATATATCACCCACATAAACAAGAGCTCTTTGAGGCTTCATTTTTAAGAGTATAAAAAGGGTATTAAAGATTGGTATAAAGAGTATAAAGGAAGCAGTATTGAGACTAAAAAGTTTGCCAATAGCCATGGTTTCACCTGCACCATAGCCCAATGGTTATTGTGGCCTAGCATCCCACTTTTTGCAGGTACAGGCCCTGAGGCACAGAGAGACTGCAAAATCCGCTCAAGGGTACACTGGTGGCCAAAAGCCTCCAAGCGCATGCATGCTCTTAACCCCTAAGCTGTCCCTCACCGAACATCACGCTCCCAAGGTAAGGAGAGAAGGATGGACAATGGCACTCGACAAAGGGAACCAGAGAAGTGAAAAAAGAGAACATGCATATAATCTTGGGGCAGAAAAGAACTTTCTATGCAAAATGCTGGGGGATAAATATAATAAAATATTGATAGAACAGACTACATTATAAAATAGCCAGCTTTTCAACAAATTTGAGTCAGTTGAGCTGAGGTGGACAAACCTAGAGCCTGTTATACAGAGTGAAGTACGTCAGAAAGAGAAAAACAAATATATGTTAATGCATATATATGGAATCTAGAAAAATGGTACTGATGAACCTATCTGCAGGGGAGGAATAGAGATGGAGACATAGCGAATGGACTTGTGGGCACAGCAGAGGAAGGAGAGGGTGGGACGAATTGAGAGATGCATTACCAAGTGTCAAACAGATAACAGGTGGGAGCCTGCTGTAGACACAGGGAGCTCAGTTTGGTCTCTGTGACGACCGACAGGGGTGGAACTGGGGGTGGGGAGGGAGACTCCAGAGGGAGAGGATATATGTATACTTATGGCTATTTACACTGCTGTAGAGCAGAAACCACACAACGCTATAAAGCAAGTATCCTCCAATTAAAAATAATTGTTTTTTAATGGTCAGGTTTCATCTAACACAGAAAAACCACAAAATTATACAACTGACAAATTGGATAAAAATATTTTCAACATATTTTTACTATTTATCATTTATATAGAGGGACTTTTTTAAATGAGAAAACAAGTATATCTTAAAAGTAAAGCATACAAAAAAGAAAAACAACCCAAAGACACAACAAAGAAGAAATACAAATGACTGATAAATGTGAGAAAAGATATTCACCCTGAGCTGTAATTTTAAAACTGGGAGCGGCTGCCACGTGTTGCCTTTCATGGTCTCACAGGTTCAGCAGGGTGAAAACACCTGGTCTCTGCAAGGGTGCCAGGGATGGGCGCCCTCCTAAGGACGGGGCAAGGTGTAAACTGGCATGGCTCCCTGGAGGACAAACTGGCAATAATTCCAAAATACCTTAAAAATGTACAACTCTTCAGCAATTTTTCAATCGAGTCACAGGAAATACTCAAAGATATGGCCACCAAGGTGTTCGGTACAGCTTTGTTTACATTAGTCAAAGACTGGAAACATCTCTCACATCAACAGTGGTCGAAGCTGAACATACCACAGACGTCATCACATCATCATTCAAACAGATGGAACCTCAGATGACCATCACTAACAGACTATGGAGCCAAAGAAGCCAAACTAAGCAAACACTATATGATTCCATTTGTCTAAAACTCAATATCAAGCCAAACTGGTGCAGGGTGCTGGAAGTCATGTCTGGAGCAGGAAGGAGGGGGTGGCGATGGGGTACGGGGCCAGGGTGCTGGAGGAATTATGTTCTTTGACCTGGTAAAGCTCTGAAGGCTGTGCTCAATTCATATGACCATCATCCGTGTTGTGTTGTTGAGCTCCAACTTAAGAGTTTCAAAAGAAAGGAGTCCCTTATTTACTGATAGGAAAATATCTACTGTATGTTTAGTTTGGGGGGAAGAAAAAGAACTCAACAGCAATTTAGAGCTTTGCCTCATTAAAAAGGAGAGAGGGATCCTGTACAAGAACATGCTCTCACGCTACACAAACGTCTGGAAATACAAATCTCCAAACACGAATGGCCAGTTGTGGTTATCACTGGGAAGTGGGACCACGAATGACTTTCCTAGTCTTTCTACATATATTTTATTTCTCTGATTTTCCTATGTGAACAGAGACTATTTACAGAGGAAAAAAAAAGAGGGGGGATAAAAGAACATTCACAGTATGCACACTACACTGATGCCAGGAACCAGGGTTCTGTGTCAACTCGACAGCCCAAGAAGACCATGATCCACAGGAAGAGGTCAGAAGAGGCTGTTCCTGAGTTGTCACTGAGGAAAAGCTAAATACCTTTCCTGGAAGATGGAAGAAACCAGGGTTTTAGAGTCAGAAAGACCTGGCTAGACCCTCAGCACCATTCCCGACAGAGACCCAGGTCAGTTCCTGAACTTCCATGAGACTCAGGGTCCCTGCAGCGAAGTGAGGGCTAAACGAGGCCAAGGATGTCCAGGGCTGACCAGATCAGTTCTCGAGGCAGATCTGACAACAGGCTCCCCCAGGTTCCACAGAAGAAGAAAAGGAGGCAGGCTGAGCAACCTCCTCCTCCCTTTACCCTGCAGGCCTGCGGCCCCCAAGGGAAACCCACAGAGGCCCTACAATTGCAGTGTGGTCCAGAGTCCTGACCTCAGGAAGTGCCCTGCCCTCCCTGGGTCTCAGTGCCCCCAGAATAAAAGGCATCAGCTGGACATTGAACTTGACCTCAGATAGCCTCCCTTGGGCCCCACACTCACGGTTCCTGTGAAACCCCCACATGGAAGGCTATGGCAGGAAAAGTGGCTGGCTTATCCAGACAGGAAGTGACCTTGCCGGATGAATGACAGGCCAAACATTCCATGGGGAGCCCCACCTGCTGATGACCTTCAGGGTCATGGGAGCCAGGAGTGGGTGGGCACACAGAAACCCAGGAGGAAACAGGATTTACTGCGGAGGCCAGGCACACGGCAGACCCCCAGGCAGGGAAGTGACTTCATTTCACATTCAGTCCTCCTCGTTTCCGCCCCTGGCATGGCAGGGAGTTAACCCTGAGGCGGCCACATTTCACTGGCCCCGGCCACCTTTACACAGGCCAGGACATGAAAATGAAGGCTTTCTCCTCTCCCTCTGTCCTTGGATCCCCAACCTACAGATGAAAAGTGAGGCTCAGAGAGGCTGACAACAGAGCAGGGTCTCTGAGACCTTTCCTACTACCCTGAGCTGCACAGAGGAGGGAAACGTTAATTCAGAGTTGGGAACTCCAGGAAGACTTCTGCAAGAGGAGGCCACTGAGCTGGGCTTTGAATGATTAGCAACATATGACAGATAAGAAAGTCATTCAGCACAGAGGGAACAGCATAGAGAGAGAGATGCCTGGCACTGTGCAGAGCCTCCTAGGAAGTAATATTATTCTGGCCTTGTGAGGTCAGAATACAGGATAAGGTAAGATTGATTTAAGTCCCAAGTGCCTTGAGGACCATGCCAGAGAGTTAGAATATTGTCCTGTGAGGTGAGATGTGCTGTCCAGGCCAAGGCAATAGGAGAGAGCCATGACAATGCCCTGTGTCAACCCAGAATGGCTGCATGGGGGAGGCAACCTAAGGGGAGCCAACTTAGCAAGGGGGACATCTGCAGGCTTTACTCCACCATGCCACCACACCCAGTTCAACTTGATTTCTCTATAAAAGAGAAGGGAAAGGTATTCATACTACCTGTGTTGACTCATTGGAAGAGACCCTGATGCTGGGAGGGATTGGGGGCAGGAGGAGAAGGGGATGACAGAGGATGAGATGGCTGGATGGCATCACTGACTCGATGGACATGAGTTTGGGTGAACTCCGGGAGTTGGTGATGGACAGAGAGGCCTGGCGTGCTGCGATTCAGGGGGTCATAAAGAGTCGGACACGACTGAGCGACTGAACTGACTGAACTGAACTGATAGTCCAGTGTGCCCAGGTCTGCACCAGACGCCAAGCTATAAAACAGCAGGGCCCTATGTACAAAGCCACTTAGGTTCCTGTGAGCTCCACCACCCCTACCTGTGTGACCTTCACAGAAACACTTGACCTCTCTGCTTCAACAGCTGTCACATAAAGACAAGCCCCTGCCCCACTTTGAGGACTGTGAGGATTAACTGAGATGATAATCCTTGTACACGCCACTTGAGCACCCACAGCCCGTGTTCAATGCATATTCAGTTTGTTATCTCTCCATTCTGACCCACAGTGAGGCGGAGTGATTTAGCTTAGATCACATGCCAAAGAAATAGCAGAGCCAAGATTCAAGCCCAGGCCAGACCCACGCTTAACCCAGCCCATCAGGCAAAACAAAAACCTGAAACCCTAAGACCTAAAGCTTGCCAGCCTCGGCTCCCCAGCCTCAGTATGGTTTCTGACAGGTGAAGAGCTCCACCACCTCAAATTTCCAGTGGCCAAGGAAAGAGCGGGGAGCAAACACCAGGGCACAGAAGGGGAAGAAAAATATTTCTAAGCTTTTCCCTCTTCCTGTTTATCTATCCTCTCAAACCCAGAGCTCCTGGTAGCTATTTGTCCAGAGCAAGGTCTGCCAAGAGAGGCATCATGCTGGTGACTGCCCGGCCAGGCTTGTGCCAGATGAAGTGCAGGGGACACTGAGGCCCACACCCACCCCTGCAGCTCCCTGTCTGGCCCAGGAACGCTGCTTCACAAAGGGACTTTCAACAGAAGCCAGGGCCTAGGAAGAGGGGCCCAGGCCAGGGAGGAGGGGCCGCTGCCACTGCCTCCTCAGTGCCAGCTGGCACCTGTCGGCTCCATACTCAGCTCCCATCAGCTGATGAGGATTCAAGGGAACAACTCTAAGCCAGGGCTGGGCACTGCCCTGGGTGGTGGTGGGGACTCAGATCACAGGCTGTGCAGGCAGGCACTCAGCATCCAATCCCAGCTAACCAATGGCCTGCTGTGTGACCTTGGCCAAGTGAGTGAGCTTCTCTGAGCCTAATACCCTTATCTGTAAGTTGAGGAAACATTAGTACCTATTCCATAAGGATGTGGAGAGGATTACATGAGAAAACATAAGGGAAGGGCTGGCGCCTAGTAGATGTGAATAAATGTTATTTATTTCTCACTCACACTGTCGAGTTGATCCCCTGACTCAATCCTGAAAATCTGAGATGCCTTTAGAATGTGCTCAAAAGAACAATGAAGGCCTTCAAAAGGAATGAAATTTTGACACATGCTCCAACCTGGATGATGAACCTTGAAGACAGACTAAGTGTATAAAAAGCCAGACACAAAAGTACAATTACAATGATTCCACTTATATGAGGTACCTAGAGAAGTCAAATTCGCTGAGACAGAAAACAGCAAGGAGCTGCAGGGGATGGGGAGTTAGTGTTTAATAAGCATAGTTTCTGTTTGGGAAAATTAAGAAGCTCTGGAGCCTAAGAAGTTCTGGATGGTGATGAGGGTTACACAGCAATGTGAATTGTACACTTTGAAATGGTTAAAAGGGTACATTTTATGGTCTGTATATTTTACCTCAATAAAAAAGTTAAGACCCATTAAGAACATTTTTTGTGAATGTTCATATTCCTTGGAGAGCTCAGGATCGAGAGCTGGAACAGGTATGTGAAAAGCTAAAGGCACCACCTGCCAGGAAGTTGGTAGCACCAACCTGAGTGGAGGAAGCGAAACAAAGAGACAAAAGGCTGCCTGGGAGGGCTGTGAGAGGAGGCAGCGCTAGCCAGGCTCCTTCCTATGTGAGCTGGGGTCTGACCAACACCCACCAACGCTGGGAAGAAGCAGGCCAAGGGCAGAAAGTAGGTAAGACCACAAGTGAGAGGCCTTGGCGGGGTGGGTGGATAGACTGAACTTCCCCCATAAGTCACCATGTGACCTTGAGCAAGTCATTTTTCCTTCTGGATCTTCTGAAATCTCCTTCACTGCCTTCCTCGTGAAACCAGGATTCTACCCCATCACCCAGCAAGCACCTCTGAATCTACATCCTAGAGAAGCGAGCAGTTGTGTCCACCAAGAGATGGCAAACTGTTCAGCAGTTTTTCTCAGAATCCCTCCGAAACTGAAACAAGACAAAAGACCAGCTACAGGAAAAAAAAAAAAAAAAAAAAAAAAAAAAAAAAATATATATATATATATATAGTGATACATCCATACAATGGAATACTATACAGCAGTGAAAAGGAACAAGCCACAGCATTATTGATGAATCGCAGGGCTCACGTTGAAAGGAAGAAGTCAGAAGAAGCCAGATAAAAATACTCATACTGTACGATTCCATTCACATAAAGTTCAAGAACAAACAAGACCAATCCTTGAAAGACACTCAGAAGCGTGGCCACTTGAGAGGATGGGAGGGTCCAGTAACTGGCTGGGAAAGGATACCAGGAACCTTCCAGGTCACTGATAATGTTCCCCATCTTGCTCTGAATATGGGTTGCACAGGGGATACACCTGTAACAATTCATCAAACTACACCCTGATTTACTGTCTTTAAATTATACCTCAATTTACAAAATAAAATACAAACAGCTAGTAACTCATACTCTGTCTTGAGAACTGCAGTGAGGTGACTCTAAGAAGCTGGATGTGGAAAGGTTACAGAAGTGTTACGTGGTGCTTAAGAACATGGGCTGGGAGTTAGAAGGACCAGGGTTCAAGTGCTGATGCTCCCTCTGACTGCATATGATTTTTTTCTTTTGTGACTTTGTTCTTGTTGGCCAAAGTTTTCATCATGAAATGTGTACTTAATGCCACAAGTCAAATAAGAACACATAAAGAAAAAGTCTATGCTCTTCCCTTCCCCCTCTAAGCCCAGCACTTAAGCATCCTTCTATAACAAGATTTTTTCCCTTAACATCACAACACAACCCCTCCAATTAACTACACAGAACTCCAACTCTGTTTAATGGTGACGTGCCATTTCACTGTATCACTACTCATTCAGCAGATAGCTACTAACTGTTGACCCTGTCAACCAGATAGGCATTTGAGAACATACATTCCCACAACAGAGAAAAAGGATGGGAGGGAGGAAATCAACAAATGACACAATAATGACACACTGTGTACACTATGAGGAGGGCTCCGAAGGCTGAGATGCTCAGCTAGAAAATAAGATAGAAAATGACATATAGAGCTTCAACTTACAACAGGATTATGTCCCAATAAACCCATCAAAAGTTGAAACTATCGCAAATCAAAAATGCACTTAACACACCTAGTCACTACACATCGTAGCTTAGTTGAGCCTACCTTAAATATGCTCAGAACATTTACATCAGCCTGCAGCTGGGCAAAATCATCTGACACAAAGCCTATGTATTTTATAACCATGTTGAATCCCAACTCCCTTTAGGGCACTGAACGTGAAAAGCAGTAGGGTTCTGTGGATGCAGAATGATTGTTACATGCAGGTAACATACGTATTGATTATTCACCCTCCTGAGGGCGTGGCTGATGGACCTGCCGCTACTCAACATCACGAGAAGAGTGCACTGCACATCTCTGGCCCAGGAAACAATCCGAACTCAAAATTCCAAATACAGTTTTCCATGGATGCATCGCTTTCACGCCATTATAAAGCCAAAAAACCCTAAGTCAAACCACCGTAAGTTGGGGACCATCTATATTTGAGATATGATGGTCCCAGAAGGCCTACACTGGCATCCAAAGAACAGGGAGGTTCGGGACACATGAAAAGCAGGCCAGGCAGAGGATGCAGCCGTGCCAGGGTCCTGCCGTGAGGAGGACACAGAAGTGAAAGGAGGCAGGGTGGTCTCTGGAGCAAAGTCTTAAATCCTGATCGCTCTATCTCTTTAGGATAGGCTACCGAAAGTTGGACTGCTTTGATGAAAAGGCATGTGCATTTTAAAAACTAGAGTAGATCCTGCCGTAGTACTTTTCCATAAGGTTGCAGGGCTCCATACAGCGACCAGGACCATTTAAGAGGGCCAGTTTCCCCACAGCCTCACTGGTTCAAAAAGTTACAGATCCTCTTCGTTTTCGCCCACATGAAAGCTCTCTACTTCCACAGGAAAACTCTCCAGGCCCACTTCACAAGAAGGTAAAAACAAACCCTCCTCGTCAGGATGCTGTGAGGTTTAACTGAGAAATAAATCTACCCAACCTGCTGAGCCCAGTGCCTAGCACAGAGTGAGCACTCAACAAATGGGGCCTGCTGATCCATCACCTACATGAATGCCAACTCCACAGTCACCATGCTAACACAGGGAGCTTCTATGGGGAGCCTGGACGCCTCAAACCCCAGAGGCTTAGCATGGCTGTCCCTGGAAACAGGGCTACAGGGAGAAGGAGGTGGAATTATGGCTCAGGAAAAGAGCACTGGGCTGGGAATCAGGAGACTAGGCTCAAGTCAACCTTTCTGAGACTCAGCTTCCTCATCTATAAAATGGGCCAAATCACTCCCTCTTCATGTAGACATTCTACCACCGTTGCTGGGGCATCTACAAGAGATGACTCAACACATAGACATCACCAGACAGTCAATACCAAAATCAGATTGATTATATTCTTTGCAGCCGAAGATGGAGAAGCTCTCTACAGTCACCAAAAACAAGACTGGGAGCTGACTGTGGCTCAGATCATGAAATCCTTATTGCCAAGTTCAGACTTAAATTGAAGAAAGTAGGGAAAACCACTAGACCGTTCAGGTATGATCTAAATCAAACTCCTTACAGTGGAAGTGACAAATAGATTCAAGGGATTAGACAGTATAGACAGAGTGCCTGAAGAACTATGGACGGAGATTTGTAACACTGTACAGGAGGTGGCGGTCAAAACCATTCCCAAGAAAAAGAAAGGCAAAATGGTTGTCTGAGGAGGCCTTACAAAGAGCTGAGGAAAGAAGAGAAGCGAAAGGCAAAGGAAAGATACACCCATTTGAATGCAGAGTTCCAAAGAATAGCAGGGAGAGATAAGAAAGCCTAAGTGATCAATGTAAAGAACGAGAAAAAAATAATAGAATGGGAAAAACTAGAGATCTCTTCAAGAAAATTAGAGATACCAATGGAACATTTCATGCAAAGATGGGCTCGATAAAGGACAGAAATGATATGGATCTAACAGAAGCAATGTTAAGAGAAGGTGGCAAGAATACACAGAACGGTACAAAAAAGATCTTCATGAACCAGATAATCACCATGGTGTGATCACTCACCCAGAGCCAGACAGACATCCTGAAATGAGAAGTCAAGTGGGCGTTAGGAAGCATCACTACAAACAAAGCTAGTGGAGGTGATGGAATTCCAGCTGAACTATTTCAAATCCTAAAAGATGATGCTGTGGAAATGTGGCACTCAATATGCCATCTAATTTGGAAAACTCAGCAGTGGCCACAGGACTGGAAAAGGTCAGTTTTCATTCCAATCCCAAAGAAAGGCAAGGCCAAAGAATGTTCAAACTACCACACAATTGCAATCACCTCACACATTAGCAAAGTAATGCTTAAAATTCTCCAAGCTAGGCTTTAATAGTATGTGAACCGAGAACTTCCAGATGCTCAAGCTGGATTCAGAAAAGGCAGACGAACCAGAGATTAAATTGCCTACATCTGCTGAACCAACAAAAAAGCAAGAGAGTTCCAGAAAAACATCTACTTCTGCTTTATTGACTATACTAAAGCCTTTGACTGTGTGGATCACAACAAGCTATGGAAAATTCTTAAAGAAATGGGAATACCAGGCCACTTTACCTGACTCCCAAGAAACCTGTATGCAGGTCAAGAAGCAACAGTTAGAAATGGACACAGAACAACGGACTTGGTTCAAAACTGGGAAAGGAGTATGTCAAGGCTGTATGTTGTCACTCTGCTTATTTAATTTATATGCAGAGTACAACATGCGAAATGCTGGACTGGACGAAGCACAAGCTGGAATCAAGATTGCCAGGAGAAATATCAATAACCTCGGATATGCAGATGACACCACCCTTATGGCAGAAAGTGAAGAGGAGCTAAAAAGCCTCTTGATGAAAGTGAAAGAGGAGAGTGGAAAAGCTGGCTTAAAACTCAGCATTCAAAAAATGAAGATCATGGCCTCTGGTCCCATCACTTCATGGCAAACAGATGGAGAAACAATGGAAACAGTGAGAGACTTATTCTCTTGGGCTGAAGAATCACTGCAGATGGTGACTGCAGCCATGAAATTAAAAGACGCTTGCTCCGAGAAAGAAAAGCTATGACAAACCTAGATAGTATATTACAAAAGCAAAGACATTACTTTGTCAACAAAGGTCCGTATTATAGTCAAAGCTATGGTTTTTCCAGTAGTCATGTATGGATGTGAGAGCTGGACCATAAAGAAGGCCGAGTGCCGAAGAATCGATGCTTCTGAACTGTGATATTGGAGAAGACTCTTGAGAGTCCCTTAGACTGCAAGGAGATCAAACCAGTCAATCCTAAAGAAAATCAATCTGAATATTCATTGAAAGATTGATGCTGAAGCTGAAGATCCAATACTTTGGCCAGCTGATGCAAAGAGGTGACTCACTGGAAAAGACCCTGATGCTGGGAAAGACCGAAGGCAGGAGGAGAAGGGGACGACAGAGGATGAGATGGTTGGATGGTATGACCAATTCAGTGGACATGAGTCTGAGCAAGCTCCAGGAGAAGTAAAGGACAGGGAAGCCTGGTGTGCTGCAGTCCATGGGGTCGCAAAGTCAGACAGGACTGAGTGACTGAACAACTACGATATAAAGGGCACTGTTCTAGGAGTTAACAAGACAGAATAAAATTTCTGCTTCATGCATTCTAGCTGGACACACAGAAAGAAGCTACAAATTAGTAAAATATATGGCATATCAGGGGGCGATGAGTGATTAAAAAAAAAAGGCTCTGTGGATGAGGTATGAAATTTTAGTGCATCCAGGGCAGGCTTCACATTTGAGTCAAGAGGAGAAGGAAGCGACAAGCCAAGCTCTGTGACTCTGGGGAGGACAAGCATCCCTGCTCAGGGTCAGCCATGCAGATGCCCTGTGGTTGGGGTTCCCCTTGTTTTGAAGGAGCCATGCCGCAGCCAGTCGGCTGGAGCCAGGTGGGAGCAAGCAGGTGAGTACTAGATGCAGGCCACGTAAGAACACTGGCCTTCACCGCAGGTAAATGAGGAACTACTGGGGGCCTGGGGCAGAGAACTGTCCTGATCTGACTTTGACATTCCAACAAGGTCACCCTGCTGCTGTGTCAGAAGAGACAGGGTAGAAGAGAAAGGCAGAATCCTCCTAACCCTGTTAGGAGTCCACCACAACCACTCAGGAGATCCTGATGGCTCGGACCTGCAGTGTGGCTCTGGACCTATTCTGAAGGTGAAGCCAAGAGGGCTTACTGAGGTGTGAGAGAAACAGAGGAATCATGGGCAACTTCAGGTTTGGCCTGAACAACTAGAGGACGGGCCCGCCACTCCCTGAGATGAGACAATGGGAAGCCATGGGCAGTGAGGAGTGAGCAGTCAAAGAAGGGTGGGAGGCTGCAGTCTCTACTTCAATCTCAGAAGGAAGCCATAGGGCCTGGGGACCTGAAAAGAAAGAAGAGCTGATCCAGAGGCCTGTGTGGCTCCCTCTGGGAAGCAGTATGAAAGTCAGAGAGAGGAAGGGAGGCCAGAGGGAAATCACAGCAGCATGTACAACCCGCTACAGGCCTTGCTGCCCACAGAGCCCGGGCCACGGCCATGACTGGCTGCTCACGGACCCATTTCACAGGTGGGGAAACTGAGGGAACTGAGTTTCACAGTGAGCACCTCTCTTTAAGAAGCTGGAAAAGGCCAGGATGAGGTAAGGCGGGGTGGCAGGCAGCTCACACCCACCATCCCAATCAGGGACCAGGGGGCTGAACCCAGTGTCCCCACCAACCAGGAAGTCTGCAGGGTCCCAAGAGGTGATGAGGACTCCGGGTTTCTCAGAGTTGAGACTAGGGCTCAAATCCAGATTCCAAGGATATCTGCTTTGGGACCCAGGAGCTCTTCCCTCCTTCACCCACTCCCTCATCGGAATTAATTCATGCCCCATAAAGTTCACCCTTATAATATACACAACTCAGGAACTGCCCCGGTGGTCTAGTAGCTAAGACTCTGTGCTCCCAATGCAGGAGTTTGGTTCTGGCTCAGGGAACTAGATCCCACACACCACAGCTAAGAGTTCGCAGGACAAGCTGAAAGATCCCGCATGCTGCAGTGGCGACAAAGGCCCCCCGCGCCCCAAGTGAGACCTGGCATGCTCTCAGCCACTCACTGCGTCCAGCTCTTTCAGACCCCTGGACTGCAGCCCACCTGGCTCCTCTGTCCATAGCGATTCTCCAGGCAAGAATACTGGAGTGGCTGGACATGCCCTCCTCCAGGGGATCTTCCCAACCCAGGGATCAAACCCAGGTCTCCCGCACTGCAGGTGGATTCTTCACCACTGAGTCATCAGGGAAGCCCTGGCATAGCCAGATAAATAAATAAAAATATTAAGACAAATAAATTATACCACTCAGTGGTATTTAACACACTTAGATTATTGTGCAACCATCACGGCCACCTAATCCCAGAAAAGTGAAAGTGTAAGTCGCTCAGCCGTGTCTGACTCTTTGTGACCCCAAGGACCTGCCAGGCTCTTCTGTCCACAGGATTCTCCAGGCAAGAATACTGGAGTGGGTTGCCATTCCCTTCTCCAGGGTCCCTTCCTGATCCAGGGATTGAATCCAGGTCTCCCATACTGCAGGCAGATTCTTTATCGTCTGAGCAAGCAAGGAAGCCCCAATTCAGGAATATCAAACCCAAAAAGTTAAACATACAATTATCATATGACCCAGCAATTCCATTCCTAGGCACATACCCAAAAGAACTGAATACAGGTATCCAAACAAATACTTGTACACAAATGTTCTAGTTACAACAGCTGAAAGATAGGAGCAATCCAAATGTCCATCAAATAATAAGCTGATAAACAAAGCATGGTATATTCATACATTACAATCCAAACACAAAGAGTTGCATACTGTATGATTCCACTTGTATGAAAAGTCCAAAATAGGTAAAGCCATGGAGAGAGAATGCAGATTAGTGGTGCCAGGGGCTGGGGGAAGCGGGTAATCACGAGTGACTGCTTTATAGATACAGAGTTTCCTTTGAGGTGATGAATATGTCTCAGATGTTGAACATTACTAATCATCCAGGAAATGCAGATCAAAGCACAGTGAGATATCAACTCACACCTGTCAGGATGGCTATTATCAAAAGAAGAGGCAACAAAACATTGGCAAGGATGTGGAGAAATTGGAACCCTTGCACACTGTCGGTGGGAATGGAAAATAGTACAGAGGTTCCTAAAACTTTTAAATATTAATGGAACTTCCAGACGATCCAGCAATTCCACTTCTGGGTATTTATCCAAAAGAACTGAATCAGAATCTCAAAAGAGGTATCAGCCCAAGACCCATGCTCACTTCAGCACTAGACATAACAGCCAAGAGGTGGAAGCAACCCAGATGTCCACTGATGGAGGAATGGATAAAGAAAATGTGGTGCCTGCACACAGCAGAATATCGCTCGTGCGTGCCAAGGCGCTTCAGTCACGTCCGACTCTCTGCGACCCCATGGACTGCAGCCTTCAAGGCTCCTCTGTCGATGGGATTCTCTAGGCTAGAATACCGGAGAGTGTTGCCACACCCTGCTCCAGGGGATCTCTCCGACCCAGGGATCAAACCTGCGTCTCTTACATCTCCTGCATTGGCAGGCGAGTTCTTTACCACTTCACCAAAGCCAGTTGGTGCTTCCCAGTGGAATATTATTCAGTCTTTAAAAAGAAGGAAATTCTGCAGTATGCTTTGTGGACAAAACTTGAGGTTGTTATGCTAAGTAAAATAAGCTAGTCATAGAAAGAAAAATACTACATGATTTCACTTATGTGAGGTATCTAAAATAGGCAAATTTAGGACTTCCAGGGGTGGTATAGTGGATAAGAACCTGCCTGTCAATGCAGGGGACATGGGTTCAATCCCTAGTCGGGGAAGATTCCACATGCCGTGGGGCAATTAAGCCCTTGAGCCACAGCTACTGAGACTGTGCTCCACAAGAGAAGTGACCACAATGAGAAGCCTGTACACCGCAAGGAAGAGTAGTCCCTGCTCACCTCAACTGGAGAGAGCCCCCGCACTGCAACAAACACCCAGCCCAGCTGAAAATAAATAAAATAAAATTGTTTTAAAATAGTAAATTCATAAAGTCAGAGTGGAATGGTGGTTGCCAGGCGCTGGACAGAGGCAGAAATGCGAAGTTACTAATGAACAGGCACGAAGTTCCGGTTAAGCAAGGAGAATAAGCTCTAGAGATCTGCTACAGAACATTGTCTTTAATGTCAAAAATGATATTATACACTGAAAATTTTGTTAACAGGGTAGTTCTCATGTTAAGTATTCTTACCACAATAAAATAAGAAATTTTTTCAATGTTTTGGACTTAGGTAGACGTGACATTTGCACAATTTTGTGAATATAGAAAATACCACTGAACTGCACACTCTGAAACAGTTAACTTTATGTTATATGAATTTCACCCCATAAAAGAAGTACTGAGAGCATGTCCATGCATCCAAATGACTATCTCTCCCAAGCAAGTGCTACAGTGCAATCTAGGGCTCGAGCCTGCTCCTGTGTTCACGATTCAGTTTCTTCTGGGTGAATGCAAAATGACAAGGCTGTGTGGTTCAAATAAGAGAAGGGGTGTAGGGTGGAGAACGGAGCCACCACGGCAGCCTGGACATGCCCAGTGCAGAAGCCTGGTCTCCTAGCAGCCAGGACTATGTTCATCCATGTGAACAGAGCAAAGCCCAGCTCTGTGCCAAATTCCATAAGATGTGGGTTGAAGAGCAACAATGTGTAGATTTTGATAACACCATTATTTCAGCCTTATCTTTGATCAAACGAGCCAGCATTCCAGGTTAACAAGTGATGCTCTATTAAAACAGACAGTTGGGGATTACTCATTGGCAGTTCAGGCTCAAATGTTAGTACAGTCAGCCAGCCACATCTTTGGGGTTCTGCATCTTCGGAATATATTTGGGGGGAAAAAAACAAAACTCCTGAAAGTTAAAAGAAACAAAACTTGAATTTGCTCTGTGCTGGCAACTTTTTACATAGTATTTACATTGTATTTACAACTATTTACATAACATTTACATTATATTAGGTATTATAAGTCACCTAGAGATGATTTAAAAGCGAGGTGAGGCTACCTTATAGGTCATATGCAAATACTATGCCATTTTACATAAGGGACTTCAGCTTCTTTGACTTCAGAATCCAACTTTGGAATCTGTGGGGGTCCTGAAACCAATCCCACCGCCAAAGATGCTGCAGAGGGACAACTGTAATCAGAATTACCCCAAACCAGCCAGCCAGCCCCTTTTTTAAGGCCCCTCTGCACAGCAGGCACATGAGATAGAAGCAGGGGAAACAGAAGGCGCCAGCTCTCGGCCATCAACCCAACAATGGCAATTTCGTTTCAGTTCCCATCCTTCCAATTAAATTAACATTGTTCATCTGAAATGCGCTGGCTTTGTGGTTTTATCAGTTTCACTCTGGTTTTATTTCATGCTTGCTTTACAGTTATGTAAAAACCATGTAAACATGTCTAAGGCACTTACACTTAATTTTATATTTGAACCTTTAAGTTATAGTTTAAGAAAATTCAAACAAACAAGTGAGGCTTTTTTTCCTTTAAAAAGCCACACAAAATAAACACATACTTATGATTCCATTTATACAAAATGTCCAGAATAAGCAAATCTATAGAGACAAAAAGTAAACTTGTAGGGTGGGGAGTGGTGACTAATGGGTACAAGGTATCTTTCTGAGCTGATGAAAATATTGTAAAATGAGACTGTAGTGACAGATGTACAACTCTGTAAATACACGGAAAGCTACTGAATTGTAAATCTTAAATGCCTAAATTGTACAGCATGTGAGTTAAACCTCCATAAAGCTGTTTTTTAAGAGTGGGGGAAGGGGAGTCGACCTGTTACCCAGGTTTGAACAGCATTAAGCTAGAGAAGCTGAAGTTGAACAGTTCTATGAAGACGTACCTTTTAGAACTAACACTCCAAAAAGATGTCCTTTTCATTATAGGGGACGGGAATGCAAAAGTAGGAAGTCAAGAAACACCTGGAGTAACAGGCAAATTTGGCCTTGGAATGCGGAATGAAGCAGGGCAAAGACTAATAGAGTTTTGCCAAGAAAATGCATTGGTCATAGCAAACACCTCCTCCAACAACACAGGAGAAGACTCTACACACGGACATCACCAGATGGTCAACACCGATATCAGATTGATTATATTCTTTGCAGCCAAAGATGGAGAAGCTCTATACAGTCAACAAAAACAAGACCAGGAGCTGACTGTGGCTCAGATCATGAACTCCTTATTGCCAAATTCAGACTTAAATTGAAGAAAGTAGGGAAAACCACTAGACCATTCAGGTATGACCTAAATCAAATCCCTTATGATTATACAGTGGAAGTGAGAAATAGATTTAAGGGTCTAGATCTGATAGATAGAGTGCCTGATGAACTATGGAATGAGGTTCGTGACATTGTACAGGAGACAGGGATCAAGACCATCCCCATGG
>SJXQ01002306.1:35480-87527 GCA_006408695.1 Aepyceros melampus
CCAGGCCTCCCTGTCCATCAGCAACTCCCGGAGCTTGCTCAAACTTAAGTCCATTGAGTTGGTGATGCCATTCAGCCATCTCACCCTCTCTTGTCCTCCTCCCCTCCTGCCTTCAATCTCTTTCTCTCCAGGAGGCCAGTAGGGTTTAGGGATCTCATAATTTGTCTGTGGTAGGTGGTGACACTGACCAGAGATGATGATGGTGGTGGCAATGAAGATTGGGATGAGAGAACAATAGCAATACCAATTTTGCCATGAGAGAAACCAGTGAGTGGATCAGAGACCAGAAGTTCCAACCCTTGAGTTCTTGTACAGAAAGGTAGTGCCAATTGGAATCTAGGTTAATAACACCTTCATTTGTGTCCTGTTATCCTGTGATTGTGGTCTTGGTGAGGAAACAAAGACAAAGGAACTGTTCAGCAGAGGGTGAGAGGAGAGTTTCTCAGCATTCCCCCCATCTAATTTCAGGCTCCCACCCTTGAGGTCTCTGCAGCCCCAGGGACCACAAGCCCAGTGTCACCAGCAGAGGCAGTACATGGCACTAACAGACATCTTCCCCCTTTTAATCCATGTTTAAAGTTTCTATCAGAATGTCCCCATTCTAGATGGTGGGGGAGGGGTATTGGTGATTAGGTTTCTTGCTAAAAGGTGCCATCAGGTAGCCGCAGAGACTCTGGGTCAAAGATCCCTGCCTGGGGGGATCTTGCTTCCAGTGAGTCAACTATGCTCGCGCTCTTGTGTGGCTGCTGCTGTCCTTGGTGCTGCTGATGTATCCTGGGGCCCAGAGCTGCCTCTATTGACCGATTCAGTTATTATAGTTCTATCACCCTCAGAGAAACACCCTGCTTCTGGCTGCTTCCAGCCAGTGCTTGATTATTTTAGCAATAACAGGCATATCTGGCCACACGGAAACACAGTATAGCACAGGGACTAGACTTGATACTTTGTAATAAGCCATAATTGAAGAGAATGTAAGAAAAATGTATATTTATATATACGTATAACTGAATCACTCTACCAAAAATATGAAACAAAATACTGTAAATCAACTATATTTCTATAAATTTTTCTTAAATGGCAAAAAAATAGTGACCAGGACAGGTGGTGACTGATGAAGGATGGCATAAGCCTGAGATGTTATAGAAGGAGCTGAGGGAATCTGGGGGATATAGAAAGGATGGGGAATGTTTTCTGAATGCCCAGTTTGTGCCAAACATTTGGTGCCATGTTGAACTTTTAAAAACTTGAAATTTTTATTTGATTATGAAATATTTGACACACATTGACATATAGAAGCAACCATGTTTGTGCTTCTTGGATTTAACTGTTGGGTTCATTTTGTACTTGCTTCCATCTCTTCTGTGATCTTTCCAGTATCTGTACCTTAGACTCTTGTGGATACTTCTTGGAGCATCTAATGAAAGTCCAAATGTTATTGTTTAAAAATCAGATAAGTATGGCCACTTTTATAGCAGCATTATTCACAATAACCAGAGTGAAAGCAACCCAAGGGTGCGTTGACAGATACATGAGTAAATGAGATGTGGCACAAACACACACTGGAACATTATACAGCCTTAAAAATGAAGGAAATTCTGATGCATGCTACAAGATGCATGAAACTTGAGCCCATTATGCTGAATGAAATCAAAGTTGGGCACAGAAGGATAAACCTTGCGTGATTCCTCTTAAAGGAAGTCCCTAGAATAGTCAGATTCATAGAGAGAGAAAGTAGATGGTATGGGGGCTGGGAGGTAAAAATGAGGAGTTACTGTTCAATGGGCATAGAGGTTCAGTTTTGTAAAACAAGTGTTTTAGAGATGAGTGTGTTTGCACTGTAGTGTGAATGTACTTAACGACACTGAATGACACACATAAAAATGGTTGCTAAGTCGCTTCAGTCGTGTCCGACTCTGTGCGACCCCATAGACAGGAGCCCACCAGGCTCCCCCGTCCCTGGGAGTCTCCAGGCAAGAACACTGGAGTGGGTTGCCATTTCCTTCTCCAATGCATGAAAGTGAAAAGCGAAAGTGAAGTCGCTCAGTCGTGTCCAACTCTTAGAGACCCCATGGACTGCATGGACGTAAAAATGGTTAAGGTGGCAATTTTATGTTATGTGTATTTTGCTGCAATTAGAAAAAAAAAAAATCAGATGAGCAAGCAAACTGAAACCCAGAGATGGTTGCGACAAAAATTTTGATGTATATTTTGTTTTTATTCATTCTCACATTTGTGTTATTCAGTCAGTTCGGTTAAGTTGCTCAGTCGTGTCCGGCTCTTTGCAATCCCATGAATCACAGCATGCCAGGCCTTCCTGTCCATCAACAATTCCTGGAGTTCACTCAAACTCATGTCCGTCGAGTCAGTGATGCCATCCAGCCATCTCATCCTCTGTTGTCCCCTTCTTCTCCTGCCCCCAATCCCTCCTAACATCAGGGTCTTTTCCAATGAGTCAACTCTTCACATGAGGTGGCCAAAGTACTGGAGTTTCACTTTTAGCATCAGTCCTTCCAATGAACACCCAGGACTGATCTCCTTTAGGATGGACTGGTTGGATCCCCTTGCAGTCCAAGGGACTCTCAAGAGTCTTCTCCAACACTAAAGTTCAAGAGCATCAATTCTTTGGCACTCAGCCTTCTTCACAGTCCAATTCTCACATTCACACATGACCACTGGAAAAACCATAGCCTTGACTAGATGGACCTTTGTTGGCAAAGTAATATCTCTGCTTTTGAATATGCTATCTAGGTTGGTCATAACTTTCCTTCCAAGGAGTAAGCATCTTTTAATTTCATGGCTGCAATCACCATCTGCAGTGATTTTGGAGCCCCCAAAAATAAAGTCTGACACTGTTTCTACTGTTTCCCCATCTATTTCTCATGAAGTGATGGGACCAAATGCCATGATCTTTGTTTTCTGAATGTTGAGCTTTAAGCCAACTTTTTCACTCTCCTCTTTTACTTCCATCAAGAGGCTCTTTAGTTCCTCTTCACTTTCTGCCATAACGGTGGTGTCATCTGCATATCTGAGGTTATTGATATTTCTCCCGGCAATGTTGATTCTAGCTTGTGCTTCTTCCAGCCCAGTGTTTCTCATGATATACTCTGCATAGAAGTTAAATAAGCAGGGTGATGATATACAGCCTTGATGTACTCCTTTTCCTATTTGGAACCAGTCTGTTGTTCCATGTCCAGTTCTAACTGTTGCTTCCTGACCTGCATACAGATTTCTCAAGAGGCAGGTCAGGTGGTCTGGTATTCCCATCTCTTTCAGAATTTTCCACAGTTTATTGTGATGTCTCTTATAAGGGAAGTCCACTATTCAGTGTAGTTTACAAAAATATCCTTAAAGCATATCCTATGAAAAATTCTCTCAGCTGCAATAGTCATTCAGTTTACAATACTCATTACTAGATAAATATTTACTGAGCACTAAAATGTTACACTAAAATGTAAGATCCATGAGGGCAGGAAATTTTGTCTAATTTACTGCTAGATACTCCGTGCTGAGAACAGTGCTTGCATACAGCAATCCTTAATAATTTCTATAAATATTTATTGAATGGGTAAATAAATTACACTAAATTATAAAGTACTATGAAAATATTATGGGCAGAGACAGTCTCTGACCTTAAGGGACTGCTTCTCTGCATGGGGGCTACATATAAATTAAAAGCTCAAATGTGTAACATATAAGACAAAGAAGTGGCGCTGACTACCAACATTATAGGAGCTTCTAGAGTTCAAATACCATGACCCAGGGCAAGAATCCTTCTTCACACGTGGCTTTTAAGAAAAAGCAGGGCTCACAGAAACACAGAGGAGAGATGTACAGGTAGATGGAATGAGGTGAGCAAAGGTACAAAACTCGGAAAGGCCAAGAAGCGATCTGTGAGAAGACAGACTACACTAACGAAGGAGATGAGTCTGTTCTGCTTTTTTAAAAGACGAATCACACTCCAAGCTTAACTGTACTTTAAAACTCACAGTTTTTTCTTTATACTTAACAGATGCTGAAACATTGCAAGGTCGTATAAGCAAATGTAAGTTTTTTCCCTAGCAATATCAGTCTCGATGGGTTATAATTTTATTATTAATGTCACTTGTTTCTGATATATAGAAGCATTTAACATTGTGTTTATATGCAAAGTTAAAGAAGAGTATTTACACTGAAGATTAACAGTTCATATAGTGGAAAAAATAATTAAGTTCAGAAGAACATAGCTTAAAATATTTAAAAATACATTAAAATAGTATAATTTCTCCGAACACTAAAATTAATGTTTTAAAAATGATTTTAAGTTCTTTAGGTATTCATATAACAGAGTAAAGCAAAGTAGTTCTAGGTTTTCTCTTCAAAAATACTGAATATTTAATTCTAATGTATTGATAATGATAATACTCCTAAACGTATATGTTTACCCTGGGCCTAAAACTATTTTAAGTGCTTTACATACAATTGTCATAGAATTAATAATATAAATTTAACAGTTTGCTTTCTTAAAGTTATTCTCTTAATAATTTTATGGCACTTAGTTCTTACATGTAATGTTTTATGTGCCATTATTTTGCTTTTACTGCAAAAGAAAGATCTGGCTCCCAAAGATAAAGGAGATTTTTGGTAAATGGTGAAGGTAAAGAAATAAATGACCCACTTGACTTTAGGTATTCATATAACAGAGTAAAGCAAAGTAGTTCTAGGTTTTCTCTTCAAAAATACTGAATATTTAATTCTAATGTATTGATAATGATAATACTCCTAAACGTATATGTTTACCCTGGGCCTAAAACTATTTTAAGTGCTTTACATACAATTGTCATAGAATTAATAATATAAATTTAACAGTTTGCTTTCTTAAAGTTATTCTCTTAATAATTTTATGGCACTTAGTTCTTACATGTAATGTTTTATGTGCCATTTTTTGCTTTTACTGCAAAAGAAAGATCTGGCTCCCAAAGATAAAGGAGATTTTTGGTAAATGGTGAAGGTAAAGAAATAAATGACCCACTTGGCTCGTGTGTAATTACACTGCCTGAGATTGTAACAATCTATCACATGGAGGAGGATGACACCACACGAAGGGGTGAGTCAGAGGAGATAGCCTTTGACTAACTACGGGACCCTGACGATCGATACTCCACAGATAGTGTGCTCGCAAAAACAATTGAATTCTAAAAAAGTTTGAAAATAGATTCCCCCTTTCTTCTGATACTGATCAGAGACCTATCTTGACCTTATTCTCAAGAGCCATACTTTCTTAAAAAGGTATATGAAAAACATAAATCCTTTCTATCTCTGGATTGTTCTTTCAAATGAGCATTTAAAACATTTCGATTATAATGACAATCCTACAAGAAAAAATCCAACTGAAATACTTATTTCATTATTACATAAACATGCTTTCTCAATTAGCTGTTAAAAGTTATTATAATACTGAACACATGACAGGTTCATATCCCAAAGACAGAAAATATAAAATCTAGCGGAAAATTAAAATTTCTAAAAGAGGTTTCAGTATACATAGTGAACTAAATATTTATAAATAGCCTACAATTTTATTACATAAAAAATAAGCAGAAGGAAACTTTAGAAATAAAAGGAAATGAATCCACAAAACATTTTACAAAATAAATTTAAAGGATAATCCTAGTATCACTTTATTTTAAATCCTTAGACTGACTGTATCTCAGAGTAACTCCTATTACATTACAATGTTTTCAAATTCAGCCTGTGTGCAAATGCGCTCAGTCATGTCCGATTCTTTGCAACCACATGGACTGAGGTGCACCAGGCTCCTCTGTCCGTTGGATTCCCAACCAAGAATACTGGAGTGAGTAGCCATTTCCTTTTCCAGGGGAACTTACTTACCAAACAAGGGAGGGAACCTGTGTCTCTTGCACCTCCTGCATTGGCAGGTGGACTCTTTACAAGCTGCTTCAAAACTTTCTATCTCTGGATTGTTCTTTCAAATGAGCATTTAAAACATTTCGATTATAATGACAATCCTACAAGAAAAAATCCTACTGAAATACTTATTTCATTATTACATAAACATGCTTTCTCAATTAGCTGTTAAAAGTTATCATAATACTGAACACATGACAGGTTCATATACCAAAGACAGAAAATATAAAATCTAGTGGAAAATTAAAATTTCTAAAAGAGGTTTCAGTATACATAGTGAACTAGATATTTATAAATAGCCTACAATTTTATTACATAAAAAATAAGCAGAAGGAAACTTTAGAAATAAAAGGAAATTGAATCCACAAAACATTTTACAAAATAAATTTAAAGGATAATCCTAGTATCACTTTATTTTAAATCCTTAGACTGACTATATCTCAGATTAACTCCTATTACGTTACAATGTTTTCAAATTCAGCCTGTGTGCAAATGCGCTCAGTCATGTCCGACCCTTTGCAACCCCATGGACTGAGGTGCACCAGGCTCCTCTGTCCATTGGATTCCCAACCAATAATACTGGAGTGGGTAGCCATTTCCTTTTCCAGGGGAACTTACCAAACAAGGGAGGGAACCTGTGTCTCTTGCACCTCCTGCATTGGCAGGTGGACTCTTTACAAGCTGCTTCAAACAGTATAGTTCTTTCCCTTCATTCTCAAATTCCCAATTCAGTAGCTTAGCCATGTAAAACTCTTTGTGACCCCATGAACTACGGCACATCAGGCTTCCTTGTTCCAACTCCCAGAGCTTACACAAACTCATGTCCATTGAGTCAGTGATGCCATCCAACCATCTCATCCTCTGTTATCCCCCATTTCCTCCATCCTTCAATCCTTCCCAGCATCACGGTCTTTCCAAATGAGTAAGTTCTTTGCATCAGGTGGCCAAAGTATTGGAGTTTCAGCTTCAACATCAGGCATTCCAATGAATATTCAGGACTGATCTCCTTTAGGATGGACTGGTTGGATCTCTTTGCAGACCAAGGGATTCTCAAGAGTCTTCTCCAACACCACAGTTCAAAAGCATCAATTCTTCAGCACTCAGCTTTCTTTATTGTCCAACTCTCACATCCATACATGACCACTGGAAAAACCATAGCCTTAACTGCAAGGACTTTGTCAGCAAAGTAATGTCTCTACTTTTTAATATGCTGTCTAGGTTGGTCATAACTTTTCTTCCAAGGAGTAAGCGTCTCTTACTTTCATGACTGCAGGCACCATCTGCAGTGATTCTGGAGACCACAAAAATAAACTCTGTCACTGTTTCCATTGTTTCCCATTCTGTTTGCCATGAAGGGATGGGACCAGATGTCATGATCTTCATTTTCTGATTGTTGAGCTTTAACCCAGCTTTTTCACTCTCCTCTCTCATTTTCATGAAGAGGCTCCTTAGTTCTTCTTCATTTTCTGCTATAAGGGTGGTATCATCTGCGTATCTGAGGTTATTGATATTTCACCTGGCAATCTTGATTCCAGCTTGTGCTTCATCCAGCCCAGTGTTTCTCACAACGTACTCTGCCTATTAGTTAAATAAGCAGAGTGACAATATATAGCTTTGAAGCACTCCTTTTCAATTTTGAACCAGTCCATTGTTCCACAACCACTTCTAACTGTTGCTCCTTGAACTTCATACAAATTTCTCAGGAGGCTGGTATGGTGGTCTGGTATTCCCAACTCTTGAAGAAGTTTCACTCACAACGTACTCTGCCTATTAGTTAAATAAGCAGAGTGACAATATATAGCTTTGAAGCACTCCTTTTCAATTTTGAACCAGTCCATTGTTCCACAACCACTTCTAACTGTTGCTCCTTGAACTTCATACAAATTTCTCAGGAGGCTGGTATGGTGGTCTGGTATTCCCAACTCTTGAAGAAGTTTCCACAGTTTGTTGTGAACCACACAGTCAAAGGCTTTGGCATAGTCAATAAGCAGAAGTAGATGACTTTCTGGAATGCTCTTGCTTTTTCTATGATCCAATGGATGTTGGCAATTTGATCTCTGGTTCCTCTGCCTTTTCTAAATCAAGCTTGAACATCTGGAACTTCTCAGTTCATGTATTGCTGGAGCCTGGGTTGGAGAAATTTGAGCACTACTTTGCTAGCACTGAGATGAGTGCAATTGTGCGGTAGTTTGAGCATTCTTTATTGGCTCAGCTGGTAAAAATCTGCCTGCAATGCAGAAGACCTGGGTTCTATCCCTGGACTGGGAAGATCCCCTGGAGTAGCAAAAGGCTACCCACTCCAGTATTCTGGCCTGGAGAATTCCATGGATTAATTACAGTCCATGAGGTTTCAAAGAGTCAGACACAACTGAGCAGCTTTCACTTTCATAATGAGTAGTGCTATAGCAGGTGTGGAAAATGATTTTATAGTCTGATGAACCGGAACTTTGTCATGCAGGTGAAGGTCAGGCCATTTAAGCCAGGTCTGTTAGTATTAGATAATGTGGCTTGTTTTGTAAGAGAAGATGCAGGGAAGTTTCAAAGCTGGTCTTGTGTTACTCCTGGATATAAAAACAGTTGAAAGTGACCATAACACATAAACACAAACAAAATACTAGCAAGTCTCCTTTGATAATATAGAAGCAGTTCCTGAGCACTTAGTCAGAGTTAATGTCCATGAGAAGGTTGCTGTATGCATTTCATCATTTCACCACTAGATAAAAATGAGAATCTTGGCTGATGCTTGCAATTTTAAGTCTGGGAGCTGAGAAGCATGGTAGAGGTATAAAGAGCATAAAACATTTAAAAAAACCCCCACAATTTGGAGGGGCAATGGATTTTAGCAGCAGTGGCAGCTACAATTAGAATTGGTGGTGTGGATTCCAGATCACAGATATTTTGTGGGCAGAGAAGTGAGAAACTTGACAGAGCCTTATCCTTAGGAGTCCCTCTCGCTATTACAGATAGTTTCAGTGTAGGATGAGGAGAGAATATGAGGAGTGACGGTTGGCCTCACTCCATAAACAGTGCATCAGTATAGAACTTTCAAGAGAATAGCTGTCTGCAAACGCTTGAGATTTTTAGTTGGATAGAGTTTGATATTTTGAAATCATGTGAAAATATAATTGTTAGACTTCTAAAATAGTCCTGAAGAATAATTAGTTTTCATTAGCATCCTTGACTATTTTTTTTACTGAGTGGAATAAATAGGTTAAGTGTTGCTCGTAGCAGTGGTGTAAAAAAAATCAGTGTAGGATGAGGAGAGAATATGAGGAGTGACGGTTGGCCTCACTCCATAAACAGTGCATCAGTATAGAACTTTCAACAGAATAGCTGTCTGCAAACGCTTGAGATTTTTAGTTGGATAGAGTTTGATATTTTGAAATCATGTGAAAATATAATTGTTAGACTTCTAAAATAGTCCTGAAGAATAATTAGTTTTCATTAGCATCCTTGACTATTTTTTTTACTGAGTGGAATAAATAGGTTAAGTGTTGCTCGTAGCAGTGGTGTAAAAAAAATGAGAACAGCATACTGGCTATTTCTAGTATATTTGTGTATCTCCCAGCAAACTTTTGATTTGATGAATGATGGTTTGTGTGTCTGTCCTCATGGAGTGTTACAGTGTGCATTCCTAGAGAAAACACAAAGTTAAATAATTCCTATGGAGTGCAGTTTTGCTGTATCTACAGATATAATATATAATTTATTACCTCATTCTAATTTTAGTAATCTGTCTTAAATTGTTGATGGCAAAAATAATTGAAAAGATGTTTGTACCAAGGCTAGTAATCACAGCACTATTTGTAATAGTAAAAAATAAGAAATAGCCAAGATGCTCTTTAATTGTAGGAAACAGATTGAATAAACCATTGGGCATCCACACAGTGAGCAACAGCTCTATAAACGGCTTTAATAATGGGCGCTAGGAAAAATGAGCAAAACAAGGTGGAGAAAACCGTGTACAGTATGCTACCATTTATCTGAGAAAGTGAGCAGCAAATATAACTATAAATATATTTGCTTATATTTTTAAAAATGGAAGTTTTAACTCAGAAACTAATAAAAATGACTTCAAGGGGGATAGAGGAACAAGGAAGAAAAACAGAAATTGAAAATAGATTTCTGAATATACCTTGTATCATATATGGACATTTTCATCCATAATTATACAAAAAGTTTAAAAAATCAATGGCTAATTTGGAAGCCAAATGAAATCAGTTGGGTATTTTATACTACATATAAGAAAAATCCCTGAT
The DNA here is from genome assembly GCA_006408695.1 of Aepyceros melampus. NCBI lineage: Eukaryota > Metazoa > Chordata > Mammalia > Artiodactyla > Bovidae > Aepyceros > Aepyceros melampus. Next base: position 45,644 of record SJXQ01002306.1, read on the forward strand.
GCTGGGAAAGGTTGAAGGTAGGAGGAGACGAAGGGGATAGGAAGAGATGGTTAGATGGCGTCACCACCTCAGTGGACATGGATTTGAGCAAACTCCAGGAGATGGTAAAGGATAGGGAAGACTCACATGTTACAGACCGTGGATTTGCAAAGAGTTGGACATGGCTTAGTGATTGAACAACAACAACAAAATACTGTTTATATAGAGGGATTATTTCAAGAGACTTTTTGAAGATTTCTGTTGGAGACTTTTCTTCTTCCTGTCTCCCTACGTGCCTCATGCCCACCAGTGTACATATGCTATAGACAAAAAGTTTTCAAGTTTTTGGTTATCTTACTGATAGCATGGCTTCTCTGGTGGCTCAGAGGGTAAAGCGTCTGCCTGCAGTGCGGGAGACCCGGGTTCGATCCCTGGGTTGGGAAGATCCCCTGAAGAAGGAAATGGCAACCCACTTCAGTACACTTGCTGGAAAATCCCATGCACTGAGAGGCTCCTCAGAGCCTGATAGGCTACAGTCCATGGGGTCGCAAAGAGTCAGATGTGATTGAGTGACTTCACTTCACTGATAGTATAATTGATATCTGTAGGTATGTAGCAGACACAGCTGTTTTGCCTTAATCACACTTTAAGTAACACATGGGTTTCTTAGATTTGTTTCTCAATTATTCATGGTACTGACCCTGTGATTCAATAAGCATATCTTTTCTTTCCCTGTAGTGTCTCATTTTGTCTTCCCTCTATGCTTTTTGCCCTATTTTCCTACAAGGACAATCATCACAAGAAATGGCCCCCTGGCTTTCAGACTTATTTGAATAATGGAAACGAATAGCTGCTACATACATTATTTTTTCAAGAGGGCTAAGCTCAGAACGTAACAATTGGAATTGTTAATCTGAACTTAATTCTTATAATTTCTCAAAAATGTAACCTTCTTTATTAATTTATCCTTTTATTTAATTCTTAAATACTTACTGAGTTTCTGATATATGCTTAGATATAATTATGATCACAAAATTCACAGCAAATAAGTATGTTACTAATATTAGGAAGTAAGATTTTTTCAAAGCAAGAAAAAACAACATAAATAGTGAAAGGGTTAGGGGCTTCCCTGTTGTCTCAGGAGACATGGATTTGGTCCCTGGCCTGGGAGGATCCCACACGCCATGAAGCAGCTCAGCTCTTGTGCCACTCCTACTGATCCTGTGCTCTAGAGCCCAGGAGCTGCTGCTGCTGAGCACAGGAGCTACAGCTGCTGAGCCACAGCTGCTGAAGCCCGCATGACCTGTGCCTGTGCTCAGCAACAGGAGAAGCCACATGGTCTAGAAGCCCGAGCACTGCAACTAGAGAGCAGCTCCTGCTGGCTGCAGCTAGAGAAGAGCCTGCACAGCAGCAAAAATGAGGATAGCCGAGCCAGCACAGCAAAAATAAATAAATACAGTAATTTTTTAAAAAGCGAGGAGCTTAAGTTTATATTCAGTGGCAGCTTTACAAGTTGACTAGAGGGCTGTACCTCTGGATCACATTAACTCCTTGTTAAGCTGATGTCTTTATTGACTGGTACTTTAATAATATGCCCATGACATATATTGATGATTTTTAGAAAGAATACATTTTTAAAGATATTTTCAGTTACCTCTGAAGACAGAGGAGCTCCCAAAACCCATATGGTGATGACGATGGGCACCTTTGGGCATCATTCTCATTTGTTTACCAAACAGACCGAATCCAGCAACTCCTGGATTTGTGGAATGGTTTTTCCTTAGCAAAGCAATGGGGAGAGGGATGGATTTAAACTTAGGAACAAACGATTATGTTGAAGATTGTGTTAATATTTTTTAGAATCTGTTTTACTGTTAATAAATAAAATGTGACCCCAAATAAGGAGAGGTTGGATTTTCTTAGATGAGATTAAGAATGACCATTGTTTGTTGTTGTGGACAACATTACAACATCATACTTAGCAACTTTTATTTTGTTCTTTCCTGTATCTACAGAATCTGTATGAAATCTGGGGGGCAGGCTTTATACATAATGAGTGATTTGCCTTCATATTGAACTTTGTGGAATATTCAGAAATGTTTACCCACTCACCCAAGCTTGAATTAGAGACGTTTGGATTATAATCAGACTGCAGTGAATTCACATCTGCCTCTGTCACTTTCCCTCATATTGGGGCTTCCCTGATAGCTCAGTTGGTAAAGAATCTGCCTGCAATGCATGAGACCCCAGTTTGATTCCTTGGTCAGGAAAATCTGCTGGAGAAGGGATAGGCTACCCACTCCTGTATTCTTGGGCTTCCCTTTGACTCAGCTGGTAAAGAATCTGCCTGCAATGTGGGACACCTTGGTTGGATACCTGGGTTGGGAAGATTCCCTAGAGAAGGGAGAGGCTACCCAATCCAGTATTCTGGCCTGGAGAATTCCATGGATGATATATCCATGGGGTCGCAAAGAGTTGGACACGGCTGTGCAGTGTTCATGTTTTTCAAAAAATTGAGGTATAGTTGTATATGCTGATCTGCTCACATCACCAGTCGTCTCGTTGTATCTCATGGTGCATACTGTTCATTGAGCCCAGCGTAGGCAAAGCTCAAGGGAAGAGGCTGAAGAAGACTTGGGGAGCTGTAGGAACTGCAGACATGTTTATTCTCTTCTGCCAGCAGCCATGGTGTAACCTAACAGAGCACAGTGTCTCCTGGCTGGTGCAGTAGCCGTCCCTTGGTTTTCTCCTCTCGTGGCTGACCCCACAGACTCAGAGGGGATGCAGCAGTAACTCGCCCTGCTTTTTAGGTGGGATTCATGTGCACTTGCGGCACACAACCCGTGACCAAGCAAGTGCCCGTGAAGGGCCTGTGCCGTGCTGTAAGTGATCTCAGCTGGCACATAGTTATTTACAAAACCTGGGGCGAGAGAGCCTGAACATGCCATCTTGGCTAATTTTCTCTCTCCCCACAAGTTGACATAACATTTTATTAATTCTGGGTGTACAGCCTAATAATTTGCTATGTGTATATATTGCAAAATGACCATCTCAGTAAGTCCAGTTAACATTTGACTCCAAACATAATTACACTTACTGAATTCTTTGTATGTGCTGAGTACTATGATACAGTTAGAAACAAGGCAAATTTGGTTTAGGCCATCCTGTAGATGGTGTATATAAAAAAATTACATCAGTTTTTAAAAAAATCTCTAATATAAGAAATGCTACAAAAACCAGTAAATAAACTAATTGTGTGGTAACATTTGAAAATCCAGAACTAGAAAGTGAATACTATAAATTTATCACAAAGTATTTCCATATCCTGCCTAATAATTTCTTCAGTAAATCATAAGTAGTTACCTATGCTGAACCCTGAGATGGTGTTAGGGATTCGGCGTTACCAGATTTCGTCCTGCCCCCTTCCATGTGGAATCTGCAGTCAGTGGGATATTCTAGTGCTGTAGCTCTGTGAATTTGCAGCAGGAGCCCATGCTAGCTTCACACCACATGGTGTTGTTCATTTAGTAAAATAATTAGTCATTGTATCACCAGAATTTGATATTTTGTTATATATTGAGCCCATAGTAAAGTACATACTAAACATGTGCTTTACAGTATAATAATTAGCATATAATTTTCAACGTTTCAATGAACTTTTGCCATAAAATTTAAGAGGATTTTAATTGCAAGTAATAAGGATTGCTTGTTAATAGGCTGTAGATAATTAGGGAGCTATTTGCATTCTCTGCCCACAAATTTTCTTAGTGTTCTGAGCTTCACTTAATTCATAACTTTATCTCATGAGGATTAGTTAATCCCATTTAGTCAGAGTAATAACAGACATGATGTTTCTCCTCTTCAGCTCTCTCCCAGAGTTCTAATGATTCTTGGAAAGATTTTAACATTGATTAGTTTTATTTATTGTGAGGAGAAGTAGAGTATCTTTCTTAGTCTTTTACTCTAATGAAATAAAACATCATGGTAAGTGGCACTGACATTCACGGCAGTTAATTTTAGTTTTGCTAATGTAAATTTTATTTTGCTATGGCATTTTAATATAAATCTCATTTCAAACATTAACAGATCACTTTACAGAAAAGTACCAGCAGGAATGAGTTTGCATGCATTTTATCTATCCTTTTGCTGGCTCTATAGCTGTATTTGAAAATCAGGTATTTATACTACTATTCAACTTCTACTCAAGATTCCTTATTGTATTTGAAGTTTGGCTAGTTAATATATACTGTTTTTCTGGAAATGTTTCACTTCTGATAACACTTTTTAGAGCCTGAACCCCAAATCTACTTGAAGGTGTTAGGAAAAATAGGATATTTTCTTTGTTATTACATGGCCTATTACCATTGGTAGATGTCCGTTCTTAATAAACAAAAAAAAGTGAAAGAAAGATCATAATTTTTAAATGTTTTTCTTTCAGGCTTAGGCTCTTTGGGTCTTTTCAGTAACTACTGTAGAATAAAGATTTTTAGGTAAGAAAGTTTGGATTCTGTATATTTTGATTTGAAACTTTAGTCTTAATAACCTCCCTATGCCTTGCTCAGTGAGAACATCTATCAGTGAAAGTATGTATTCTAAAGGATTGTTCTGAATGTAATATAACATATGGAATGTGCTTGGCATGTTGCCTGGCAAATAGAAAGTGCTCAAAGTACATTGTAATATTTAATATTATATTTAAAACAACCTCTTGCCTATCACATGCTCTTACCTATTTTTCAAGCTCTGCCTGTGGTTTACTTGAAATGAAACATCCTTATATTTTTGTAAACATTTAGAGTGGTCTGTCATCTTGGAATAATCATTTATTGTTTATTTATTTTTTGCTAATCTATGTAGTGTTCTTAATTTCTAAGCCTCTACCTGCTTTTACATGTATTAGCTTTAGCTGTAAAGAAATAGAGGAAAACAGCAGAATGGGAAAGACTAGAAATCTCTTCAAGAAAATTAGAGATACCAAGGGAACATTTCATGCAAAGATGGGCTCGATAAAGGACAAAAATGGTATGGCTCTAACAGAAGTAGAAGATATTAAGAAAAGGTGGAAAGAATACACAGAAGAACTATACAAAAAAGAGCTTCACGACCAAGATAATCACGATGGTGTGATCACTCACCTAGAGCCAGACATTCTGGAATGTGAAGTCAAGTGCTCCTTAGAAAGCATCACTACAAAGTTAGTAGAGGTGACAGAATTTCAGTTGAGCTATTTCAAATCCTGAAAGAGGATGCTGTGAGAGTGCTGCTCTCAATATGCCAGCAAATTTGGAAATCTAAGCAGTGGCCACAGGACTGGAAAAGGTCAGTTTTCATTCCAAACCCAAAGAAAGGCAATGCCAAAGAATGCTCAAACTGCTGCACAATTGCACTCATCTCACACGCTAGTAAAATAATGCTCAAAATTCTCCAAGCCAGGCTTCAGCAGTACATCAACCGTGAACTTCCAGATGTTCAAGCTGATTTTAGAAAAGGCAGAGAAACCAGAGATCATATTGCCAACATCTGGATCATCGAAAAAGCATGAGATTTCCAGAAAAACACCTATTTCTGCTTTATTGACTATGCCAAAGCCTTTGACTATGTGGATCACAATAAACTGTGGAAAATTCTGAAAGAGATGGGAATACCAGACCACCTGACCTGCCTTTTGAGAAATCTGTATGCAGGTCAGGAAGCAACAGTTAGAACTGGACATGGAACAACAGACTGGTTCCAAATAGGAAAAGGAGTACGTCAGGGCTGTATATTGTCACCCTGCTTATTTAACATATATGGAGAGTACATCATGAGAAGCACTGGACTGGAAGAAGCACAAGCTGGAATCAAGATTGCTGGGAGAAATATCAAGAACCTCAGATATGCAGATGACACCACCCTTATGGCAGAAAGTGTAGAGGAACTAAAAAGCCTCTTGATGAAAGTGAAAGACAATAGTGAAAAAGTTGGCTTAAAGCTCAACATTCAGAAAACTAAGATGATGGCATCCGGTCCCATCACTTCTTGGGAAATAGATGGGAAAACAGTGAGAGACTTCATTTTTGGGGGGCTCCAAAATCACTGCAGATGGTGACTGCAGCCATGAAATTAAAAGACACTTACTCCTTGGAAGAAAAGTTATGACCAACCTAGATAGCATATTCAAAAGCAGAGATATTACCTTGCCATCAAAGGTCCATCTAGTCAAGGCTATGTTTTTTCCTGTGGTCATGTATGGATGTGAGAGTTGGACTGTGAAGAAGGCTGAGCGCCGAAGAATTGATGCTTTTGAATTGTGGTGTTGGAGAAGACTGTTGAGAGTCCCACTAGATAGCATATTCAAAAGCAGAGATATTACCTTGCCATCAAAGGTCCGTCTAGTCAAGGCTATGTTTTTTCCTGTGGTCATGTATGGATGTGAGAGTTGGACTGTGAAGAAGGCTGAGCGCCGAAGAATTGATGCTTTTGAATTGTGGTGTTGGAGAAGACTGTTGAGAGTCCCTTGGACTGCAAAGAGATCCAACCAGTCCATTCTGAAGGAAATCAGCCCTGGGATTTCTTTGGAAGAAATGATGCTAAAGCTGAAACTCCAATACTTGGGCCACCTCATGCGAAGAGTTGACTCATTGGAAAAGATCTGATGCTGGGAGGGACTAGGGGCAGGAGGAGAAGGGGACGACCGAGGATGAAATGGCTGGATGGCATCACTGACTTGATGGACGTGAGTCTGAGTGAACTCCAGGAGTTGGTGATGGACAGGGAGGCCTCGCGTGCTGTGAATCATGGGGTCGCAAAGAGTCGGACACGACTGAACTGAACTGAACACACTATTTTAAATCCTAAAAGATGATGCTGTAAAAGTGCTACACTCAATATGACAGCAAATTTGGAAAACTCAGCAGTGGCCACAGGACTGGAAAAGGTCAGTTTTCATTCCAGTCCCAAAGAAAGGCAATGCCAAAGAATTCTCAAACTGCTGCACAATTGCACTCATCTTACACGCTAGTAAAGCAATGCTCAAAATTCTCCAAGCCAGGCTTCAGCAATACGTGTACCTTGAATTTCCAAATGTTCAAGCTTGTTTTAGAAAAGGCAGAGAAACCAGAGATCAAATTGCCAACATCCACTGGATCATCAAAAAAGCAAGAAAGTTCCAGAAAAACATCTCTTTCTACTTTATTGACTAGTGGTTCTTTTGTTTGTTTGCAGTGAGTGTTATGTAAAGCAGACCAGTGAGAACTAAAGTCATGATTGTCAAGGATCTTAAATTAGAGACAAGAAGTTTACCCTAATTCTGTCAGTCATTTTAAAGTTTTTGAGCTAGGAAATGAGTTACTGTGTTTCTATACGTTGATCTTCTTGTCCTTTTTAAAATGGATTAGGTGTTGGAAGAGATTGAATGGAAAGAAGACATGAGATGTTTTAGTATTTCAGGAATGAACAAGTGCTTAAAGTAGGACAGTTCTAAAAGAATAAGTGGTTTTAAGAAAAAGCGTGTCCAATGCCGGAAGGTCATAGGAAACAAAATAATAAGAAAAGAACTTTAGACTTGTTAAACAAGAAGCTCCTAGATATCTTAGAACTTTTTTGTTCGTATGGAAATGTTGGAGGACAGATTATAAAATCTAGGGAATGAGTGAATGGTTAGTAAATAGAAGTATGAGAAAAGATATCTCTTAAAATTTGATGATGTGAAGAGATCAGAAAATCTTATTTGAAACTATTGTCTGTTAGGTCCTCTTAGCAGATAAACTTATCTCTGAAAAACCAGAGGTCCTCTGGGAGAAACTCCACGTATTCCCCAAACATACTTTCTCTTTCAGGTGTATTCCCAACATTTTCCAAAGTGCTAACAAGCTTCTTTGTAACCTATAAAAATGATCTCATGGGAAAGAGGCTCTTGGTCAAGCATGAGTTGGCATCCAGAGGTCTTTTGTTCTCCTGGTCTTCTGCCTTTTTCTCAGTCTTCCACTTTTTTTTTGCTTAAAGACTACCTTAATTATTGAATGCAGGTGGCTCTTTTCCTGAATTTTCTGTCCTACTCTCTCTTAATTCAGGGTACTATTTACAGTCTCTATTACCCATTTGAAATTGGAATCAATAAACATTTCTTGAGCCTTGTACATGACCCTACTGCCCAGAAGAATATTTGCCAATAAAAAGAAAGACATGTTAATAGTAAGTATATTACAATATGGTAAATCACAATAGTAGATACATTGAAATATCCAGGATATACTGATATCTTGGAAAGTAATGACAGATCAACTTTCTTAGGCTGATAATGTGATCCTAAGGTTCATTCATTATTACATTTTTAAGGAACTTTGAGTAGTTTAGTGTAAAGCAACACAATGTGAGTGGTAATCTGGAAAAGAGATTTATGTTTCTCTTTTATTTATTTACGTTTTTTCACTAGTTTTTCTTTTTGGCTGCATTGGGTCTTCAGTTTTGTGCGTGGCTTCCTCTAGTGGCGAGCGGGGCTGCTCTCTGGTTTTGGTCCACGGACTTCTTGTTTCAGTGGCTTCCCTGCTTGTGGAGCGCACGCTCTAGGCACATGGGCTTCAGGAGGTGTGAAACAGGGACTTAACTGCTTTGCGCCAAGTGGAATCTTCCCAGACCAGGGATCAAACCTCTGCCCCTTCCACAGGCAGGTAGATTCCTATCTACTGTACCAGCAGAAAGTCCAAACATGTTCCTCTATTAGATTAATTTTTCAGGGTTAGTTTCTAGAAATAAAATTACTAAATAAAAAAAATTAGTGTTTCTAACAACTATTGATTCATGCATATTGACACATTCCTCAAGGCATTTGGCAAGGTTTTTAGAATTGTTCTAAAGAATTGTATAGAACTGCACATGATGGAAAAACGTAGGTTGTAGCACTGGTACTAAAGTCTGTTGCCTTTACTTATTAATATATTGAAAGATAAACATTTATGGTGCTCTAAGACTGTCCTCTTATTTTTTGCTAATTATTTCTTGCCTGTGCCTTGAATAAACTGTATAGTTGGTATTTTTTAATTGACATATGACATGATCATTTTTTCCTTTGTCTAACACTTTCTTTAGCTGGCTTCAAGACAGGATAATCTCCTACCTTATTATACATTACGTCATACCAGTTGCCCTTGCTGGATTATCTTTATTTTTGCTAAAGTCTGAATGTTATAATGCTCCAGGGCCCATAATATTTATTTACCAAGAATGACTAATGATCTCATTCAGTTCCAAGTTTTAAAAGCCATCTTTTCACCAGCTTTACATCTCCAGCTCCTGTGACCTCCACAGTTCTGTATCTAATTGCCTATTCCATTTGTCTGTTTGCTAAATATTTCAAACTTAATATGTCAAAAAGGAACCTCTCCTAATGTATTTTATTCATTCTTTCTGTCTCATTCAATGTTATTACTTCCATCATTTCAGTTGCTCACACTTAAACTCTAAAGTTATCTTTATCTTCATTCTTCCTCTCATACCCCACAGTATCATGTAATTTTAATGGCATATCCTTTAAAATATACTTGGGTATACTTACCTGCTCCAACCTTAGAGCCTATCAATGCTTTTTGTGCTGGAACATTATTAGCCATTAATATAGCCCACATTCTGTCTACATCCATGGTCTTAATCATACATCACTTTGCCCATCTTTGACCAGCCTTCTTAAGTCAGCCTTTTCTGATCATCCCATGTACCTTCACACTGTCTCTTGCCTGCATCCATAGAGTAAAATTATTTTCCTTCATCATATCTTTTATGGCATTCTATTAAGTTTTCATTATTTCCACCCCTCCCCACCTCTTCCATGAAAACAGAAAATGTGTTTTATTTACTTGTGCATCCTCTCTGCTTGGCACATAGTAGGTGCTAGGTGCATATTTGTGAAATGAATGAATGATCTCTAATGGTCTATGCTTTCCTAAAATAGAGAAGTTGTTTAGGGTAGGTTATTTCTTCTTCTTCATTTATGTTTCTTGGCCTAGAATGGACCAGTTTTGGATAGAGGTTGTTATTTGAAAACTCCTATGTTAGGTGAAAGGGATGATGGTTGGATTATATGACCTTCAAATTTCCCTTGAAGTGATTCATGGAAAAATTTATTCTTTATTCAAATGATAGGTACAGTCTCTGCAAAATTATCGATATATTAATTTGAAAAAGTACCATGTTATGAATATCTTAGTTTCATTTTACTGTAATTACATTTTTTTTGTTCCACTGCTTCAGAATCTGACAATCCTTTGTAGGCTACCTCTTCTATCCCCTCTGTGTTATAATCTTAATACATAATTAACTTTTGCTTTGTAAAACACCTTCACTATGCTGTAGCTCTTTCTTTTATATGATCATTTATTTGAAGTGATTTGTCCACAAAAGATTAAGTTTGATAAATTTTTGATATTTCGTATCATTGAATTTGACTAAAATACTGGTTCTTTTCTGAAGGTTGTTATAAATAGAGCAATATGAGAATATAATAGAGTTGATTTTTGTTATAATTTTGCTTTGTGTATATTTCTTCATCTAATTGCATTCTTTATTTTGGGATTTATTTTGAAACAGTAATTTTAGTTTTATCATCAACATGTTTTTGTATACTCCCCAAGTTACTCGGTCTTTTTCATGAATTTCACATGTGACTGTATAACTTACAAAATGAAAAATATAACATTCAAAATATGTTAATTTATTGAGAAGTGGAGTACTACTCTCTTTTCTTTTTAGGGGAGAAAAAGTTTTCCTCCACCTTTTTAGGGCCCAGGGCTACATTTGAAACGTAAACTAACAAAGAGTAGCAGGAATAAAGCATACACATTTACTTATTAATATATTATGTGACATGGGAGCCTTCATAAAGAAATGAAGCCTTGAGGAAACAGACCTCTATATTTTTACGTTAGGTTTGATGAGTGAACCCTGGTGGAGGAATATGATAGGTTAAGGAGTATGAGCTAATAGCAATAAACTGGGGGAAATTAGCAAGACCTGGTAGGATTCTTTTGGGCTTTCCTTTGTCTTCAGAGACAACAATGCTCCTCTCCTCGGGGTACAGGATGAGCATCTCTTGCTAGAGAGTTTTGTACCCTTTTTCAAGGAAGAAGGATGGGAGTGAGAGTGGTCAGCTGGGGAAGATCAGAATGACGTTTCTGCTTCTGCTGTTTACTCAGATTCCTTCAGCTTAAAATATTCACTATGACAGGGAGCCTTATTTTGGGGGAATTATGATCTAAACCCCATCATGTTCATAAAAGAAAAACTACTTAAGAAAACACTTTTTTTTGTCTTTATTTGATGATCTAATATTTTAGTCCAAACCTTCCCTGATTCTTTAGCTTTTTTTCTACAAAAGAAATAATATGCAGAAATAACAGGCAACAAAAACTAACAAGAAACAACAAAGTCAAAATTTTAAATGCATACAGAATTTACATAAATATATATTCTCTGTCCTTTTGAATTGTTTGTTGGTGACTCTTGGTGCCAATTGAGGTTTTATTTTCACAACATATTAATCAAAATGTCTTGGATAATTTTAATTTTTAAAATATATCTTAGAGTAATAAATGTTATTTGCATTAGTGTCCTGTAGTGCTGTGAATTAAATTTTATCCAGTTGTGATTTAAAATATGATAGTGTCAGAAAAATTTTTTAAGAATCAAGTTTATATAGCAAATACCACCTAATGTATAAGTAGATAAACATTGATATTAAGCTTTATTTATGAAAAGCAGTGATAGCCTAAGCCTTACTTAACTCAGTACTTCCACAGTGATTTGCTTAATATGATAAATTATGCAGTCTTGCATTTTGACCTTATAGCCCTTTAGAATTTACGTATTTGCCATATTATAGCATAATGCCTGTAACTCATTCCTGTACTCCTGAACTTGATTTTTCCATTGTGCATATGAAGGTATTTATTGATATTCTGTGATGTTTAGGTAGTGTCTTTTGAACATAAACAATCAAAGGCTCAGCTTTTCTTTCCTCTAAATCTTTTTGTTGCAAAGGAAAAGAAAAATAGGCCAATAATGCCTGCTTGTATATTTATTTTCTTGATTTAAGTGTATAAAAGGTGCAGATATATTGTTTAAAAAGTAAATGAATGTCAAGTTTAGCTACATATTTCTGTCATAACATGTTTAGGATAACATATTAGTTGTTCAGTCATGTCCAGCTCTTTGTGACGCTATGGACTGTAGCCCGCCAGGCTCCTCCATCCATGGGATTTTCCAGGTAAGAACACTGCAGTGGGTTGCCATTTCCTTCTCTTGGGGATCTTCCTGACCCAGGGATCGAACCTGGGTCTCCTGCATTGCATGCAGACTCTTTACCATTTGAGCCACCAAGGAAGAAGGAAGAAATAACTTGTGGAATACATTTAATTGTGTCATTTAAAATATTTAGCTATTTGTGGCTTATGTCTAGACTTTCAGAAAAGATAAGACAAGAATGGAAAATTATTTAAATATTCATTAAATCAACAAATCTTGATAAGGACCATTGATAAAAGTTATTCATTCTACAGCATAGAGATGTATTGTGTTTGAGAATATTGTGGTTTAATGATAAAATCATACATGTAATTAATTATATTACAATGGGATATGTATGGCAGAAGATCTGATGGTTTACTTTCAGACCTCGGTGAAGCATAGTGTGGATTTGGGGGGGGGAACAGGAATGTTAGGATTTCACAATGAACGTGAAGTCCAGACAGACAAAAAATGGCGTGGGAACGATGATAAGTCACATCAGAATAGGAAGAGGTTATGCAGGAAGGTGCCATGAAGCACATTGGAATTTTGAGGAGGTCCAGAGAGAAGGCATGGTTTTGACACAGGCTGTATGGTAGGGAATGGTTGTAAATAAATCTAGAACCAGGTGAAAGCAGATCCTAAGAGGTCCTAAATTGTATAGTGGAGAATTAGGACTTTTTCTGATGGAGATAGGAATCCTGAAAAACATTTTGAATTGTGTGCACCTTGGATAGCAGTGTTTTTAAAGGAAAAGCAGAACATTTTTGGCAATTTGAAAGCTGCTTTGAAGGGAAGGTTCAAGTGATAGAGACTAGGTAAGAAGCTGTCAAGAGAGCTTAGAGGACCAGAGACAGTGGAAGTGCTGGCTGTGGCAGTGCCGGTCGGGGTGGGGAGAAAGGGACAGATTAGGAGGCAGTTGCAGTGCTTCTCTACTTTCTCAAGTTTAATGCTTTCATTCTTTAACAAATATTTTGTAATTCTCCCTTATCTATAAATTTTACTTTGAAATAATGAATAGACTATTCCTAGATAAATACTGTTAAATCGACAGAATGTCCAAAGTCTTATTAAACAGAGAAATAAAATGAAAATAAATAAAAGTAAGTAGTATTTATCTTAGTATTCAGTAAGTACTCAAACATGATGATGCTAAAAGACATATGAGGTACTTAGATGCTTGGAGTCATATATAGATTCACTGTGATTGTGACAGCTCAAATCTGTCTGCTGGAGTTAGAGCATACAGAGAGTCTTTCAGGAGCACGTGACTGGCTATAATGTGACTTTCCTAAGTGGTGAAAAACTGTTGGGATGATACTGAATAAGACAAAGTTCAGTTTTTACCTCAGTTTACACAACAATTACTTGAGAGTAAAAGCAAAAATATTTGGGGGCATAGATAGTTTTAGGTAGTCATCTGTCTAGTTGTCTACCATCGTGTCTACTGATATCCATTAGAATGTTCTAAAGTCATGCAAGATCTAAGACCATCATTAATATAATAGTGTTCTACTTCATGTAAAATGCTAGGATCCCTTTCTGCACATTCTTCCAATAACTCATAGTCACACTCCTTAGGCCTAGTGACGATCAAAACTTTCCTATCAAGTTTCCTTAACTCCCTCTAGGGAACAGTACTACACTTATTGAGAACTGGTGGTATGGTACGGAGAGCATTATTTTTAATTTCAGGGACACCTAAGTTCCTAAGTTCCATTCTCTCCATGTTGTGCGTGTGTGACTTTAAGTAAGATAGTATATGGACCATAGTTTTATCATCTTAAAATTAGAATTCTGTTGTTAAAACTAAATAAGTTCCCTCATAAGCACAGATGCAAATATTTCTAGTAAGATAATAAGAAAAGTTGAATAACTCACAGAAATGGTAGTATAATGTTACCAGTAGAATTTATCTAAAGAATGCACAAGGGTAGTTTGCCATTCAAAATCAGTTAATATATCATATTAAAGAATGGCCAAAACTTTATGATCACTGCAATAGATACAAAAGAAACATTTTAAAAAACCTATTCATAATTTTAAGAACCTATCAAGAAATTAGGAATAGTAGGAACCTTCCTCAAGCTGATCAACGATACCTATGAAAGACTTACAGCTAACAGCATTCTGGTGAAACTGAATGCTTTCCCACTAAAATTGGGAAATCTTATCACTTTGACTCAACCTTGTTTTAGAGGTTCTATGTCTTGCAGAAAAACAGGACAAAGCTATAGTTTTTCCAGTTGTCACGTACAGATGTGAGAGTTGGACCATAATAAGTCAGTGCCAAATAACTGATACTTTTGAATTGTGATACTCTGGAGAAGACTCTTGAGAGTTTCTTGAATAGCAAGGAGATCCAACCAGTCAATCTTAAAGAAAATCAACCCTAAATATTCATTGGAAGTCCTCGTTCTGAAGCTGAAGCTGCTGTACTTTGGCCACCTGATACGCAGAGCCAACTTATTTTCCTGGGAAAGACTGAACGGAACGTTTTGGGATGTGGAAGCATTCTAAAAATGGATGACGGTGTTGATTGCACAAGTGTAAAATTTACCCTAAATCATCAAACTGTAAGTTTAAAATAAGTTAAACAAAAAGTATAACCTCTCCCCTCCCTTTTTTCCTCATTTCATTTCCCAGCTGTTCAGTCAAAAAAACGCTGGGTAGACTGAAAAGCATAGGAGTCCACAAGTAAGACCCGCAGGGAGGCAGAGCGTAGACAAGATGTGGAGGCTGTCTCTGCAGAACAGTGGCTCAGCATAGAGTGTTGGGGCCCAGTCAGGTTAAGGAGAGTGTCACACTGGGGCATGGTCAGAAAAATGATGGCTTAAAGTCTGAGAAGAACAAGCAGGGTGTCTGTCTAAGAGGGACCCAGCACAGGCTGTCGGACTGAAGTGTGGTGAAAGAGATGGCCACAAAGCAAGGAAGCCAGTGTGTGACGTTGGGGCCTGAGGAATGTGTGGAGAGCATCTGTGTGGAGAGCATCTGTGTAGAGTACCACGTCCTTGCCTGGCAAGCAGTGATGAGCCCAGCGGACGTGAGTAGGTCATCTCTGTGTGTAAGGAGGCTGCTGTGTTGAGAGGAGTTTGGTAACATTCACAGAGATTGATCAAATAATCCTGACTACCATAATCAGGATTTCCCTGTGTTAAAAAAGGGAATTACAAATAAGGAAAGGGAGAAAACTGGAATGTACCCTGTGGTTCTTTCTTGGGTTTCTGTTGTTTGTTTTTTTTTTTTTTGACCCTGTGGCATGCAGAATCTTAGTTACCCCACCAGAGATTCAGCTTGTGCCCCCTGCTATGGAAATGCAGAATCTTAACCAATGGACCACTAGTGATGTGCCCATTCTCAGTCAATAAATATATGAGTGTGTGGATATAGATTCTGAAATAAATACAGATAGACATAGAAATAAATGTAGAAGTATGTACGTATGTGGAATGTGTATATACTTAGCTATAGTTCCTAGCTCTCCTAATGAGAGAATCTGAGAGCATCATCTCAAGAGCAGTGAATGTCTTGAGCCCTGATCTTGATTTTGAAATAAGATTCCACATTGAAACCAGGTTCTGTAGAGTAATGGGCACTTTCAGGACCCTGGCAAGGAAACTCTTAAGATGGGCCAGAAATAACTTGTTGTTGTAGAAAGTAAAAGTGCTGAAAGAATGTTGGAAAGTGTAAGAAGGAAAAAGAATTAGCTTGGAAGACTCTCACTGGCTAAATTGGAAGATTTAAACATCAGGATAAAAAATGATAGAAATGGATTATAACCCATTGAATTCATATTAGATGAAACTACAGCACAGGGCTTCTGTCGATAGTTACAGAAAGGGTGAAACCATATACACAAAATTATAAGACAGCTGTGGAACTGCTGTGATACAGAATGTTCAGGCTACTGAGATCAAAACTACCTATAGGACCTGATGTCTAAGCTGAGAGTCACTTCACCGATGATACTTGCTAGCGGGTAAATAGGGAGCTCCTGAAAGACAGGGACAGCATGGGATAGAAAGTACTTCACTGTGGCTGAGGAATGCTGTGGGGCCAGGACTAATAATGCTCTCTCTTTATCTTACTTGGCTCAGGTTCTCTGCCTCTGGTGCTCTTCCATTTTGATGCTGTGTTTCATTCTCATATGAATTAATCATTCAACACATTTATGGAAAATGTACTCTCAGCATGGCTTCTTGCAAGAATACTTCTGTGTCCCTGAATCTTCCTTTTTCCTAATCCCACTTAGAGCCATCCCTGGAAAGTTCTGTTGCTGGTATTTTTGTTTTAAATTGGCTCTTCTGTGATCTTAATCTCTCCTTGCACTTCACCGCTTGCTTCTGTGCAGATACCTGATTCCACTGTCTGTGGTTCTTACCTGTCTTGTAAGCCCCACACCTATGTTTTCAAGGACTTTCTAAGTGTTTCCATGCAGGTGTACTTCTGGCTCCTCAAACTCAACACCCAAAACTAAATTCACCTTTTCTTGCAAGCCTTCACACACTTCCTGTTTTTGTTCGTGGGATCATTTTTGAAATCTAAGCATAAAGCTGTGGATTCATAATCAACATGTACTCTCTGTCATAACCTTCACTGTAAATTTGGCAAAGATGAATAAGGCTGATATTGTTCAGTGTCGATTACAGTTAGGAAACAAACACTTTGATATGTTTCTGGTAGAGGAGTAAATTGGTAGTATTCTTTTGGAGGGTGATTAATAATCTCTATGGAAATTAAAAGCAATTTATTCTCATTTTAACACCTTTACAGATATGCCACTCATTCAGATGGTCTTGTTGCTTTGCTGAAAAATGGGAAATCTATTTCTTCTTTCAAGCCCATCTTATTCTCAGATTAAATACTTTCAGCTTCAGTTTTCTTAGAAATTAGCCGTAAGATTGTACCCTCTCATTCCAAGAAACAAGTCCCTTTTTGTGTACTACTGCTAATGATGTTCTGGTGGTGGCCTGGCTGCAGCCCCTTTTATTACTCGTTAGACATTTCCAAGTTCATAGGGCTTCCCTGGTGGCTCAGATGGTAAAGCGTCTGTCTACAATGTGGGAGACCCAAGTTTGATCCCTGGTTCGGGAAGATCCCCTGGAGAAGGAAATGGCAACCCACTCCAGTACTATTGCCTGGAAAATCCCATGGACAGAGGAGCCTGCTAGGCTACAGCCCATGGCGTTGCAAAGAGTCAGACACGACTGAGCAACTTCACTTTCACTTTTCACTTTCACTTTACTAAGTGCATAAGCCTTATTATTTTGTGAGGTAAATAACTTTTGTCCCTGCATTTACTAGTTTAAAAGTCACAAAATGCAGGGCGGAAATAGTCTAAATACTGGGAATTCTCTAATAAAATGGTGAAAGATTGTTGGTCTGAGAAATTGAAAGATGAAATAAAGCTGATGAAAATATGTTGAAAAGATTAACTGTACAAAAACGTTTGGTTCTTTTCATAGATGATTATTACTATTTTAATGAAATTCATTGAAACACAAGGTTAGGAAGCTCTGTTTCTAAGTTATTTTAATTAAAGGTACAAATTTGAGAGTTTTCATGAAAGTGAAGTCACTCAGTTGTGTCTGACTCTTTGCGACCCATGAACTGTAGCCACCAAGCTCCTCCATCCATGGGATTCTCCAGGCAAGAATACTGGAGTGGGTTGCCATTTCCTTCTCCAGGGGATCTTCCTGACCCAGGGATAGAACCCAGGTCTCCCACATTGTGATACAAATATTTTTTAGCAACAAAAATCTCATGATGATGGAACTATCTCTGAATGTTTCTATAGTATGTACTTTTTAAAAGAACTTGCTTTTCTCTGTTAAAATGCCACCTTTCTGTCCAAAGGGTATGTGTTTGTTTTCAAATAGTTGCTACGTAGCATATTTTGCCACAGAGAAGTGAAAGTGTTGGTCACTCAGTTGTGTTTGACTCTTTGCAACCCCATGGACTGTAGCCCGCCAGGCTCCTCTGTCCATGGGATTCTCCAGGCAAAAATACTGAAGAGGGTAGCCATTCCCTTCTCCAGGGGATCTTCTGGCACAGGAATCAAACTGGGGTCTCCTGCATTGCAGGCAGATTCTTTACTATCTGCGCCACCGGGGAAACTCCACCATCATCCTACTCAACCATTGTCAGTTGTGTTTCAATCCTTTATATTTCATTACAAAGTGTTTAAAATATTATCCTATTTACAGTAGTGAAATCTGTAAACCTGTTCAACTGAGCACAAATTAACTCAGTCGTCTCAATATAGTAAGATTGCATACCACAAAAGATGTGATTCCTGATACTCAGATTGAGTAAAAATGTTAGAAATAAACTATGTATTTTATTTATTTATATTTTTACTGTAGCCCACCAGGCTCCATGGGATTTTCCAGACAAGAATACTGGAGTGAGTTGTCATTTCCTTCTCCAGTTAAACTATATATTTTAAACATTAGTAAAGCTTAACTTCTTGCGTTTTTCCCCATGCAAGTAAATGTCAGTAGAAGTTGCACTTTTATCTTTCAGCTTCCCAATGAATTATCTTACATATCATGTACGTGCACACTGCTTTGGAGATCACTAGTCTCAGGGATGGAGTAATATTGAAGTGGTCAGTAAAAGATGTTGATGTCAACAGATTTCTGTTTAATAGATCATTCTGGCAGGTCTTTTTGCTTATGGATTTGAAGAAGAAAAATATTGCCAATAATGAAACGATAGAAAAGTATCACAGTAACAGTAGACGAGGCAAGAGAGGTGATACAGCTATAGTAGTGAGTGTGGATTTGATATGTTTTTAGGAGGAAAAATTTGTGGTTTGATTTGATGAAGGTTAGGGAGAAGGGGGGTTCAAGGTTGATAGCCAGACTCCTTGCTTGGATAACTACATGGATGATGCTCAGCCTTAGAGCTATGATTTTGTAATTTGCATTTCTTTATATACCTTTTTAAAAAAAGAGCTATTTTATAATTAATATACCATTTTCACTTATGTTCACCCTCTTTATTTCTTTTTTTAAAATTTAAATTTATTTATTTTAGTTGGAGGCTAATTACTTTACAATATTGTATTGGTTTGCCATACATCAACATGAATCTGCCACGGGTGTACACGTGTTCCCCATCCTGAAGCCCCCTCCCATCTCCCTTCTCTGTACCATCTCTCTGGGTCATCCCAGTGCACCGGCCCCAAGCATCCAGTATCATACATTGAACCTGGACTGGTGATTCGGTTCATATATGATATTATACATGTTTCAATGCCATTCTCCCAAATCATCCCACCCTCTCCCTCTCCCACAGAGTCCAAAAGTCTGTTCTATACATCTGTGCCTCTTTTGCTGTCTCACATAAAGTCACCCTCTTTATTTTAAAACTGAAAGAATATGGTTATGTTTTTCTTCAATTCCTTCCCCATTGCATTGACATTTTCTTGATTTTGAATGCAGTGACTTATACACATGTATTAATGCTTGTTATCCACTGAAAATTTAGTGTTAATTGTCCAGCATGATTTGAATTTTAAAAATGACTTTAATGATAGCTCAAAAAAGGAATAGAGAAACCAAGTACGTATTTTTGAAACAGTAGGTTTTACTGCCATCTGATATATTCAGCTTAAGTAACAGGTTAAAGAAAGGACACAAAATGATGACTAGTACTAATGTCTTTCTCTCAAAACTTTAACACTTTACCATGAGCATTATAAATGACTGTTTTTCCCTTAGAAACTGACTTGCTTTAAAATGATGTATGAAATAATATGTGTTTTGCATGTCCTGGTGTAATGATAAAGGTCATATAGTATCATTTACATAATCTCTAGCCAGAAATGAACTCAGTAATATCCTTGGTATAACATATACATTATCTGAGGTTTAAAACTCTCATTATTCATGAAAGTTAATTTTACAGTGGGTGTGAATGATCTATCTTATGGCTGGTTTTTTGATCATTCTATAAAATAATATGGGGCAAAGCCTGCTCAAATAACAGGAAAACCAGTAAAGAGTGATGCATTTGCCTGACTCTCTGTATACTCGATTGGATCTTGATTGATGGCAATCATTTGTCTTTGTCAAAAAAAAGGAGAAAATTCAGACATTGAAATAGGAGTGCTATCAAACTTTCTACAATGGCAGAAAGATTCTATTAATGTGGCCTTAGAGTATTAACTGCCTCTGTTGGGAAATGATAAAGAATGTTAATTTTTTTCCTTGGGCATATTTAAGTATAAAATACATTATTTTGTCTGCTGTTGGGATTAAAAGAATACTTTTGATTTATGGCAGACTAAAATTGATGAAAGCAAAAAAAAAGCTTCAAATGTTGAAATATTAAATAGATCCTAATCCTTTTTATTCTTCTTATTTTTCTAGATGAAATAATAAAAATTTAGCATAGTGTCATAACACCTTACTGCTGCATTCCAACTGATATTGGACCTTGAAAGGTTGACTTCAAGGAGGGTTAAAGTAGAAGAGAAAGCATAGTTTTAACTGATTGTCTTCTCTTTGGAATTCCTGTCTTCCCATATTAGAGCAAGAAGACATTCCAGACAAAATTATTTTTATTTTTAAATTTAAAAAATCACCTTTTTATGATTTAGAAATGTAAAAAGAATGCTAGAGCTGTAATATCATAAAAGATACAATCAGTTAAACAGCATTGTACATCAAGACCAATCTGACCTTTCTTAATATCTTAGTGATAAATATATATTATTATATAAATATTTTATGTATGTTATGAGGGCTGAATTGGAGAAGGAAATGGCAACCCACTCTAATATTCTTGCCTGGGAAATCCCATGGGCAGCGGAGCCTGGTGGGCTACAGTCCATGAGGTCAAAATGAGTCAGACATGACTTAGCAACTGAACAACAAACAATAATGAGGGCTGAATATGCTTTATTTAATTTTTAATATTTGCTTTTTTAAACTGCATTATTTTAGATTGTTATTTTGACCATAATTTCAAAGTTATTTTTGAAAATACAAATTATATTCTATATAAGATTTTTAAAAAATTAAATAGCCTTGTGTTTGTATTAATAATGATTTGAAATTTATATAAAATTAAATAAGGCTGTTATATGTTTTTGGTCACAGTACCATAGACTTTTCTTTGCCAGAGTACTTTGGAATATTGAACTGAAGTTTATTATTTGTGTATCTGTTGATTACTTTGCAATATATAATCATACTCTCATTTTCTGTGGTGCCAGATTGGAACCAATAATGCTAGTAACAAGTAATGCTTAGTTGCAAATTATTTATACCTACCTTTAAAATGTGCTTTAATTTTTTGAGAAAGATTTTTCTTTAAGTCTAATGGAAAATGAGCATAAATTTATGTTTTCTGTTTATAAAACTGTATGGTTAGTTGATAATTATGTTCTAATAAATGAAAGGTGATTTTTTAAATATAAATTTTAGCATCTTTAAAATTAGAAAAATATTAAAGCCATAACATTTAAAAATAGTATTTTATTTTCTTTCTATTCCTATTAGAGTGTGTAAATCTCAAATTATATGCACTTCAATTAAATTTTTTTGAAACTCTTCATTGGGTTTTCATGCCTTCCTAATGTAAAAGTGAAAGCTTTTACTCAGCTGTGTCTGACTCTTTGTGACCCCATGTACTGGGGCCTGCCAGGCTCCTCTGTCCATGGAATTCTCTAGGCAGGAATAACGGAGTGGGTAGCATTCCCTTCTGCAGGGGAGCTTCCCAACCCAGGGACTGGACCTAGGTCTCCTGTATTGCATGTGGATTCTTTACTGCCTGAGCCATCAGGGAAGCTGAAGAATACGGGAGTAGTAGCCTGTCTCTTCTCCAGGGGATCTTCCTGACCAGTTTATCTAACTGGAGGTCTCCTGCATTGCAGGCAGATTCTTTACTAGCTGAGTTACTAGGGAAACCCTTCTAATGTTAATTATATTCTAAATGTTCAGGCAGAAACTATTAAATGCTTGTGTAATATGGGGCAATGAAATGTTGATTTGTTCAAAGTGAATTTATTGGTTGTTTCTTGTGAATACTTTTTGACGTGAATTTAATTGCTTAAGTCTAACATCATTATTATCTGTAATAAATTAGTTGTTGATTTAGATGAAAATAATTCACATGAAAACAGTAGTATCTTATTTATTGTTTTTGGTGTATTTTGCCACAAAGAATAAATGTTAATGATGTGTGATACTGAAAATGTGCCCCTAGAGTGTAATGATGATTTCAGAATTTTTAGTGAGTGATAGAATTTCATAGTACTTTACTTTTTCTTTCCTTCTGTAATTTTTCCAGTTTTATTGAAAAATAATTGACATATAACACTGTGGAAGTTTAAAGCGTAAAGCATGATGATTTGATTTATATTGTTGTGAAATGATTTCAGCAGGTTCAGCGTTTATGTAGATAAGATAAAAGAAAAAGCAGTTTTTTTCTGTTGAGAAGTCAGAATTTCCTCCTCAACAACTTTCCTATGTATCATACAGCAGGGTTAGCTATAGTCATCCTGTTGTGCATCATGTTTCTTGAACTTACTTATCTTACAGCTGGATGCTTGTAACTTTGGTCCACTTGCCTCCAGTTCCTCTTTCCCCTAAGCTCCTCTTCTGAGCACCACAAGTCTGATCTCTTTCTCTATGAATTTGCTGTTGTTCAGTCACTAAGTTGTGTCTAAGTCTTTGTGACCCCGTGGACTGCAGCACGCCAGGCTCTTCTGTCCTTACTGTCTCCCTTAGTTTGCTCAGATTCATGTCCCTTGTGTCGGTGACGGTACCTAATCATCTCATTCTCTGTTGCCCCCTTCTTCTTTTGCCTTCATTCTTTCCCAGCATTAGGTTCTTTTTCTTTTTTTGGATTCCACATATAAGTGAGATCATGCTGTGTTTGTTTTTCTCTGACTGACTCTTATCAGTTAGCACACTGCCTTCAAGGCCCAACTGTGTTGTTGGAAATGGTAGAATTTCCTCATTTTTAATGGTTGAGTAACATTTCATTGGAGAAGGAAATGGCAACCCACTCCAATGTTCTGGCCTTGAGAATCCCAGGGATGGGGGAGCCTGGTGGGCTGCCGTCTATGGGGTCACACAGAGTCAGATACAACTAAAGTGACTTAGCAGCAGCAATGTTACATTTTGTGTGTTTATACACCATAGATTCTTTATTCATTCATCCATTGATGAACAATTGAACTATTTTTGTTCCTGGCTATTATAAATAATGTTGTTATGAACATGGAAATACACATATCTTTTGTTTTTGTAATTGCTATTGTTTTTGTTCCCTTTGATATACTCCCAGAAGTGGAATTCCTGGATTGTAGTGTAGTTCTGTTCTTAATATTTTGAGGATCCTCCATACTGTTTTTGATAGTGGCTGTACCAGTTTGCATTCTTAGCACAGTGAAGAAGGGTTCCCTTTTCTCCACATCCTAATAATATTTGTTACCTCTTAGCTTTTCGGTGGTGACCATTCTAGTAGGTATGAGGTACTATCTCATTGTTGTTTTAATTTACGTTTGTCTAACTAATAATGAATTTTTGAGCATCTTCTCATGTACGTGTTGACCTTTGTATATCTTCTTTGGAGAAATGACTGGTCAGATCATTTGCCAAATTTTTAACTGCCTTATTTGTGTTTTTGCTGTTGAGTTGTATGAGTTCTTTATATATGTGAACCGTGAACTCCCTGATGTTCAAGCTGGTTTCAGAAAAGGCAGAGGAACCAGAGATCAAATTGCCAACATCCNTAGTATTCCCATCTCCTTCAGAATTTTCCACAGTTTGTTGTGATCCACACAGTCAAAGGCTTTGGCAATTTGGAAAATTTAATACTAAACAAAAATAAATTTTAAAACCTTAACTTTTAGCAAAGACTAACAAAATCATAAAAATGAATATATACTTTTAAAGTAAACTTGCATACTATGATAAAGAAAGATTAATTCACTTTCTATTTTTCTTTATGAATCAATATTGCTTTCCATTTTCTTGGTAATGTAATGTTATATGTAATTTATACCTCAGTTTTTAAAAAATGGAATAAAAAGAAAATTTCTTTGCCCTTTAGAATGAAGTCCAGCTGTGAAGACAAACATGCCCTCAAATTATAATAAGATAAATTCAATGACAGGAGAAAATATACAGTGACCTGATAACACTGAAGATGATGTGAATAGAGAAATAGGAAAGACTTCAGAGATGACATGATACTTGGTATACATCTTGAAGCTTGATTAATCTTCTAGGTGCATAAGAAGATGGATAAATAATCCAAACAAAAGATAACATTTTGAATTTTATTTAATTAATTTTTATTAAACGAATATTTCCATTTGTTTATGAGTTCATTTTTCTGTTTGAAAATAATTCACTTATAGAATACTTTTCAAATATGTACTATGTGCTAGGAGCTAATGATAAATCATTAACTAAGATAAAGCCCTACTCCTCAAAGATGAGGTATTTGTCATTTTATTGATTTTTAAGAATACTGTATATATTAAGGAAAATATTCCTTCACCATATAAAGGAAAAAATTTCCCAATTTTTTATCAGCCTTTAATTTAATTAATTTTTATTAAACGAATATTTCCATTTGTTTATGAGTTCATTTTTCTGTTTGAAAATAATTCACTTATAGAATACTTTTCAAATATGTACTATGTGCTAGGAGCTAATGATAAATCATTAACTAAGATAAAGCCCTACTCCTCAAAGATGAGGTATTTGTCATTTTATTGATTTTTAAGAATACTGTATATATTAAGGAAAATATTCCTTCACCATATAAAGGAAAAAATTTCCCAATTTTTTATCAGCCTTTCAATTTTTAAAATTATTTTCTTTTTTCTTTTTTATCTTTTGATGTCAAGTTATTCAAATGTTAAACATCAATGGAATTTTTAAATTGTCTTTTAAGGATTTCCCTACTCCAAATTAATGTTAACTTTCACCTATTACTTTCCTTTTAAGAGATAATTTTTTAAATGTATAAAACATAGGAATATAAAAAAAATATCCCAACAGTTCCTGTGTCCTCCGCTCCCCAATACATGGAAATAAACTTTGTCTATTGGGATTCAACGGGAATTCCATCACCTCCACTAGTTTTGTACGTAATGATGCTTTCTAAGGCCCACTTGACTTCACATCATGGAAAAAGCAAGAGAGTTCCAGAAAAACATCTATTTCTGCTTTGTTGACTATGCCAAAGCCTTTGACTGTGTGGATCACAGTAAACTATGGAAAATTCTGAAAGAGATGGGAATACCAGACCACCTGACCTGCCTCTTGAGAAATCTGTATGCAGGTCAGGAAGCAACAGTTAGAACTGGACATGGAACAACAGACTGGTTCCAAATAGGAAAAGGAGTACGTCAAGGCTGTATATTGTCACCCTGCTTATTTAACTTATATGCAGAGTACATCATGAGAAATGCTGGACTGGAAGAAACACAAGCTGGAATCAAGATTGCTGGGAGAAATATCAATAACCTCAGATATGCAGATGACACCACCCTTATGGCAGAAAGTGAGGAGGAGCTAAAAAGCCTCTTGTTGAAAGTGAAAGAGGAGAGTGAAAAAGTTGGCTTAAAGCTCAACATTCAGAAAACGAAGATCATGGCATCTGGCCCCATCACTTCATGGGAAATAGATGGGGAAACAGTAGAAACAGTGTCAGACTTTGTTTTTTTGGGCTCCAAAATCACTGCAGATGGTGACTGCAGCCATGAAATTAAAAGGCGCTTACTCCTTGGAAGAAAAGTTATGACCAACCTAGATAGTATATTCAAAAGCAGAGACATTACTTTGCCGACTAAGGTCCGTCTAGTCAAGGCTATGGTTTTTCCTGTGGTCATGTATGGATGTGAGAGTTGGACTGTGAAGAAGGCTGAGAGCAGAAGAATTGATGCTTTTGAACTGTGGTGTTGGAGAAGACTCTTGAGAGTCCCTTGGACTGCAAGGAAATCCAACCAGTCCATTCTGAGGGAGATCAACCCTGGGATTTCTTTGGAAGGAATGATACTGAAGCTGAAGCTCCAGTACTTTGGGCACCTTATGCGAAGAGTTGACTCATTGGAAAAGACCCTGATGCTGGGAGGGATTGGGGGCAGGAGGAGAAAGGGACGACCGAGGATGAGATGGCTGGATGGCATCATGGACTCAATGGACGTGAGTCTGAGTGAACTCCGGGAGTTGGTGATGGACAGGGAGGCCTGGCGTACTGCGATTCATGGGGTCGCAAAGAGTCGGACACGACTGCGCGACTGAATTGAACTGATTGGGATTCATCATTTTGAGCCACACACAAGCACGTACACATTACAGTTGGTTTTGTTTTTGTTTTCATGCAAAACAGAGCCTTATAAACATTGTTTTCATTAAAATATGAGAAGTCAGAGACAAATAAGGATTAGGTAAAAATTCAGCCAGGTATAAAATGAGTTTATAATCTTTATAACTGTTTGTGCATCTTAGGACAAGAGGTCAGCCAGAGTAGGGGCATCTTAGCAGTCTACAGGGCCCCTGCTTTTCCATAGCACAAGCTGGTACCAGGTGTATAGAGTTGTAGGACATTTCTCTGTATTACCTGTGCACCTGGTCTGTTTCCCAGAATGGCTGATAGATCAAGACTGGCCTGCTATCTTATAACTGTTTCCAAGTCCAGTCACTGTGAGCCAGGAGGCCTCTCCCAATTACTTCTAAAGTATAGAGGTATGAGTGGAAAGAGTGAGTCTTACTCTTTATGTTGCTTGCATGCTAAATCGCTTCAGTGATGTCTGACTTTTTGTGATCCTATGGATTGTAACCCATGGGGCTCCTCTGTCCATGGGGTTCTCCAGGCAAGAATACTGGAGTGGATTGCCATTTCCTTCTCCAGAGGATCTTCCTGACCCAGGGATTGAATGAACCCATATCTCTTACATTGACAGGAGGATTCTTTACCCACTGAGCCACCTCAGAAGTCCCGACTCTATTTAGGTTTGAGTAGTTTGCTAGAGGGAGAAGGCAATGGCACCCCACTCCAGTACTCTTGCCTGGAAAATCCCATGGATAGAGGAGCCTGGAAGTCTGCAGTCCATGGGATCGCTGAGGGTCGGACACGACTGAGCGACTTCACTTTCACTTTTCACTTTCATGCACTGGAGAAGGAAATGGCAGCTCACTCCAGTGTTCTTGCCGGGAGAATCCCAGGGACAGGGGAGCCTGGTGGGCTGCCGTCTAGGGGTCGCACAGAGTCGGACACGACTGAAGCAACTTAGCAGCTGCAGCAGCAGCAACAGTTTGCTAGAACTGCTCACAGAACTCTGGAAAACCTGTTTACTCACTAGGTTGTTATTTAGTTGCTAAGTTGTATCTGACTCTTTTGTGACCCCCATAGACTGTAGCTTGCCAGGCTCCTCTGTCCATGGGGTTCTCCAGGCAAGAATACTGGAGTGGATTGCCATTTCCTTCTCCAGAGGATCTTCCTGACCCAGGGATTGAATGAACCCATATCTCTTACATTGACAGGAGGATTCTTTACCCACTGAGCCACCTCAGAAGTCCCGACTCTATTTAGGTTTGAGTAGTTTGCTAGAGGGAGAAGGCAATGGCACCCCACTCCAGTACTCTTGCCTGGAAAATCCCATGGATAGAGGAGCCTGGAAGTCTGCAGTCCATGGGATCGCTGAGGGTCAGACACGACTGAGCGACTTCACTTTCACTTTTCACTTTCATGCACTGGAGAAGGAAATGGCAGCTCACTCCAGTGTTCTTGCCGGGAGAATCCCAGGGACAGGGGAGCCTGGTGGGCTGCCGTCTATGGGGTCGCACAGAGTCGGACACGACTGAAGCAACTTAGCAGCTGCAGCAGCAGCAACAGTTTGCTAGAACTGCTCACAGAACTCTGGAAAACCTGTTTACTCACTAGGTTGTTATTTAGTTGCTAAGTTGTATCTGACTCTTTTGTGACCCCCATAGACTGTAGCTTGCCAGGCTCCTCTGTCCATGGGGTTCTCCAGGCAAGAATACTGGAGTGGATTGCCATTTCCTTCTCCAGAGGATCTTCCTGACCCAGGGATTGAATGAACCCATATCTCTTACATTGACAGGAGGATTCTTTACCTACTGAGCCACCTCAGAAGTCCCGACTCTATTTAGGTTTGAGTAGTTTGCTAGAGGGAGAAGGCAATGGCACCCCACTCCAGTACTCTTGCCTGGAAAATCCCATGGATAGAGGAGCCTGGAAGTCTGCAGTCCATGGGTCGCTGAGGGTCAGACACGACTGAGCGACTTCACTTTCACTTTTCACTTTCATGCACTGGAGAAGGAAATGGCAACTCACTCCAGTGTTCTTGCCGGGAGAATCCCAGGGACAGGGGAGCCTGGTGGGCTGCCGTCTATGGGGTCGCACAGAGTCGGACACGACTGAAGCAACTTAGCAGCTGCAGCAGCAGCAACAGTTTGCTAGAACTGCTCACAGAACTCTGGAAAACCTGTTTACTCACTAGGTTGTTATTTAGTTGCTAAGTTGTATCTGACTCTTGTGACCCCCATAGACTGTAGCTTGCCAGGCTCCTCTGTCCATGGGATTCTCCAGGCAAGAATACTGGAGTGGGTTGCCATTTCCTTCTCCAGGGGATCTTCTCGACTCAGGGATCGAACCTGCGTCTCCTGCATTGGCAAGGTAGATTCTTTACCACTAAGCCACTAGGGAAGCCCACTCACTAGATTACCAGATACAAATCAATAATCAGAAGAAGAAATATATAGATCTGAGGGCTGGAACAAAGGAGCTTCTGTCCTCATGGGAGCTCATGGCTTTGGCACGGTGGTACAAGGAAGTTTCCAGTTCCCCCATGTGGAAAGTCTTCACAAAGGGTTAAAAAGCTGTCATTTGAAGTGTTTGTGAAGGTTTCATTACTTAGTCATAATTGACTAAATCATTGGCCAATGGCAATTGCTTCAATTTCAAGTGCCTCTACCCTCCTCAGAAATCAGGAGATTGGATTAAAAGTTCCAACTCTCTAATCACATGGTTTGTTCTCCTAGCAACCAGCCCCCACCCTTGGATAGGAACCAAAGTCACTTTCTGGTAAATGGTTTCAGGAACTGAGGACAAGAAACAAAATATTATCTCATTGTTCTTATCACTCAGGAAATCCCCACGGTTTGGGGAGCTGTGAGCCAGGAACCATGAATAAAGACCATGGTCATCTGAAAGACCAAATATATTTTTCCTGTAAACCATAATATCTCAATATCTATAAACCCAACAACTCTGTCTTTCAGGAGTATGTAAATATATGTAGAGTTTAGTCTTTCTATATGCCTGCAATAGATAATATTATTTCAATAAGATTTCCTTTTTATTTTATCATTTATTTCTTTAATACACTCAAAATTCTTGAACTTAGCAAATCAAATGCTGAACTAAAAATAAATTATATAATCTCACAACAATGAACTACAAATTTTTGATTTATTAATTTTGTCTATACTTCCATTTGATTCTTCCCAAATAACCATTCTATCTAGATATTCTATACAAATATATAAAGCGATCCAGTTTACCTCACAGCAAACCCTGTCATTTCACTGTGCCTTACACCTGTGATTACAAACTAATTTTGGGTCTGTAATTTTTATTTTAAAAATTAGGATCTGAAAATTATCCTAAATTTTAAGATTTAGGATCCTAATTTTAAAAATTTAAAAATTAGGATCTGAATCTCAAAATAAATCCTCATTTCAGAAGCTACTCAATATGTCAAAATGGTCACTTGTTCTTCTTTATTCTCAAGTTTTTAGAATGCAAAATTTTTATGCATGCAATATTATGTTTTTGTAATAACAGTTTTAGGTACTGTTATGGACTAGATTGTGGCTGCCTCACAATATTCATATGTTGAAACTTTAATCCCCAGTGTGATTAATTTAGAGATAGCCTCTGTAAGGGAGTAATTAAGGTTAACTAGCCGACTCATTCGGAGAAGGCAATGGCACCCCACTCCAGTACTCTCGCCTGGAAAATCCCATGGACAGAGGAGCCTGGTAGGCTCCAGTCCATGGGGTTGCTAGGAGTCGGGCACAACTGAGCGACTTCACTTTCACTTTTCACTTTCATGCATTGGAGAAGGAAATGACAACCCACTCCAGTGTTCTTGCCTGGAGAATCCCAGGGACAGAGGAGCCTAGTGGGCTGCAGTCTATGGGGTCGCACAGAGTCGGACACGACTGAAGCGACTTAGCAGCAGCAGTAGCAGCCAACTCATTGGAAAGACCCTGATGCTGGGAAAGACTGAAGACGAAGGAGAAGGGGACGACAGAGGATAAGATAGTTGGATGGCATCACCAACTCAATGGACATGACTTTGAGCAAACTCTGGGAGATAGTGATGGACAGGGAAGCCTGATGTCTGCAGTCCATGGGATCGCAGAGTCAGACAGGACTTAGTGACTGAACAACAAAATCATATGGGGGCTTCACCAGTGGCTCAGTGGTAAAGAATCTGCCTGCAATGCAGGAGACACAGGTTTGATTCCTAGGTTGGGGCTATCCCCTGGAGGAAGGCATGGCAACCGACTCCAGTGCTCTTGCCTGGCGAATCCCGTGGACAGAGGAGCCTGGTGGGCTACAGTCCATGGGGTCACAAAGAGTCAGACAAGACTGAGCCACTAACACTTTTCACTCTACATACATCATCCAGCAAGCAAAACGTCTAAGTCACGAAAATCATCAGTTTAGGAGCAGGTAATTATTAGGGCCCTAATCTGGAAAAAACTGTTGTTCTTATAAAAAGAGGAAGAGACACGAGAGCTCTCTCTCTTCACATGCACACAACAGAAGAAAGATCATGTGAGCACATAATGGCTTTTCTTCTGAAAGCTGGGAAGAGAAATGTCCCCAGAAGCCAAATTTGCCAAACATTAGTCTTGTATTTGTTAGTTCCTCCAGAACTAAGAGGAAATAATTTCCTGTTTTTAAAGCCACCCAGTCTGTGGTATTCTGTTAACATCCCCAGATGACTAATATGGGTACTAATTAGCAATATTCTGGGCATATTATATAAATAAAAGACAGGTTAAAAATGTTTCCTATACAGCAAGTGTTCTATGTATATAATATTCTTTGTCAGAGAACAGAATTTTATATATTGCAGTATAAGAATATTATAATAGGGACTTTGCTGGTAGTCCAGCAGTTAAAGACTCTGCCTTCCAATATAGGGCACATGGATTCCATCCTTGTTCGGGGAACTAAGACCTCACATACCACAGGGCAACTAAGTCTGCATACCTCAACTAGAGAGCCCATATGTCACAAACTAAGAGCCCACGGGCTCTGGAACCTACATGCCACAATTTGAGAGAAGCCCACACACCAAAAGGAAGAGCCCACATACCGCAAAAATGACCCCATGTGTTACAACTAAGACCTGATGCAGCCAAATATAAAAAAAAAAAAATTTTAAAGAATATATGACAGTTTTCCATTGATTTATACAGACTAATAAAAAAATTTTGTCTCTAGTTCAAACATACAGAATCAAAGAATAATAATACTTATGCCATTTATGACTGAGAATGGATTCCTTTTCTGAATAAAAAAAATAGAATGATACTCCATTAAGCATTCATACTAAAACAAACAATGGGAGATATAATTTTTAAGAAAAACTGTGAATTAATTTTTGGATAATAATTATTTACTAGTGACTCTAATTTTACAGATGCTTTGTGATTGTTAGTAGCTCAAAGCAGGATGCATATATAAATTCAAATTTCATCCACTTATAATACAATGGTGACCTTAGTTAACTGACTCAAACTGTATTTGCTTCAATTTCCTCATTTGTTTGATAGAAATAATAATTCCTACCTCATAGGGTTGTTATGAGTAATGAGTTAATACATGGAAAGTACTTATAACAGTGCCCAATACATAGATAATACTATCATTAATATTTTTGTTGTGATGATTATTATTCAGATAATAATGAAATAAAGATAAAGAACTATGTGAAAAAGAAACACAAAAGTAGGTATTAAAAAAAATCAAGCTGGTATAGTGATTCACACGTAATGCTCATTCAGTGAAGTCTGTGTAACTGAAAAATATCAGGAAATTGAAGTGTGGGCATTAGTAGCCTAGTAAGGGGACATTTCTAGTCAAATCAGAGGTAACCAAATGTGGAAAAACTACTCTTTGAGGAATGTTAATCACACGTTGAATCAGATTGATTCAAACATGTTTTAGGTTAATGTTTCTCAACTCCTGCTATACAATGATTAACCTGGGGAATCTTAAATTTATGGAGTCTGGGTCCTACACTGAAACTTTCTGGTCATATTGGGGCCCAAACTCTGATAATTTTAATTTTTATTTCCCTAACATGACTATAGTTAGCATCCAGGATGAAAGTCCACTTTTAGGGCAATGGTTCTCAGAATGCAGTCTCGGACCTGCAGCATCAGCATCACCAGAGGATTTGTAAGAAATGAAAATTCTTGGAACCTACCTCAGACCTACTGAATCAGAATTTCCAGGAGTGGGACCACCAATCCAAGATGATGCTGGTGTACACCAGCATTTGAAAACCACTATTTTAGAATGTTCTGAAATAAAATGCTATGTCTCTTCAAGAAGGAATTGGCTTAAAAACACTTGAATATAAATTTAACCTTCATAATAAAAGATCAAAAAAAGCTTTTAAAATATCAGTGTGTTCTCTCAGTCTTGTGCAACTCTTTGTGACCCGGTGGACTGTAGCCCACCAGGTTCCTCTGTCCATGGAATTCTCCAGGCAAGAATACTGGAGTGGGTCGCCATTGCCTTCTCCAGGAAATCTTCCCTACCAAGGGATCCAACCCAGATCTTGTGCACTGCAGGCAGATTCTTTACCATCTGAGCCACCAGAGAAACACCAAAATATCAGTCAAGATATGGAATTCAAAGTGCAATGAAGAAACTTAATAAACAGACATGCTTAATCTAATGTGTGTGTGTGTGTGTGTGTGTGTGTTCATTGGCTCAGTTGTGTTTGACTCTTTGTGACCCCATGGACTGTAGTACATCAGGTTCCTCTGTCCATGGAATTTTTCAGACAAGAATACTGGAGTGGCGTGCCATCTCCTACTCCAGAGACTCTTCCCTAACCAGGGATCAAACTCACATCTCTTGCATCTCCTGCATTGGGAGGCAGACTTTTTACCATTGTGCCACCTGGGAAGCCCTGCTTAATGTAGTAAACATTTATAAATCCAAGCAAAGAATACCCATTATTTTCAAGTGCATGTATATAATGTGTGTGAAATGCAATTTTCAATAAATTTCAAAAATCCATATCACACAGATCACATTCTTTGACCACACTCAATAAATTAGAAATTGATAACTAAAAGATAACAACAGTAAAATTCCAATAAATAAGCTTCTTACTTTAATATAAATTTCCATTGTTTTAAAAATGTTATTTTAGAGCTGCATACAATGTTTTGTTATATATATTTATAGCTAAACATTATATATAATAAAATAAAGTACATTTAATTGTATAATATAGTATGGTTCTGTTATATTTAATATAGTTATAAGAAATGCTTAGCAATTAAGGTATAGCTACAGTTTATTCTTAAAGTAGTTGAAAATCAGGATTGTTAAGTTCATCAGAGCACATTGACTATGGGAAGGTATTCAATTTCAATGATATTTTTTCTTATCATGCCAAAATGAAATATTATTGAGAGATTAGCAAAGTGTAAATATTTTAGAAACAATGAATTACAAGTACAGTTAGGAAAAAACACGTTGCATATCATCGGTGACTTACTATAAATAAATGACAGATTTGCTGTACTAAAGTTTATAGCATTTTAGTATATGCTTTAAATCTTTACTAGTTTAAAATGCAGTGTTCATTTTTTTCTGAATGGCAGCTTGAAATAAGCAGCATTCAAGTGATAAGGCATGCAGCTAAAAATATCAATACTAAACATTATGACTACAAGTATTAATTTTGAAGTGTTGATTTTTTTAATGATAAGAAATGCATTTTTAATTAGGAATAAATTTCAGTTACATTCTTTTTTATACAAAACACAGTACTAAAAAGGTTAAATCCATTAGTTCAAGAAACATGTATTGAGCAGTTAAAACTCTGTGCCAAGTACACTTCTAGGCACTGTTGATACATTAGTGTACAAGCCAAGTGGACTTTCCTGAAACATCCATTTTCATGGGGAAGACAGGCATAATTGAAGTAATTAAATGAATACATCAATTACAGGGTGTGGCCAAGTGCTCAGAAGGAGATGAACAAGGCTCTGTAATAAGGAGGTTTAGGGTCAGGTGGTGGTATTTTCTAGAGGGAACATTAGGGACGGCCTCTCTGGGTGGTGAAATTTAATCTGAGACATAAATGACACAAGTCAGTCATGTAAAGATTTAAGGAAAGTGTTTCAAGTTGAGGGAAGAGCATATGCCAAGGCCCTAAGCAGGACTTAGGTTATTATGCGTGAGAAACTGGCAGAGGTGAATGTGTCTGAAGCAGAGAAAGGAATACAAGATGAAGTCTAGGGGACAGTTCCTAAAAGGCTATGATAAAAGAGTTAGGATTTTACCCTAAATGCAATAGTAAGCAAATATAAATTCAAATATATCCAAATTATATTGAAAACATTATTCTATTGCAGTATGGAAATAAAAGAAAGGAGAGGACCAGCATACCAAGCAGGGACCAGTTAGATCACTGTTGTAGTCCACATGACATGTGAGAACAGATTGATTATAGTGACAACTTAAACATCGGGTTAATATATTATTTGTTGTTGTTCAGTGGCTCAGTCATGTGTGACTTTTTGCGAGCCCATGAACTGCAGCACGCTAAGCCTCCCTGTTCCTCACCATCTCCAGAAGTTTGCCCAAGGTCATGTCCATTGCATCGGTGATGCCATGCAGCCATCTCATCCTCTGATGCTTTCTTCTCCTTCTGCCCTCAATCTTTCCCAGCATCAGGGACTTTTTCAATGAATCGGCTGTTCGTATCAGGTGACCAAAATACTTCAGCTTCAGTATCAGTCCTTCAAATGAGTATTCAAGGTTGATTTCCTTTAAGATTGACGGGTTTGATATCCTTGATGTCCAAGAGACTCTCAGGAGTCATCTCCAGCCCCACAGATCGAAGACATCAATTCTTTGGTGCTCTGCCTTCTTTACAGTTCAGCTCTCACAACCATACATGACCAGTGGGAAGACCATAGCATTGACTATACAGAACTTTGTCCACAGAGTGATATCTATTCTTTTTAACACACTGTCTAGGTTTGTCATAGCTTTCTTGCCAAAAGAAGTAATTGTCTTCGGATTTCATGGCTGCAGTCACCATCCACAGCAAATCTGGAAGACAGCAGTGGCCACGGGCTGGAAAAGATCAATCTTTATCCCAGTTCCCAAGAAGGGAATATTCTAGAATAAAGAATGTTCTAGAATAAAATAGATAACCAACAAAGACCTTCTGTATAGCACACTCTACTCAATACTCTGTAATGATCTATATGGGAAAGAATCTAAAAAAGAATGATTTCATTCTTTTCAAAACTGAATCACTTTGCTGTACACCTAAACTAACATTATAAATCAACTATACTTCAATAACATAAAATATTAAGAAAAAGAAAATGTTCTCCTTCTATGAATATTTAATACATTCAATGATTTAGATTTAAAGAAAGCAAAAGGAAAAAATTAACATATAATCTCTATGAGAAAATAGTCACTGGATATCAATGCAGTGCTACCTGACCTGAAGTATGGGCACTGATTAGTTCAGAATTAGTGGGTTTGATCTAATTCACACTGAGGAGAGCTAGTATGCTTGAAAATTAAATATAACTTTAAAAATACATTGAGTTATCTTCTGAAATAATGCCTTCCCCACTCTCCATCCTGAGGAAACAGAATTTAGTCTTTTATGACTTAAATTCAAAGAATAAAGATAATGTGAGAATGGAATAATATTTTAATACTGTTATATGATAGATCACTAAGCTACCATTTTGGTGACTGGGTGGTTCAGTGGTAGAGTTCTCAACTGCCATTAAGCTACCCTTTATTACATGGACTGTAATAATTTTCTAACTACATGCAAGTAATCTTTGTTCTTATCCATTGAGCATGCAAGATATATTTTCAAGAATAGAATTTTTTAAAACTTCTGTATAAAATTCTTTTTAAACAAGTTTGTTTAACATTGTCAACAGAGAATCGCATTCTTACTCTATGATTCTGTAATTCACTTATTTGTAGCATGATAAGAGAGTGTTCCATTAAGCCTTAACACCTCTAACACTTTTAGTAGGTTCTTGAGATTTTCACCTCTTACTGTTACCAGGAGAACAAGAAGTGGAAACAAGTGATTTCAAGTTGTCTGTAGTTTTTCAATCATCCTCTAGCTGTGCAACACCACTTACTAAAACAATTATTTCATGTGATCAAGAGTTGTTAACAATACAGATCTAGTCAAACATCTAAATTTTTCTTAAATATAAACTGAAAACAAATAGGTTACAATACATTTTATCATAAACTGTGCTAGATCAAACATTGTTTTTTGAAAAGAATATTTTCCTGTGTCCTGGGTACATATCCATTGCGGAAGTCATCAAGATATTATCAGAGCTATCATAAGCACCTAAACCTCACTTCCCAAAAGGACATATATATACATATATATTTTTTAGTTTCAACCGATGAGTACTTCAACCTGAAGTTGGAGGAGCTTACCTAAATCAAAAACAGACTTTAATCTCTGCAAGTGCTCATTTGGAAACATTTCTTCAGTTTAAAGATCAAGAAAAATAAGTTACTCATGATTTCAGATTTTTGATGCAAGTAAATAAATTTAAGAATCAATAACCAAAATATTATGGAAAGATAATTTTACTCTCCTAATTTTCATACTTTTTAACAACCAAGTTTAAAATTCTTCTGTATGAGTATAAGATGGAAAAGTTTAATATTATATATTAACAGGCTTAAATATCAGAAAAAATATAGGTAGATATTTAAATAATCTCTAGATTCAGAAAAACTTGCTAGACAGAAAAGCAGTGGATAAATTTGCAGTGAACTGGCTTATGGGAGAATAAATATATATAATCTTTCTTAAACTATCATATCTATTAGTAATTCTACCTGCTTCTTGGAGTCTGTCCTAAAGAAACAATTTGAAGTGCAACCAAGGTGGCTAGTTGTAGTATCATTTATGATCACAAGTAGATCCATGATCCACAGTAACTATCATACTGGAATTTCATTTTTAGCTTTAAAATTCAAGGAAATTTTAATTTATACTAATAATAATTATATATTTGCTTTTAATATGAAAATCATGTCTTAGACCAGCAACCATCAATTAAAATTGACTTTGCATATTTTATATGCTTCTTCCTGGACTTTGTTTGACTTACATTGTTCTGAGCATAATTGAAATCAGACTAGAAATAAAATATGTTGAACATATTTATTAAAAATGGTAAAGATAGTACACAATTTTCATGTACAATACATCCAATTTCCCTTATTATTAACAGTTTACATTAATCTAGTGTACTTTTTATAATTAATAATCCTATATAGACCACTATTATTAACAGAATCCCACTTTATTCAGATTTCCTCAGTTTTTAGCTAATCGTCTTTTTCTCTTTGAGATTCCTTCTAGGATATTCTACTACATGGAGTTATCATCTCTAAGACTCCTCGTGTCTATGACAGTTTCTCAGACTTTGCTTGTTTTTTATAACCTTGACAGTTTTGAGGCCTATTGACCAGATGTTTTGTGGAATATCTGTCAGCTGGAATATGTCTGATGTCTTTTCTCATGGTTAGTGTGCTGGGCTGAATAATGGCCCTAAATATATCTATGTCCTAGTCCCTGTGAAGTTAATCTTATATTGCAAAAATAAATTTGTAGATATCATGAAGTTAATAATTTTTACATGGGAAGATTATCTTTCTTATCTGGGTGAACACTATATGTAACCACAAATGTCCTTAAAAGAGGGAGGCAGAAGGAGGTTTGACTACAGAAGAAGAGAAAGCAATGTGACAACAGAAACAGAAGTCAAGTAATCCTGGCAATCACAAGAAGCTGGAAAAGATAAGGAACACATTCTTCCCTGGAGCCTCCAGAAAGAGCCAACACTGTTGAACATCTTGACTTTAGGCTCATGAGACTCATTTTGGACTCTGGGCTCCAAGAACTGAAAGAGAATGCACTTCTCTTAGAGGTTCCTCTGTCCGTTTAATCTACATTCATTGAAGTAGAATTTTTTTTTTTTTGACAACTTACTTAGGTCAGTATCTTATCACTTCCTTCAGTGAATTAGCTCCATATATTTGCAATAAATTAATATTATTTGTCACATTTTTTATTTCATCCTTATGAACTCCTAAATTATTTTTTAAAGTGTGCATGTGTTAGGTTTGTACTTTGTACTGTAATGTTCCATGGGTTTTGACAAATGCATGGTGATATGTATTCACCATTATCATACTGTACAGAAGCATTTCACTGTATTAAACAATTCTTGTGCTTTACTCATTCAAATCCTTCTGCCCTTGCAACCGCAACTCATGGCAAACTTTAGTTTTTTAATATCGCTAAAAATTTGCCTTTTCTAGAATATCATGTAATTGGAATCATACAGTATGTAGTCTTTTGTGATTGGCTTCTTTCACTTAGCAATATACATTAAGATCATTTATGTTTTTATGGATTCTTAAGCTTGTTTTTTTTTGAAATTTTTATTGAATATAATTGCCATGTAACAATGGATAAGTTTAAGATGTCCATCATGTTGATCTGATACATTTATATATTACAATATGATTAGCTAGCTAAACCTTTATCAAGTCACATAATTATCATTTCTTTTCTGCGGTGGGAACAATTAAGATCTAGTCTCAGCAACTTTGAAGTTTATAATGCATTATTGTCATCTATAATCATTAAGCTGTGTGTTAGTTCTCTAGGACTTATTTACCTACTTGTTTCAAATTTGTACCCTTAAACTGGGCTTCCCTGGTGGCTTAATGTAAAGAATCCACTTGCAATGCTGGAGACACAGGAGATGAGGGCTCAATCCCTGGGTCAGGAAGAGTCTCTGGAGGATGAAATGGCAATCTGCTCCAGTATTTTTGCTAGGAAAATACCATGGATGAGGAGCCTGGTGGGCTACAGTCCATGGGGTTGCAAAGAGTCAGACATGACTGAGCACATGCACACACATACATGCTTAACTGCATCTCTCAAATTCCGCCACCCACCAACCCTGGTAACTATCATTCTATTTGTACAAGTTCAGCTTTTTAAGATTCCATATATAAATATCATACAGTATTTTGTCATCCTCTGTCTTACTTATCTCACTTAGTATAATGCCCTTAAGTTTCACCTATGTTGTTACAAATGGTAGGATTTCCCTCTTTGTCATAACTAATACCCATTGACTATCCATTATGGATACACCAATCTTTATCCATTAATCTATTGACAGGCATAAGTTGTTTCTGTATCTTGGCTGTTGTGAA
Organism: Aepyceros melampus; assembly: GCA_006408695.1. Classification (NCBI taxonomy): domain Eukaryota; kingdom Metazoa; phylum Chordata; class Mammalia; order Artiodactyla; family Bovidae; genus Aepyceros; species Aepyceros melampus. Next base: position 85,460 of record SJXQ01002306.1, read on the forward strand.
TAAGGCTGCAATAAGCATGGGACTGCTATAGCTTTTCAATATCCTGCTTTGGGTATATACTTTAGGTTTATACCTAGGAGTGGAGGAGTGTCATAGAGGCTGAGCCAACTTGCATTTCCAGCAGTGTATAAGAGGTCCCTTTTCTCCACATCCTGGCCAACATTTAGTATCCCTTGTGTTCTTGATGATACTGTTCTAAAAGATGGGAGGTGATACCTCATTGTAGTTTTGATTTGCATTTCCCTAGTGATTATTGAGTTAGACATTGAGTTAGACAAGGCTGTGGTCCTAGTGTGATTAGACTGACTAGTTTTCTGTAAGTATGGTTTCAGTGTATCTGCCTTCTGATGCCCTCTTGCAACACCTACCATCTTACTTGGGTTTCTCTTACCTTGGGCATGGGGTATATCTTCATGGCGGCTCCAGCAAAGTGCAGCCACTGCTCCTCACTTTGGACGAAGGGTATCTCCTCACCGCCACCCTTCCTGGCCTTCAACGTAGGATAGCTCCTGTAGGCCCTCCTGTGCCCGCGCAGCCACTGCTCTTTGGATGTGGGGTTGCTCCTCCTGGCCACCGGTCCTGGCCTCAGGTATGGGGTGGCTCCTCCTGGCCACTGCCCCTGACCTTGGACGTGGGGCAACTCCTCCTGGCCGCTGCCCTTCGGGCATGGGGTCCTCCCAGCTTCTGCCCCTGACCTCGGACGTGGGGGAGCTCCTCTCAGCTGTGCTTAGTGCTCTGGTCACAGCTGACTACAGCCTTGTCTAACTCAGTGAAACTAAGCCATGCCCGCGGCACAACCCAAGACGGGCCAGGCATGGTGGAGAGGTCTGACAGAATGTGGTCCACTGGAGAAGGGAATGGCAAACCACTTCAGTATTCTTGCCTTGAGAACTCCCTGAATAGTATTAAAAGGAAAAATGAGAGGATACTGAAAGGGAACTCCCTGGGTCAGTAGGTGCCCAATATGCTACTGGAGATCAGTGGAGAAATAACTCCAGAGAGAATGAAGGGATGGAGCCAAAGCAAAAACAATACCCAGCTGTGGATGTGACTGGTGATAGAAGCAAGGTCCCTTGCTGTAAAGAGCAATATTGCATAGGAACCTGGAATGTCAGGTTCATGAATCAAGGCAAATTGGAAGTGGTCAAACAAGAGATGGCAAGAGTGAACATTGATATTCTAGGAATCAGAGAACTAAAATGGACTGGAATGGGTGAATTTAACTCAGATGACCATTATATCTACTACTGCAGGCAGGAATCCCTCAGAAGAAACGGAGTAGCCATCATGGTCAACAAAAGAGTCCAAAATGCAGTACTTGGATGCAATCTCAAAAATGACAAAATGATCTCTGTTTGTTTCCAGGGCAAACCGTTCAATATCACGGTAATCCAAGTCTATACCCCAACCAGTAATGCTAAAGAAGCTGCAGTTGAACAGTTCTATGAAGACCTACAAGACCTTTTAGAACTAACACCCCAAAAAGATGTCCTTTCATTATAGGGGATTGGAATGCAAAAGTAGGAAGTCAAGAAACACCTGGAGTAACAGGGAAATTTGGTCTTGGAATGCGGAATGAAGCATGGCAAAGACTAATAGAGTTTTGCCAAGAAAATGCACTGGTAAGAGCAAACACTCTCTTCCAACAACACAAGAGAAGACTCTACACATGGACATCACCAGATGGTCTACACCGAAATCAGATTGACTATGTTCTTTGCAGCCAAAATGATATGAAGACCTACAAGACCTTTTAGAACTAACACCCCAAAAAGATGTCCTTTCATTATAGGGGATTGGAATGCAAAAGTAGGAAGTCAAGAAACACCTGGAGTAACAGGGAAATTTGGTCTTGGAATGCGGAATGAAGCATGGCAAAGACTAATAGAGTTTTGCCAAGAAAATGCACTGGTAAGAGCAAACACTCTCTTCCAACAACACAAGAGAAGACTCTACACATGGACATCACCAGATAGTTTACACCGAAATCAGATTGACTATGTTCTTTGCAGCCAAAATGGAGAAGCTCTATACAGTCAACAAAAACAAAACCAGGAGCTGACTGTAG
>SJXQ01002307.1:4875-16161 GCA_006408695.1 Aepyceros melampus
CATTTTCACTGTGTCATAGTTGTTTCAGCATTTTTGGATTCCCTTATCAAAATAATAGACTCGAATTTAGACTGCCAGGAGGCTGATGGCTAAAGTTGTTGAATTTCTCAGGAGTCCATAAGAAGAAAAGGCCTAGTGAGAAAAACAGTATTTTTTAACTGAAAGGATTTAATACAAGAAATGTATTACACAGGGATTAGAGGGCTAGAAAAGTGAAACACTGGAGTAATGATTTTATTTTATTTTATTTTTTTTTTCAAATTATTTTATTTTTTTATTTTTTTTTTAATTAATTTTATTTTTTAGTTTGTTTTGCTTTACAATACTGTATTCGTTTTGTTACACATTGACATGAATTAGAAAGCAGCTACCGTATCCTCGGACAGATCTCCAGACCTGAGAACTCGGAAGAGAGGCCGTAAAGAATTGATGCTCAGATCTCCAAGTAGAGGTCTCTGCCCGATTGGTGGTCATATTTGTGAGAGAGCAGGATGGGGCTGGTTCTTCAGGTGCTAATAGCTGGGAGCTGGAGTCAGGTCCCAGTGCTGAGGTGCTGCTAGTAGCAGAATCACGTAGAGCATTAACAGTGCTTCCCACCTTCAGTCTCCCTCTAGTGCCTCCTACTGGCAGAACCTAACAAAGGCCACCTGGCAAAAGGGTCTCTTAACTGCTGCAGTGACTTGCAGAGTCCCAGCTTCTGCATCACACGAGAGTTTGGAAAGAAAGGCAAATCAGGGATGGAGACTAAATAAACAACCAGCGAGTCTCTCACACAATATTTCTGTTCTGCACACACGGCAGGCTCCAGGCTTTGGTCTCTGGATATCTGTCTCGTATCTTCCTTTCAGGTTTGGTTGGCTCTTTCTTCCTTAGTAATTTAGTATTTCCTTCCTTAGCTCTATTTCCTTCCTCCATCTATTCCTTTTCTTTCTCTTTTTCGTTTTATCTCTTTCTTTGTCCTTTCCCTCTGTTGTTGCTCAGTTTCAATAAATGAGAAATGGGATGTGGCTTTATAACATAAGAAAAGCATTCCTCAAAGGAAAATTTTTGACAGCAAATAATCTCAAGGAATGCAAGATACTTTAAGGTATTTTGATGATCCATACAAAACAGGTAATAATCACTAATGAGTGGTCAGTAATACCCACAGTTCCTTCTGTCTAAGGATAATAGTACCATCTCTTTTGACTTCTTGGGCAGCTTCTGGAATATCACCTCCTGTCCTTACTTCACATGCATTGTCAGATGGGACCATCAGTGGGGCACTGAGTAGATACCAGGCTGTCAGCACTGAGGCAGTGCCTGTAGCCTCAGTCCCTGAGCTGGCTGTGCACAAGAGCGAGCTCTGCAGGGGCAGACGACAGGAGTGGGCCATCCCCAACCAAAGGGGTGCTCTAGGCTCCAAGCATGTGTCTGGTCACCTGGACTAGACATCACAGGAAGCAGGCTCTACCTGCAGACTTTCATGAGAGATGGGGTGGCATTCAAGATTGCTCAACAGTGACTCTTAATTTCTAGAAATGTTTTGTCAGGCTTCCTTAGTCCTCCATTTTGTGTTCTTGAATGCTAATTGGAAAAGTAAACTTTTATTTCTAGTTTTTAACTGTTACTTTATTGTTCTTACCTCTCAACATTGTATTTCAAAGACTGTCCCACAACGCACCATTTTTACATAACAAATAAATGATGCTGTGAGATGGACCTGTTTCAAACCCTTTGTCAGGTTTTAGACATAGCAGCAGAAAGATGGCTTGATCTTCTGCTCAGTTAAGGGTCTGTTCAATTAAATTCTTTGTTTCTGAATGTACCCTAAAGATTTATTTTTGGTTTTTGGCATTATAGCATTAATGCCATTCATGGTAGCAGATTCTTTTTATTATCTAATTCTTAGAAGTACTGTCAGCTTGAAATGTGTGGTTGGTTAGGGAAACTGAAGAAGGACAGAATTTGGAGGACATGTCGCCCAGCTAGTCCTAAGATGTTATTACTCAGCACCGGATCTGCAGATGTGAACGTCTGTATCCTCTGAACCAGTCATCTTTGTTGCTATGATCAAAATACATTCATTTTTTTAACGCTTTACTTACTGATTTTTTGTTCAGTCACTCAGTTATGTACAACTCTTTGCAACCCCATGGACTGCAGCATGCCAGGCTTCCCTGTCTTTCACTATCTCCCAGAGCTCACTCAAACTCATGTTCATTGAGTCAGTGATCCCATCCAACCATTTCATCTTCTGTCGTCCCCTTCTCCTCCTTCTCCCAATCTTTCCCAGCATCAGGGTCTTTTCCAGTGAGTTGGCTCTTCACATCCGGTGGCCAAAGTATTGGGGCCTCAGTGTAGCATCAGTCCTTCCAGTGAATATTCAGGGTTGATTTCCTTTGGGATTGACTGGTTTGATCTCCTTGCTGTCCAGGGAACTCTCAAGAGCTTCTCCAGCACCACAGTTCAAAAGCGTCAGTTCTTAGGCTGGCATCCAGCCTTATTTATGGTCCAACTCTCATATCCATACATGACTTCTGGAAAAACCATAGCTTTGACTATATGGGCCTTTGTCAGCAGAGCAATGTCTCTACTTTGTAATGCACTGTCTAGGTTTGTCATAACTTTTCTTTGAAGGAACAAGAGTCTTTTACTTACCAATATCTCCTGGTAAGGAGGTTATAAATTTCTATAACCTCAAATTTTTCTCTCTTGGTCAATGTCTATGAACAAATCTTTAAAGTAGTTTTATGAAGCAGCTCACTGCCTGTCCCTCCCCAACTTTCTAGTTTTGTCCCACTCTGTTCTCCCTCCTTCCTTTACAGCTAAAACCACACTGATGGTCTTTCAGTTCTCCAGATTCAATCTTCACTCTCTTACAATGTGCCCTCTCTAGGCTGTTGGCTTAGTCTAAGGTGCCTGCAGCGGAAATGGTGAGATGGTAAGACCTGGGGTAGATAAGGAAGTGGATCCAAGTGGACTGTGTGATGGATTGAACATGGGCTCTGAGGGCAGAGAGAGAGGTTGATACTGGTTTCTGGGTGCAGAGACTGAGCATCTGGGTGAGTGGGGAAGACGGAGGGAGAAGGGAAATGCAAGAGTTCTGTTTGGAGCCTGTCACCTTTGTGATGAATGACCTTGTTTCCAGGAAAGGATCTTACCTTTCACTGTGGAGCTGCTCTTCGCACTCCTGTGTTGGGAGACCTTCAGTTTAAGGTTCCATGGTTGAGAGCATCAGTGATGTCATGGGGAGGTCCCACCAGGAGATGTAAGCTTGGCCCTGTGTTTACATCTTAGTCTGAGCTGGTTGTGGTTGCTGACTCCTCTGGTAGGAATAACAGGATTAGACCTCAGGGCACCAAGGGACAAGCATCCCCCAGCTTCAGGGTTGGGGATTGTCCTCTGTGCTCCATTCACCCTAGGTATAAAGCTTATATGTTATTCTAGAGCTTCTAATTACCAGTTGGCTTCAATGCAGCAAAAACATCACAAATAATGTTCTTTCTCAAATCTTCAATTTTTGAGGCAATTTTCTTTTTATTTCTTGCTTTAGAACTATAGACATACCTTGTTTTATTGTGCTTCACAGATATTGCATTTTTTTACAAATTGAGAGCTTGTCATAAACCTGCATCGAGCACATCTATAAGCACCATTTTTCCATCAACATCTGCTTATTCCATGTCTCTGGTTCACCTTTTGGTAATTCTCACAATATATCAGGCATTTTCACTATCATTGCAGTTGCTTTGGTGATCTGTAACATCAATGATCTTTGATATTACTACTATGACTTACTGAAGTCTCTGATGATGCTTAATATTTTTTAGCAATGCCTCATTTTTAAGGTAAGGTCTGTACATTGTTTTATTTCATTTTTTCAGACATAATGCTATTGCAGACATGCTTGGGTATGGTATAGTGTAAACATAACTTCTATATGCCCTGGAAAACCAGAAAATGCATGTGACTCACTTTACTGCAACATTCTCTATATTCTGGTGTTCTTAAACTGAACCCACGATAGCCCCGAGGGATGCCTATACCAGTTCCTTTCTGGAAAGCAGGTGATTGTCTGTTCTGAAAGCTTTAAGGATATAAAGACAAGTCAGTCTGCTGCAAAGCCTGATGCTTCACAGGGAGGGCTGCCAGCCTGGGGGAGGGGCTGGGGCAGTGACAGATGCTGATGAGGGGCATAACCAACAGTGCTGTCACCACAAAGTCCTGTCACTGCAAGTGTTAAGGTGTAATAATACATACTGTTGTACTGATGAATACTTCTGCACAAAGATAGGTGGATATTTTCTTTTATTCTATTTTTAAAATGATGAGCCTAACTCATAAGAATATATTTTTTGTTACAAAAAAAGCAATAAATGTGCAAGGTAGAAATAGGAAAAATTTTTAAAATCTCATAGAGGGAAGATTACAAAATACGCACCACCAGAAAGTAACAGTTGTATAGTGCTATAATATTATTTGGATAAAATTAGAACTATTACTAGTTTAATAATTAGTCTTATGCAAAACAGAGTATTTCATCAGCAGAATTTTTATAGCAACAATATATTCTTAAAATCCTCCATGTCATTATTTTTCTTTTTTAATATAAATTTATTTATTTACAATATTGTAATTAGCCTCCAATTAAAATAATTAATTTTCTATATCACAATTTAATAGCTGCCTAAAATTTCATCTTAGAGATTAAGTATAATTAATCTGAAACTTTGATATAATATGGGCTTCCCTGGTAGCTCAGACTGTTAAGAATCTGCCTGCAATGCAGGAGACCCAGGTTTGATCCCTGGATCAGGAAGGTCCCCTGCAGAAGCGAAGGGCTACCCACTCCAGTATTCTTGCCTAGAGAATTTCATGGACAGAGGAACCTAGCAGGTTACAATCCATGGGTCGCAAAGAGTTGGACATGACTGAGCAACTAACATTTTCACTTTAAAGATTATATATTTTTCAAATTGTCACTTTTACTCAAAAATCTTGAAATAACTAGATGGATATGGTTTTGCTTAGTGTAAGTGAACAAGAGAAAAAGCTTGTTGGGAAACAATTGTGATCCAGTTAATAGCTTTGTGTATGTGTTTGCTCTCTGAAGTGATTTACCCTGTTTTGGTTCATTAAACCAAACAATGTTTCAGAATTTTGTTTTAAAAATAAATTCTCTTAATTTTAAGTATCTTAAAGATGTCATAACAGCATCTAAGTTATGACTAAGCATAAAACTCGTAACAGCAACTAAGTTAATGGAGAAGAGATACTTTAAGAGGGGAGTGCTTATGTGCAAAGGCAGCAGATTTGGGAAAGTGACTGTGGAGGTGACCATGAGCCAGCCTTCATCATCCCCCTGGTGAGGGACTAATTTATTATTTCAAGATCTAGGAAAGGATTTTGAGTTAATACTTGCCACGTTGCCCCGTCACTGAGAAAATCACAGCCATTTTACTAATGAGGGACCCACGATGCAAGTTTGGACAGCTGCCCCTGTGTCATCGCCTGGCGACCAGAAACAGAGATATGACACAGTGGGGCTGTATCTCTTGTTGTCATCATTTCTTATCAGGCTTTAACCCCATCCTCTCCTGCCCTCCACCTCTCCGTGCACTTGCCCACTTCTCCTTGCATTCCTCTTTTTCACTGATGGCATCTTGCTAATGAAATGGATCAAGTTATCTTGCAGTGGGTCCATTTAATTTTTCTGTCTAGACAGCTACCAGGAATATCTACACATAAACAGGTTTGATGACCACGTCTTCATTGAGCTTATGTAACTCACTTACTTATCCAGCATAATGTGCTAGATATGACACAGTGGGCTGTATCTCTTGTTGTCATCATTTCTTATCAGGCTTTAACCCCATCCTCTCCTGCCCTCCACCTCTCTGTGCACTTGCCCACTTCTCCTTGCATTCCTCTTTTTCACTGATGGCATCTTGCTAATGAAATGGATTAAGTTATCTTGCAGTGGGTCCATTTAATTTTTCTGTCTAGACAGCTACCAGGAATATCTACACATAAACAGGTTTGATGACCACGTCTTCATTGAGCTTATGTAACTCACTTACTTATCCAGCATAATGTGCTTTTACTCAACCTACTAGAGCTTGAAAGTAATTCAATGTTGGGGTTCCTGGAGAGATCCTGGGGTTCAGGGATTATTATCACACCAATTTGAATGTGTGATTTAGTTTATAGTTTAACTTGTGTTTACAGAAAGGGTAGGGACATAGTGGGAAATTATACGAGATTTTTCTTAATAAGGGATGTTAAAAATCCAAAACTATACCTATTTTTATGTACATAAAGATAATTTAAATTTGCTTTATGTTTATTCTGAAATATCTAGAATCTTTAATCAAGCCAGCAAATGTGAAGACTAACTTGGTAAAATTATGTTTCCAGCCATTTTTTCAGTCTGTGTCCCATCTAAGCTCTTTGTAGCCTCTAAGTTTAAGTTGCCTTTTAAGGTTAATTAGATCCAATTACTTTTCTTTTATTTCTTTTGCTTTGGGAGACTGATCTAAGAAAATATTGCTGCGATTTATGTCAAAGAGTTCTCTGCCTGTGTTTTCCTTTTGTTTTATAGTACCCAGTCTAATCTTAGGTCTTTAAACTACTTTGAGTTTATTTTTATGTGTGGTATGAGGCAGTATTCTAATTTCATTCATTTCCAGGTATGCAGCTTTCCCAGTACTATCTAGCAAAGACACTGTCTTTTCTTCAATATATATTCTTGCCTAATCTTTCATAGATTAATTGAACATAGATATTTGGGGACCTGTGTTTGAAAACTACAGGTTTTCTTCTTCTACATCAGGAGGAGCAGTTATGTTCTACTATGCTATGCTTAAGTAAAATTTCACGTTCATGGCATCTAAGTTGGCAGGTCCAATTGGCATATAGAAAATTCATTATGTGGATGAGACATTCAATTATTCTTGGACTCTTCTGAGAAAGCTGCTCTTAACAATGATTTACAGTATAAACAAAAGATTAATAGGAAAATGCCCTTTGTGAGACTTAAAAAATGTTTCCAATTAAATAAAAAGGAAGACGTTAACTGCAATACCTACGTGTGGAAAAAATAACTTGTGTCTTGTTTAGAGTTCCAGCATATTCTCTTTTTAAAAAAAAACTAAATTTATTAATTGATTTTTGGCTGTGCTGAGTCTTCATTGCTGTGTGGGCTTTTCTCTAGTTGCAGCAAATGTGCAGAAATCTTGCAGAGGCTTCTGTTATTGTGTAGCACAGGCTCTAGGTGTTCAGGCTTCAGTAGTTGTAACATGTGGGCTCAATAGTTGCGGTACATGAACTTATTTGCTCCACAGCATGTGGGGTCTTCCCGGACTAGGGATCAAACCTGTGATTCCTGCATTGGCAGGCAGATGCTTTTACCACTGAGCCACCAGGTAGGCCCATACCGCATATTCTCTTTAGATACATTTACTCTAAATATGACCTAAATGAAGAATTAAATGCCACTTAACATCAGAACTGTTTTTGTAGTTCTGTTATTTGGGTCAATTGTTTCAGGTACTTTCCCCCCCTCGATAACCATTAACCAAGGTCACTCATAGGTAGAAAGGCAGAGTTAAGAGCCCCTTCTTCTCTTTTCAGTGTCCAACCAGCAGGTTTATTAATGAATAATAAAAGGGGTGAAAGGAAAGTAGCTTAAGAAAGAAACAGAAATAAGCAAATAAAGGTAATTTGTGAAAACAGATTCAGATCCTAGGCAGTTAATGTTGGTCTGCCCCATGTGCTGTGCAGGCTGTGATCACTTCAATTTGGAGCCCAATTTCTTATTTGCTTTTATACTCTTATCCAAAAAGAAAACTGGATTCTAGAAATTCCTTCTGTGCGGAGCAGTTCTGCAAAAACTGCTTATACAGCAGCTCTTTTGCCAGCCTTCCACTCTCATAATAATAAACCACAGCCACAGCCAACTTCAGAAAGCATCTTAACCTCTTGGACAAGGGATTCTGCCCCTCTTGTTGTTGTTCAGTCACCCAGTGTCTCAGTTTCTGACCCTTTGTGACCCCATGGATTGCAGGACTCCAGACTTCCCTGTCCTTCACTACTTACTGGAGTTTGCTCAAACTCATGTCCATTGAATTGGTGATGCCATCTAACCATCTCATCCTCTGCCGTCCCCTTCTCCTCCTGCCTTTAAACTTTCCCAGCATCAGGGTCTTTTGCAGTGAGTCAGCTCTTCCCATCAGGTGGCCAAAGTAATGGAGCATCAGCTTCAGCATTAGTCCTTCTAATAGAGGCTGACATAATACAGGACCCTAATGAAATTCCGGAAGCATTTACCTTCCCCCCCGCAAATATCGCTCAGATTGTCAAATCAACTTGATAATTTGTTGTCAGGACACTACTATGTGGTCTGTATGATGTCAACCTACTTTTTAGATAAATGCAGTCTGATTTTCTTGAATCAAGCCATTTCCCAACTCTGTGTATCTGTATAAATAGCCCTCAAAGGTCAGAATCTGAGAGCTAAAAGCACTAATTAATTATAAGAACCCCAAATGCCCTGGGCAGAATATAAAATGCTATAGACTGTTCAGTTACAGTAATCATATTCTAAACTTTTCATTTTCTTCCTTTGCTATAACCATATAATGATGAAAGGTTGGGCTGGGCCCTTGTCTCCCAGTAAAACAAGGGAATCAAACCACTTAAATACCTCGAGTCCTACTGCCCAAATTCTCCCTCTTGCCCCGTTTTGAAATATTGTCTGAGTTATGTGTTACTGGGGGATATTGTGTGCTAATGGGTTTCTTTCTGCTGTTAACAGGTTTTGGATTCAGGGACACGGAAAGAATATAGTCGGCCACATAATTTGCTGCAAAACAGAAAAGCCTATTTTACAAGATGGTGCAACAACTGGGCGAGGCAGAGGCTGCTGTCCTCACCAAAAGGGCAAAATAGGTGAGCCTGCTGCGGGAAGCTATAATTAAAATTCACTTCCAGGATTCACTGTTTACAAGATCTCCACCAAGGGTCTGGGAACAAGCACTCTATGCTCTTTGCAGTTAGAAGCCTCCAGAGAGGAAGCTTCACGACTGGGTCTTAACAACATGTGGCAAGTAGGAGGCAGGTCTGCTGAGAATCTGCACCAGTGCTGGGGGTGGGATCCGGATGTGTGAACCCTTCTGTGTGCACACACCTGTGCTGAGACAGATGTTGGATTCGACTTTCCACATGTCCGGACTCTAGGGTGAGATTCTCATGGAGCACTGCAGACTGTCATTTTGCAGACCCTTTACATTCATTCTGGTAGGTGCTCGCTCAGCACATTTATGATACAAGTTCTGTAAAGGAAAATCCAGGAAATTTGAGAGTTTAAGAGGAAAAAACTTGGAATATTTTGATTCTAGGAAGATCTTCCAGAGAAAGGTGTAAGCCTCTTCTGTTTTCTAATCTGTAAGGAAAACTCTTACCTGAAATTATCACTTTCTCTCTAACTCTTTGTTGTTTAGAATTAGGCCCATTTGCTCCCCCCATGCTTCCTCTACCTTCTAGAAGATGAAATTGTCCTCAGGACAAATCAAGAACTCACAATAGCTTCACACTGTAGTCTGAGGGTGCCTGAAGGTTACAGAGCACTTTCTCAGAGATGAGATGTGTGAAGCACTAAGCGCTGTGTGTGGTGTGAGGAAGCGGCTCAGTGAATAACATTCAGGTCACGTGGTATCTTCCTAACAGAGGTAAAGTGGCAACCAAGGTCTAGTTTAAGAGGCTTAGCCACTGTCATGCAGCCGTCTGTAATTCTTTCTGGAACCAGGTGGGAGTGGGATCTGGGTTGATGAGAAGATAGAGGGAGGGAGGGAACGTCTGGTGTTCTTGCTCCTTAACATGTGTGGCTCAGGGTGGAATTTGGCTTCCCTATCGAAAGTTTATCTCTGGGTGTTAAATTATGGGTGTATTTTCCATTCTTCATACTTTTCTGCCTTTCCCAGATTTTCACTTATAAATAGAATAAGATTATTTGTGTAATATTTAAAATGTCTTAAAGAAAACATACCCTAGTGTCTTAATTACTTGTATAAGAAAGATTTATCTAAAATGTAGCCTGAGTTCCTCACTGTCTCCTCTCAGTCTTCTCTAGAAATGAGGAAATGCAGAGCAGGGCCTTCCACTGCTCATCAGGTAGGAGACTTCCTGGGTCCCAGTGCTGGCTGAAGAGTTGGCAGAGCTAGAGTTCATGTTTAGGTTTAAGGACAAGGAAGTCTGTGTCCTGAACTTTTCATCAGAACTTACATTGTGTGCAAATGTTGAGAAGCTGAACAAGGAACTCTGTATTTTTTTTAATGCCTGAAATTCGCAGACTGCTTTTCTCCACTAGAGTGTCTCCCAGTCAGACCATCCCTCCTGAGACCTCAAGAGCCAGGAATCTCCCAAAGCTTTTTGCTCTTTTGACCTTAGGCTGCTGCTACTGCTAAGTCGCTTCAGTCGTGTTTGACTCTGTGTGACCCCATAGACAGCAGCCCACCAGGCTCTGCCGTACCTGGGATTTTCCAGGCAAGAACACTGGAATGGGTTGCCATTTTCTTCTCCAAATGACCTTAGGGATTTCACATCAAAAAGAGGTGTTCCCACCTGTATGTCAAAGTCTTCATTTTAAAACTATATTATCATGACATTGAATAATGAGAAATAGAACACAGAATTTTAGATTGGTCCAGATAATAAGATAATAGGATTCAACCCTCTCTTTGTACAGGTAAGGAAACTAAGGTGCTTTAGAAGGAAGGTGGCCCTATGTATATAACTGGTGTTAAGCTAGTCTGCAGCAGACACAGAATTATAAATTTGTTCTTTCAGTAAATATTTTAAGTCAAGTGTAACATATATACTTAAGCAGATATAGGTCATAGAATTAGCAATCTTGTGATTCCAGGTCTAGTAATCCTGCACCTACTCTAATAATATTAATGGTAAACTACATTTGTGTAGTTCTTCATAATTTATTCTATACAGTTCTCACATGTATGATTTCATGTGAACTCATGATGGTCCATTTTTATCCCACGTTATGGATGAGGAGAGTGGCTGCAGGGCTCACCCTAGGTCTCAGAGCTGGTCCAGGAAACACAGAGGGGGAACTGCTGGCAGAGTCAGAGTGCCATCCTCGGTACTGCGCTCTGCGTCAAGCCTGAGAACACTGCTCCTGTCACGTGGTAGCCAAGGTTGGGCCAGTCACTGAAGTTCACAGGGAGGCAGAACCTCACTCTTGTATTTCAGTCCTGCCACTGGCTCAGGTCACCTCTACAGAAAGAAATA
>SJXQ01002308.1:3141-33090 GCA_006408695.1 Aepyceros melampus
CTCAGCCTTCTTCACAGTCCAACTCTCACATCCATACATGACCACAGGAAAAACCATAGCCTTGACTAGACGGACCTTAGTTGGCAAAGTAATGTCTCTGCTTTTGAATATACTATCTAGGTTGGTCATAACTTTTCTTCCAAGGAGTAAGCGCCTTTTAATTTTGTAATTGGTAATTGGTGAAACTACCACGAAAGAGTCAACCTTGAGTCTTCCTTACCCTTAATTTTCCAGATCAAAAATTTCAGTATATCTTAAAACCTCTACCATGAAAAATCCCCTGGGCTTACCACTTCTTAGCTGTCATCTGTAGCAGTAACAAGCCAAACCAGCATGGCCCCGCACCTAGTATACTGTGATGGCTACTGAAGTGTTCCCTTTCCAGCGCTGCCCATTTACGAAACTCCCTAGCTCTGAATTAAGGCCAGGCATGACCTTGTTTCCACCTACTTCTCCACTCTCACCTCCTGCTTCTCTTGAAACTTTCACTATGATTCAGTCTTCTGGCTTTTCTCCTTCTCCTTAAACATGCCAAGCTTAGTTCCACCAGGAGGTCTGTGTGCTGCTGTTCTCATTGCTTCCAGTGGTTTTTTTCCCCTGCTCTTTATGCAGCTGATCATAGCACTTGCCATATATTCTAACATTACATAGCACCTCCACAGAGAGCCTTCTTTGACCACCCCATCTAAAATTCCATTCAGATAGTGCTGTGTCAGTCACTCAGCCATGTCCAACTCTTTGCAACCCCATGGACTGTAGCCCACCAGGATCCTCTGTCCATGGGATTCCCCAGGCAAGAATACTGGAGTGTGTTGTCATTCACTTTTCCAGGGGATCTTCCCAACCCAGGAATCGAACCCAGGTCTCCTGCATTGCAGGTGGATTCTTTACCATTAAGCCACCAAGGACAATTAAGACAGAGACATTCAGATAAGTCAGAGACAAATACTGTGCACTATCACCTATATATGTCTTCCCTGGTGGCTCAGAGGTTAAAGCTTCTGCCTGCATTGCAGGAGATCTGGGTTTGATCCCTGGGTCGGGAAGATCACCTATATGTGGAATCTAAGAAATACAACAAACTAGTGAATATAATAAATAAAAAAGAAGCAGACTCACAGATATAAAGAACAAACTACTGGTTTCCAGTGATGGGGGAAGGGGCTATTAAGGGAGTGGGAAGTACAATCTATGGGTGTAAGATAGGGTCAAAGATGTATTGTACACCGTGGGGAATACAGCCAGTGATTTTGTAATACCAAAATGGAAAGTAACCTTTAAAAATTGTATAAAAAAATAAGGGGCTATTAAGGGAGTGGGAAGTACAATCTATGGGTGTAAGATAGGGTCAAAGATGTATTGTACACCGTGGGGAATACAGCCAGTGATTTTGTAATACCAAAATGGAAAGTAACCTTTAAAAATTGTATAAAAAAAATTGTATCAGGGCTTCCCTGATAGCTCAGTTGGTAAAGAATCTGCCTGCAATGCAGGAGACCCCAGTTCGATTCCTGGGTTGGGGAGATCCCCTGGAGAAGGGATAGGCTACCCACTCCATTATTCTGGCTTGGAGAATTCCATGGACTGTATAGTTTATGGGGTCGCAAAGAGTCGGACATGACTGAGTGACTTTCACTTCACTTACAAAAATTAAATAAACCTCAAAATAAATTTCCATTCAGTGACTTTCCATCATATCACCATGAACTAATTCTCTCCATAAACAGTACTATCTGCTGTTTTCTTATTTGTACTTATTTTGCATTTTAAAGTTAAATTTACAAAATAATTCAAAATTATTTGTACACAATAAGCACAAAACCACTTAAAATCTCTGCCATGCCATGCCTTGCTTAGTCGCTCAATCATGTCCGACTCTTTGCGATACCATGGACTATAGCCTGCCAGGCTCCTTTGTCCATGGGGATTCTACAGGCAAGAATACTGGAGTGGGTTGAAGATCTAGCAAAATATGCAAAGAAACATCTTAAACTAATACTAATATGTGGATTTACTTGGTAAAATCATGGGTTGTTCATATTTTCTTATTCATGTTTTCTGCATCTTCCAGACTCTATTATATATTGTGCTTTCATAATTTTGGAATCAAACAAAATAAAAATCAAATTTATCCTGGAAGAGTTGTAGCCTCGGGTCTGGCCTCTGCCTAGAAGCCTTGCTGCCTCCTCCATCAGGGTTTTAGAGGCCACACCTCCTACTCCTCTTGTTTTCCTTGTATATGTCTATCATGTTACTTCTTAGATCATTCACGATATCTTCTTTCCCTGTTGGTCTGTCTGTCTAGAGTGTGAACTCCCTTGAGGAACAGAAATCAAGGTCTGTGTCTTTGAGGTTGTATTCCCGATATCTACAGTACATATATATAAACTCGTTCTACCTTTAAACATTTATATTCATATCTATGCTATGCTACTCTCTAATCATAATGAAAAAGCTTTCAACATGTCCAGTTCCTATTACATGATTGTCTGCATCATTTTTCTCAAAAGAAGAACATGAACACAGGTCAATAAATTATCCACACAAGTCACTAATAATTGCTCAATCTACTGATTCATGCCTCTCTTAAATTAGAACAATCATATACAGCAAACCTCCAGGGCAGGTTGGGATTTCCTGGATTCTGTTGCATTATTTACATAAACAGATCCTAAATGGATTGATTATGTGTTTCAAAATCTGCCCTCTTTACATTTTGAGGGTGTCCTATTATGACTACTGAATTGTATGACTTCAAATGAAATTCACAAATGATCTCTGACAAATGACTTAACACAGAAAAGAATACCATGCAGGTGTCAAGCTTCAGAATAGCTTTTGATGGTACACTGGAGAGTCTTACTGGTTTAGAGTAGTAATTAGAATTGCAAGGCTCTTGTAGACCTTAAAAGTTATCCATAATTCTCCTAAGAGTTAAAAGTGCAAGAATAAAGAGGATCCTTAGGGCACGATTTCAAATCGTAAAGATTCAGACACTAAATAGGTAATAAAATAGACCAGTTGGTCATCAGCATTGTTCTTCAGATGGTTTCTAGTTGCTAGTGGAAAAATCAACGTGAGATACATATGTTTACAAGGAACTTGATCTATAGAAGAGTAAAAATAGAATGTGATCATTTCAAGCAGTCTATTAACATAGACAACAAAAACCCACTTGCTTACTGACACCTCACATTCTTCTAAAAGGATGAAAGCCTTTAATTACATATTAATAGGTAAAGTTCCCTGGTTACAAGTTGATATAAATTCATACAATTCAAATAACTGATATTATAGTATTATAGTCTTTCCTGTGAGCAATTTATTTTAAAAAAAAATCATTGGCTTCCTGCTTACATTTTTTAAACATTAAGGTCCATAGCAGAAAGTTTAGGGGAAAAAAAGAAAATGATTTCTAATCCTATCCACAAGATTAAAAATTTTAAATCTTGGCAGTAATATTTCTGAAATTAATATATCTTTGTATCTGTGGAATTGTCTTTCTCTTCACTGAGCATGCACAGGAAATAACACAAAAACTTATAAAAACCTAATGATGTGAACAGATACAAATCTATCACAAGACAATATTGGAGATCCTATGATTGCAATGTAAATCATTTGCCACTGACTTAACCATATAGGAAATGCTAAAAATATTAGCAATTCTAATTCTATCACTCTAATTTATACCAAGTGTTGTGAATATAAAAGAGAGGTGGATAACTACACTTTTCTAGGAAAATTAGGCAAGGTGATCTGTGTGTTGGGGCATACAAATGAGTAGGAGGTTCCTGAGTAAAGAGTAGGATAAAGATGATTTAAAGGTAGCAACAACAATATGAAATGTAGAAACTTGGGAAGAAGCTAGAACATAGGGTTTCAGATGAAAATGGTAGTAGAGAGGGTTACAGATAAAGATAGGAGAGAATTACACTGTGAAGAAATGCATTTCTGTGTGGAAGTGGAGGAGTGTATTTTATTTTACCAGGAAACTGATAGCCATTTGAGATAAGAGTAGAAGTTTTTAGATGATTAATCTAGGAGAACATTAGAAGGTGAACTAAATAAAGGGACTTAATGTTAAGAATATCAGATAAGTATCTTACAATATACCTATGAAAATTAGTGCTGAAATAGCTCTGAATTCTCTCTTTAACATTATTTATATTTATCAAGCCTTTTTATTATCAAACGATTTCTTTCTCATTTCATTTGGTGTTTGCTTTGTTTTTCCTGCTACAAAATCATGACATATTTTTCCAATCAAGCATACATGAACTAAAATCATTTTTTAAGACAGTATGAAATATCCATTTAGTAGTGAAAAATACTAACATTAAAAAAAGACTGATACCAAATAAAACTTAAGCCCTCTAAATTCATCCATTCTATGCAATTCTGATTACCATACTAAAATGGCTGTAATTTAACATTTGTGTCAGCTAGATTCAAAATGTTTTTTTTTCCCACAATAGTAATTGTAATTTCCATACACATAAGGAGTTATTTTAAAAAGCCACTCAAGATCTGATATTACCCCTTAACTTGCCATATTATTCTTTAGAACTTTGAGTGAAAGTAAATATGAGACATAAATACCATTTCCTTTATTTCTAGGTGAGGTTTTTAATCTTACTTGCAAAACAGGAATTGTACTTATGCCTGAAGGTAATTAGCTGTATTATTTTAGAATGACTGTAATAAACATATGGAGGGAAACACATCTCTAGGTCACTCCTGAAGACATTGGAGAGATACCAAGGCAGTTAAGACCTCAAGGGTTAAGACACCAGAGAGAAGAAAATTCTGAATAAGAAGCCTCAAATCCCCTGCTGCATTTCCTAGCTGAGAAGCCAAGCAGGAAGCAGTGAGTGAGAGGATGAGCAGATGAGCAGAGCTTCTAGTGGTTTTAGATAGCTAACTGGGGAAAACGTGAGGTTGTGGCCCACAAAGGATGGGGGTCCCTGATAATCACTCTAAATATACAGCTGTGATGGCCAGAGAACTCAGAGTGAAACAGAAATAGAGAGCCTATACAAAACTAAAGCCCTGTGATGAATCAGCTCAATTCACGGTTGCTTGTTTACTTGCCCCAAACATTTACATGTGCTAGAACCTAAAGCAAGTTCTCTCAGAAGTATATCATCCAGCAATTTAAATCATTGCTACTGCATTTTCTATGTAATGTTCAGCCATCAATAAAAAAAACAAGCATATGAAAATTAGACCAAATGAACAAAAAAGTAAGAGGACATATGAAGTAGAACCAAAGAGATCCAGGTACTGAGGTTGTCAGAGGTTGACTTTTAAATGACTGTAATTAATATTCAAGAAACAAAAAGTGAGTGGAATCATCTGTAGCAGTTATGCAATGATAAAAATGTCCAGGGAAGTACTTAGGCAGATAAAAATGAACTCCTACAGAAGCAGAAAGAAATAGTCACCAAAACAATACATGAATGTGGATGAATAGTGGCCATTTAAAAAATAAAATTAAAATACTATGGTGTGTGGTCTAAATATATATATATATAAATTATAAAGTTACATAAAATGTTAACAAAAACATGATAGGATAGTGAAAGGAGTTAGAGTATTGTATGGTGTTTGTGTCATTCTGGAAGTGATTAAAGTACTAATTTATAATAGACTCATGACTCAGTGATCAATATGGTAATCACTAAAATTAATACTCAAGAAAGTTTAAAATAATGTATATGCTGACACAGAAAATAATAGCAAATGAAGCAACTGACAAAGAATTAATCTCAAAAATATACAAGCAACTCCTGCAGTTCAATTCCAGAAAAATAAATGACCCAATAAAAAAATGGGCCAAAGAACTAAATAGACATTTCTCCAAAGAAAACATACAGACGGCTAACAAACACACAAAAAGATGCTTAACATCACTCATTATCAGAGAAATGCAAATCAAAATCACAATGAGGTACCATTTCACACCAGTCAGAATGGCTACAATCCAAAAGTCTGCAAGCAATAAATGCTGGAGAAGGTGTGGAGAAAAGGGAACCCTCTTACACTGTTGGTGGGAATGCAAACTAGTACAGCCACTATGGAGAACAGTGTGGAGATTCCTTTAAAAATTGGAAATAGAACTGCCTTATGACCCAGCAATCCCACTGCTGGGCACACACACCAAGGAAACCAGAATTGAAAGAGACATGTGTACCCCAATGTTCATCGCAGCACTGTTTATAATAGCCAGGACACAGAAGCAACCTAGATGTCCATCAGCAGATGAATGGATAAGAAAGCTGTGGTACATATACACAATGGAGTATTACTCAGCCATTAAAAAGAATACATTTGAATCAGTTCTAATGAGATGGATGAAACTGGAGCCGATTATACAGAGTGAAGTAAGCCAGAAAGAAAAACAGCAATACAGTATACTAACACATATATATGGAATTTAGAATTGAAAGAGACATGTGTACCCCAATGTTCATCGCAGCACTGTTTATAATAGCCAGGACACAGAAGCAACCTAGATGTCCATCAGCAGATGAATGGATAAGAAAGCTGTGGTACATATACACAATGGAGTATTACTCAGCCATTAAAAAGAATACATTTGAATCAGTTCTAATGAGATGGATGAAACTGGAGCCGATTATACAGAGTGAAGTAAGCCAGAAAGAAAAACAGCAATACAGTATACTAACACATATATATGGAATTTAGAAGATGGTAACGATAACCCTGTATGTGAGACAGCAGAAGAGACACAGATGTATAGAACAGTCTTTTGGACTCTGTGGGAGAGGGAGAGGGTGGGATAATTTGGGAGAATGGCATTGAAACATGTATAATTTCATATAAGAAACGAATTGCCAGTCTAGGTTTGATGCAGGATACAGGATGCTTGGGGCTGGTGCACTGGGAGGACCCAGAGAGATGGTATGAGGAGGGAAGTGAGAGGGGGGGTTCAGGATGGGGAACTCATGTACACCCATGGCAGATTCATGTTGATGTATGGCAAAACCAATACAGTATTGTAAAGTAAAATAAAGTAAAATTTAAAAATTAAAAAAAAAGAAACACAAAAAAATAAATAAAAATAAAAATCGAAAGAAGAAGAAATGAATGAAAAAAATGTGGGGGAAATTAGAAATTATGTTGTTTGATAGCTGATTAAAATGCAAATATATCAGTAATGACATTAAATATAGTGAGTGAGTGAATGTGGATCAGGTTTCAACCAAGTTTGGAAGCAAGGACCAACTGTGATGGTATACAGAGAGAGACAGTATACCATGATGGCAGAAAATACTAAGGAAGAGACAGTTTTAAGATGTAAAGCAGAAAACAAATCAGTTAGGCAAATTATGGCTGGTTGAGGAGAGGATGGCAAGAACATAAAGTAGCTATTAGATGTTTAAACTACTTTAAGATTGCACATCAGTCTGCTTGGGCTGCCATAATCAAGTACCACAGATGGGTGGCTTAAACAACTGAAATTTATTACTGCACCATTCTGGAGGCTGGAAGTTGAAATCAGGGAATCAGCAGGGTTTGTTCCTTCTGAAACTTTGAGGGAAGATTCTGCTCCAGGCCCTTCTCATTAGTTTGTCAATAGCTGTCTTCTGCCTGTCTTTTTTCACATCATTTCCCTCTATGCATGTCTGTGTCCAAATTGCCTCTTACTATAAGGACACCGTCATCTCTGACTACAATCCACCAGAATATCCTCATTTTAACTTGCTTATCTTTATAAAGCCACTTCATGGATCACAGCCTGTTGCATGGCAAAGGAGCTGGCATAACTCCATGAAGCTATGAACCATACACTTCAGGGACACCCAAGATGGAAGGGTCATAGTGGAGAGTTCTGATAAAATGTGGTCCATGCTAGGAGGAAATGGCAACTCACTCCAGCATTCTGGGTGAAAGCAGAAACAACACCCAGTTGTGGACATGTCTGGTGGTGAAAGAAGTCCAGTGGTGGAAAGAACAATATTAAATAGGAACCTGGAATGTTAGGTCCATGAATCAAGGTAAATTGGACGTGGTCAAACAGGAAATGGCAAGAGTGAACATCAACATCTTAGGAATCAGTGAACTAAAATGGATGGGAATGAGTGAATTTAATTCAGATGACCATTATATCTACTACTGTAGGCAAGAATCCCTTAGAAGAAATGGAGTAGCCATCATAGTCAACAAGAGTCCAAAATGCAATACGTGGGTGCACTCTCAAAAACAACAGAATGATCTCAGTTTATTTCCAAGGCAAACCATTCAACATCACAGTAATCCAAGTCTATGCCCCAACCAGTGAGGCTGAAGAAGCTCAAGTTGGCAAGTTCTATGATGACCTACAAGACCTTCTAGAACTAACACCAAAAAACAGATGTCTTTTTCATCATAGGGGATTAGAATGCACAAGTAGGAAGTCAAGAGATACCTGGAGTAACAGGCAAGTTTGCCCTTGGAGTACACAATGAAGCAGGGCAAAGGTAACAGAGTTTTGACAAGAGAACACACTAGTCATAGAAAACACCCTTTTCCAACAGCACAAGAGAAGATTGTACACATGGACATCACCAGATGGTCAACACTGAAATCAGATTGATTATATTCTTTGCATCCAAAGATGGAGAAGCTCTATACAGTCAACAAAAACAAGACTGGGTGCTGACTGGCTCAGATCATGAACTCCTTATTGCCATATTCAGACTTAAATTGCAGAAAGTAGGGAAAACCACTCGACCATTCAGGTATGACCTGAATCAAATCCCTTATAATTATACAGTGGAGATGACAAATAGATTCAAGGGATTTAATCTAATAGACAGAATGCCTGAAGAACTATGGAGGGAGGTTCATAACACTGTTCAGGAGGCAATGATCAAAACCATCCCCAAGAAAAAGAAATGCAAGAAGGCAAAATGGTTGTCTGAGGAGGACTTAAAAATAGCTGAGAAAAGAAGGGAAGTGAAAGGAGAAAGGGAAACATATACCGAACTGAATGCAGATGTCCAAAGAATGAATAGCAAGGAGAGATAAGAAACCCTTCTTAACTGAACAATGCAAAGAAATAGAGGAAAAAAACAGAAGGGGAAAAAGTGGAAGCTGTGGCTGATTTTCTTTTCTTGTGGTCCAAAATCACTGTGTATGATGACTGCAGCCATAGAATTAAGATGCTTGCTACTTGGAAGAAAAGCTATGAGAAACCTAAATAGCATATGAAAAAGCAGAGACATCACTTTGCCAGCAAAGGTGTGTATAGTCAAAGCTGCTTTTTTTCCAGTTCAGTTCAGTTCAGTTGCTCAGTCATGTCCGACTGAGCCCGCTAGGACTGCAAGCACACCAAGCTTCTCTGTCCATCACCAACTCCCCGAGCTTGCTCAAACTCATGTCCAATGAGTTGGGGATGCCATCCAACTATCTCATTCTCTGTTGTCCCCTTATACCCCTGCCTTCAATCTTTCCCAGCATCAGGATCTTTTCCAGTGAATCAGCTCTTTGCATCAGGTGGCAAAGTGTTAGAGTTTCAGCTTCAGCATCAGTCCTTCTAATGAATATTCAGGACTGATTTCCTTTAGGATTGACTGGTTGGATCTCCTTGCAGTCCAAGGGACTCTCAAGAGTCTTCTCCAACATCACAGTTCAAAAGCATCAATTCTTCGGCCCTCAGCTTGCTTTATGGTACAATTCTCACATCCATACATGACTACTGGGAAAACAATAGCTTTGACTAGATGGACCTTTGTCAGTAAAGTAATGTCTCTGCTTTTTAACATTTCTTCCAAGGAGTAAGCGTCTTTTAATTTCATGGCTGCAGTCACCATCTGCAGTGATTTTGGAGCCTAAGAAAATAGTCTGACACTGTCTCCACTGTTTCCCCATCTATTTCTCATGAAGTGATGGGACCGGTTGCCAGGATCTTCCATTTTTGAATGTTGAGTTTTAAGACAGCTTTTTCACTCTCCTCTTTTACTTTCATCAAGAGGCTCTTTAGTTCTTCACTTTCTTCTGTAAGGGTGGTGTCATCTGCCTATCTGAGGTTATTGAAATTTCTCCCGGCAATCTTGATTCCAGTTTGTACTTCATCCAGCCCAGCATTTTTTTTCCAGTACTCAGGTACAGATGTGAGAGTTGGACCATAAAGAAGGCTGAGTGCTGAAGAATTGATGCTTTCGAATTGTGGTGCTAGAAAAGACTCTTGAGAGTCCCTTGGACTGCAGGGAGATAAAACCTCAGTCAATCCTAAAGGAAATCAACCCTGAGTATTCATTGGAAGGACTAAAGCTGAAGATCTAATACTTTGGCCACCTGATGTGAAGAGCCAACTCATTTGAAAAGACCCTGATGCTGGGAAAGATGGAAGGGAGCAGGAGAAGGGAGAGACAGAGGATGAGATGGTTAGATAGCATCACTGACTCAATGGACATGAATTTGAGCAAGCTCCAGGAGATAGTGAAGGACAGGAAAGCCTGGCATGCTGCAGTCCATGGGCTCAGAGTAAGACATAACTTAGCAACGTAACAACAAGAATCTTGTAAAGACCATATCTCTAAATTAGATCACAGTGTGAGGCACTAGAGGTTAGGACTTCAACATATAAATTTGTGGTGGGGCACAATTCAATCCATAACACAGTGTTTATCATTATCATCATGGTTTGAAAGTCAAATGTGTTTGCAATGCTTTACAAGGCAACAGAAAGTGTTTTTAGAAATATAAAAATGTTAATAGAGATATATATTTCCTGTTATACTTGAGTATGAGCGGAATCTGCTATCAGCAGCAGTGAATCACCATAAGGATGTTTTATTTGTGTTCAATTCTGAGTTGCACACATAGGAAAGGCTTCAAAACCTTAGGAAGGATCAGTGCAGAGCCCCTAAGTATTAGTGAACATCAGTTAATATCATTTTCAAAGAACAAAAGATATGAATTAGTTCAGTTGTTTGATGAATCACATTTACCGCTCCCTTCCCAATGCTCAGAATATACCTCATACCCACCTCCAAAGTGTTGGCTATATTTCTACAGTCCCATCCCAGACATCTTACTCTTTGTGGCATTTTAATTACACAACAATTAGGCACACACTGATATATACTGATTTTTCTAAGTTATATTTTTGTTAAATAGCTGCTCAAATAGCTTGCTCCACTTGGATTGTCACACAACACCTTAATTCAACCATGTGAAATTATACTTTTGTTCTCCAGAGTGTATTGTGTTTAATCCAAGAGGTTTGAAAGATACTCACTTTGTGAAAATGCAACTTATATATTGCTTTATAAAAATAAAAGAGAAATGAAGATTTATTGATATTTTTACATTAAGATAAATAACTTTGTCTACCGCATATTGGTCACATGTCATAGTTGGTATGTGAACTACTTTGAGGGCAATATTTAGAGTTCCATGAGAGAGCTTATAGGCCCTATGCCCCAAATCCCCATCTCCATCCATCTATAGCATCATGAGATGATTTGTAGACTTTGTATGCCTAGTTAAGATTCTTTGATTATTTGTCTAGCTTTAACCAAACATTCAGAAAACGAAGATATGGTATCCGGTCCCATCACTTCATGGGAAACAGATGGGGAAACAGTGGAAACAGTGTCAAACTTTATTTTTAGGGGCTCCAAAATCATTGCAGATGGTGATTGCAGCCATGAAATTAAAAGACGCTTACTTCTTGGAAGAAAAGTTATGACCAACTTAGATAGCATATTCAAAAGCAGAGACATTACTTTGCCAACTAAGGTCCGTCTAGTCAAGGCTATGGTTTTTCCTGTGCTCATGTATGGATGTGAGAGTTGGACTGTGAAGAAGGCTGAGCGCCACAGAATTGATGCTTTTGAACTGTGGTGTTGGAGAAGACTCTTGAGAGTCCCTTGGACTGCAAGGAGATCCAACCAGTCCATTCTGAAGGAGATCAGCCCTGGGATTTCTTTGGAAGGAATGATGCTAAAGCTGAAACTCCAATACTTTGGCCACCTCATGTGAAGAGTTGACTCATTGGAAAAGACTCTGATGCTGAGAGGGATTGGGGGCAGGAAGAGAAGGGGATGACAGAGGATGGGATGGCTGGATGGCATCACTGAGTTGATGGACGTGAATCTGAGTGAACTCCAGGAGTTGGTGATGGACAGGGAGGCCTGGCGTGCTGCGATTCATGGGGTCGCAAAGAGTCAGACACAACTGAGCGACTGAACTGAACTGAACCAATCAAACCCTTTGAAAATGGATGTGACCTAATAAGATTTCTGAAAAGTAACATTAGAGTGAAGATACTATGAAAAATTCAAGCATAAGAGAAAAGAGAGTGCACTGGCACTTCTAGCAAGAATTTCTCAGCTGAGACAGGAAGGAAAACAATGTCAACCTAATTATTTCTTCTCAAAGTTTAAAAAATACAAATCCTGGAGAATACTATTAGAAAAATGAGTTTGACCTTTGACCATCTTTCAAGCCATAAAACATTGTAAGACGCTAGAAAACTAAGCATCTAGAACATGAAAACAAATCTCAATAATTGGAAGTAAAAAGCTTTTAATGTATATTAATGAGAAAATAATGTTAAGGTTAACTTAATAATTATCTTCTTTTCCATGTCTATTTTGGTGTTTTTCAAAAATGCATATATTATTATATTATATGTGTATATAAAACATAATGAAATATATATACATATATTGAGATGCTCTAAACTGTTTTGCTAGCATTAGGGTCTGATAAAACAATTGGGAGATTTATATTCTACGTATGCTTTATTTGGAAGTAGATATATCAAGTGAATTTCAATTTCTCCATTTTAAAAAAATCACACTTACTTTGACAAAGTGAAGCTAGAGAGTTCTGACTAGTTTCTGAAGTTCCAAGATCAATTCAGAAGCAAATTCTATACAAATAGAACTAGCTCATTAAAATAGACATAGGCCACAATGTGCTTAGCTAAAAAAAAAAATAAATAACAGAGTTGAATATACTTTTCACTTAATCACAATATTTACTGAATGTTTATTATATGTCAGGGACCCATTGGCCTCCTTTCTGGTGGAAATGACAGAACAATAAATATATGATGTGTCAAATGTGATAAATGCTAGCTAGGGAGATACCTACATTAGGATGCACCGGCTAAAGAATGCTAGTGAAGGTGACTATTACTTCATCAAATGTGATCAGCAAAACCCTGACTGATGAGGTGAGTTGAACAGTGACTGCAAGAAGTGCAGCAGAAAGCCATGAGCTGGCTGGCTGTTCCAGGCAGAGGGAAATGCAGGACAAACTCCCTGCATGATGTGTTCCAGTAACAGCAAGGATGCCAGTGGGAGAAGTGGAGGCAGCAAGGTTGGTACTAGTACAACAGTAACAGGCAGCAGAAGACTAGATCAAGAGCAAGCCTTCAGCCACTGGAAGAGGTCTGTATTTAGCTCTGAATGAAATAGCAAAGCCACTGGAGGATAAAGAGACAATAAGTGACATAACTGAAAAGGATGGACATGTTTTAGAAGTATGACTCTGGCCTGTTGAGTCATAGTCATCTGTGGATAGAGAACTTAGCAGAGAAACCATTTCTGAAAATGTAATAATCAAAGCAAGTACAATGATGACTAGACCAGGATGGCAGCCATGGAAGAGTGGGAAAAGGTTGAATTCTGGACATATTTTGAAAGTAGAACAAAATGTATTTGCTGAGGAGTTGGGAGAGAAAGACCGAAAAATCAAAACTCCCTCTCAAGTTTGAGGCCAAAGCAACTAGAGATTGCGAGGAACACATGTGGAGGGAGGGGAAGTTGGTAGAAGGGTAGCCTGGAAGTGCTGGTAAGGAACAAGGAGGGTCCCCATCTCTAGGACCATGGCACAAGCAGGTGGGGAGGTTATGAAATAATGGAGTAGTAAGGAAGGAAGCTGCAGAGGAAGTATTTTCTCAGTGGAAACTCGGGCTTGGGATAGAGTAAGAAGGTAAATGGACGGTTTTGGAAAGAAAATTAGTATAAATGATTCACTTTGCTGTTCAGCAGAAACTAACACAACATTGTAAATGAACTATACTCCAATAAAAACTAATTAAAAAATAGAGAATTAGGCTATATGGAGTCATGACATATGGAATTTTTTTCTGGTTCAAGAATAACAGGAGTTCTGGAGATCGGTAGAAAGGATTGGGGGAGGTGGGTTTTGGGACATGAGGACAGGCTGAGGGTGTACAGAGTCATGTGGGGATGAGAGTCAGGGTAAGGAAGTCAGTCACTGATATAATGAAAATAAAGGGCATCATTTAGTAATCCTATCTATCTAATATTTTGGTAATTGATATTAGGATGTCATTCAATTCAAATATAATATATTATGGTTTTTGAAACATAAATAAATTTCCAAAGAATGCTTGAGGATGGACCATGTGAAGAATTCAATGCTAGGAATAAGAATAACAAAACACAGACTTTCACCTTCCATGAAATCTTAATTTAGTTGGGGATTTAAGCCAAATAACTGAGAATTTCTATAACCTACTATTTTACAAAAATTAAAAGCAATATAATTCATACATGGCGATATTTATTTAAACTACTACCACACAGGTGATATATTTAAAAAACTTCAAGTTCAGAGGAGAGAAACTAACTGTGGCCTGGGTCAAGAGGGGTCTTGACAAAGTGATGAATAAGCAGTGAAAAGGGGAGGACGCATTCCAGGCAGAGAGAAAAGATCAAAATTTAAGGAACTTTTCTGAGTTTCTCAGTAGATGTTCTTCTTTCTATCTAAAGCATAAATTCTCCATAAATATCTAAATATTCACTAGCATGGTTATTAACTATTGGATGATTATGTTTCAGGGATATTAACCAGCTTGTCTCTACTGACAAAGCTGTACATTTTTATTTTTAATTATGCTACTGACATCAAAAAGAAATCTGAAAGCAAAGAGAGCAGATGTGTACTCCATGGGATTTAAAGAGTAATCCATCGTCCATTGCACCCACTTAGGTTCAGGCAGGAAGAAACACTTGCTAATGAGTCAGATGATTACCAGCATTGAGTTTATTTAGAGGAATTCCATGTGTGAGGGTGGGCCTGGAGTGAGTACACCCAGAAATAGAAATGTGAATGCCACCCTGTCAACATTATTAAAGTACAGATATACTGACTCAGCTTTGTACAACTGAAGTTTATCAATTGTTACTGTTCTAGGCTTCAGCTTAAATCTAGATGCTCTCCTAACACGGACTCAGCTTATAGGTGCTGTTTGGCTAGGCTGCCCACACGGCAGAGGTATATACTATAAAAAGCTGAACTGAGATAATGCCATGCACTTGGAAAGTCTATGACAAGAATTCTACTGCCATCAAGAGCATCTTTCCTTCATAGCAGGTCAAACACGACTCTAATTCAATTTGTGGGATGCTAAAATCTTTGGTAGAGAAATAACCATACCAGCTCCCCTGAAGCAGCAGGAAATACTCCCTCTTCAGCAAGCTGCAATTTATTTCACAATCACTATTTGATTTTAGACATAAACTGAACTATTCACTGCAATGATTGACAGTATTAATCATTAACTGGCTCTAAGTGTTAAGGAGAATATACACACAGTAATTGTCTGCCTCAAAAATAAAGAAAACCATCCTTTTTGGTTTCAAATTTAATATCTGCTTAACTATTGTTTCAATGAAATGTTGAGTACAAAGTCATTGTGTCCATTTTCAAAATATGTGGGTTTTTTTTTACTCTGAATTTTTTTAAACTACATTTTAAAATGCTGTTTTAATTTCTGTCTTTTCTCCAAATGATTGTCTTGTCCCTCTTTAAGAAACCTGCTGACTTCCCAAAATGTTTGAGATATCTGATAATCTGAAAGGGATTCCAGAGATCCATTTCTGTCAGCATTTAATTATAGTCGATCTCAGGTAATACTCTTGTGAAGTTACAGTGAAAAAATCATTAACCTTCCCAGAGTAAATCAAACACATCCTCAAACAAAAGCTTTACGTGGGGGACCACCTCCTTAAAGATTATCGCATCACAGAGCTTGAAGTACAGTTACTCTGTAGTTTATATCACTAGGTGATTCTGAGCATAATCACAGATAATGACATTTGTCTGAGGATGTAGATTCTTTAAAATTTTTTAGATTAATGACTGTGTATATCATAATTATGCAAATAGTTGAATCCATTAACAAAAAAGAGTTACCTACGAGATATTTTTTGTGGTCAAAACCTATAAATAAGCTCTGTGCTCAAAAGGAAACAAGGTTCAACACTGGAATCCAAATACCTAGGTTTGAATCCTATGTATTTTGTCTTTAAAAAAAATTAATTTACTTATTTTAATTGGAGGCTAATTACATTACAGTATTGTGGTGGGTTTTGCCATACATAGACATGAATCAGCCATGGGTGTACATGTACACCCACGTACACCCATGGCTGAATCCTGTTTGTCTTTAGGAAAGCTAACTGACCTCTCTGAATCTATTTTCTTTTCTTTGGTTTTTTTTTATGGTGTGTGTGGGGGTAATCTTTATAACAGTGATCTTACCTTCTGTTTCATGGTTGTTGAAAGAATTAAATAATTGCCTGTTACATATGTGATAGATAGTGACTAAAGCTAACTGCCAGGTTTGGCAGTAACCTCAGCAAAATTATTTAAATCTACTACATAGTACAAGAGACAAGGGAAGGGAAATACTTAGTATTAGGTAATAGGCAGTATCTGGGAAAATAATTATTTTTATAAGCATCGATTCAATATTGTATGCTCTCCATCCTCAACTGTTCCATGTACCGCCATGACCTCCACACTAGCAGAACGCACCTGGTTCCCATTTAAAGGCAACACAAGTATCTTCAAAAGAGAAATAAAATTAGGATTTGGCCTGAGGGCAGACAAAGATCTAGGCAAAGATCTAAAACTAGACAGCAGGACGGTCAAGAGGTACGACTGGGAAAGGGGACCTTCAGGGCAGTGAGTAACCAAACTCTTCGGATTCTGTCTTTAGCAATTTGTGGAGCCCCTGGAAGAGGCAAAGCCAATAGGCAGTGGCCATGGGTATCTGGAGCTCAGGGATGAATTCTAGATTAGAAGATTCATGAGGAATTCAACAGCATTTAGGAAGGAGCTGAAGCCATGTGTCAGGGGGAAGTAACCCAGGAAAAAAACACAGGATGAATACAGAGGATTTAGGCAGTATCTACAAGATAGGATTTGGCCACAGGGATACTTAAAATTGAGCTTGAAAGTGAAAGTGAAGTCGTGACCAACTCTCTGTGACCCCATAGACTGTAGCCTACCAGGCTTCTCTGTTCATGGGATTTTCCAGGCAAGAATACTGGAGTGGGTTGCCATTTCCTTCTCCACTCAGAAGAAAAGAAACTCACATTGGGAAATACAATCACTGGCAGATATATACAAAGAAAACCAAGATGAGTACTCTCATAGAAATCTGAGAAGGAAACTTTTAAAGAGGAAACAGTAGAAAAGTCATTGGATTCAGTGGTGTGTTGGACATATTTCTAAGAAACCTAAGAACAAAAGCCACCCTTCTTTGAATGAGGAACAAATGAGTAACTGAGAAACTGCGAAGACAGTAAATATAACATATTTCATGAGGAAGCTTGGTTGAGAAGGAAGGAGAGAAGTTGGACACTGCTTATCATGAGACATGTGCTCCAAATGTGATAGTTTTGAGTATGTTTTAGGCCGAGGAAACATTTAGTGCAGAGAAAAAAAGGAGACAAGGCAGAGGAGACCAGACCTGCCAGGGGAACGGAGATGATTCCTGAAGAGAAGGAACGAACTGAAATCTAATCCTAAATGTGGTTTCCCTTGACCTCCAAGTGGGAACAAAGGCAGTCTCTCATTAATGCCCATTTTGAAACTGTCAAGAGACACAACACAGCAGCAGCATCTGGTCATCTGCTAGAAGTCACATTCCGTTAAGTGGAGATTATACAGTAAATTCATGACTTTCAGTGTTGATAACTTCATTGCTCTGCCAATTGAAGGGATAGCGTGCAAACATGCTCATTTCCATCCACTAGAAAATTGAGGGTGAAGTAGAAGAGAGAAAACTCTGGGAGAAAGCAATGGGTCAGATGAAAATTTCCAACTGAAATTAAAGGAATGTACTAAGCCTGAAATGGGCTGTGTGTGCTGTGTGCTAAGTCACTTCTGTCATGTCTGACTCTCTGGACTGTGGCCCACCAGGCTCTTCTGTCCATGGGATTCTCTAGGCAAGAATACTGGAGTAGGTTGCCATGCCGTCCTCCAGCTGATCTTCCCAACCCAGGGATTGAACCTGAGTCTCTTACATCTCCTGCATTGGCAGCGGGGTTCCTGACCACTAGCGCCACCTGAGAAATGGGCTATAGGACATGAGAATACAGTTTCTAGAAAATTCAGGGTAAAAGGCACTGTGATTATAAACAGAAGGTTCATCCTAAAGGATAAAAGCTATCTAGGAAAGTTAAAGCTCAAAATTTGTTCAACTTATAATACCTGGGGCAAGAAAGAGGACTCTATGAATCCAGAAAAAAGCATGGTGTCTGGAAGTCAGTGGTTTTATCTGAGAATGCAGAACCTCTCAACATTTATTTTGATTGAATCTTTGCTATCAAGGACCATGATCTTCAAACTAAAAAGAATAAAACAAACATGGTCCAGAGATATTTGAAGTACACAAGAGGTGACAAGATAAGAGAGAATGATTCAATTCACACAGGATACATAAACAATTCCCAGAGCACAGAAAGAACTAGCAAACCCCGCAAATGGAACTTTTTGAGACTTTTTTTTTCAGTAGAAAAATAAGGAAGGTGCCAGAAAACATAAGAAAAAGAAAATCACCTTAATTTTCAGGAAAAAAAGAGATAAAGAGATCATAGAATCTAGGAACCATAGTGCCAAAGGCAAAAATACTAGGATGTGTCATTATACAGATACACAGATAATTTGTCCATATGAGAGATCAAAGTAGGAAAAAGTGAACATACATAGCCTGTGCAGACATCCGCAAAGGCTCCTTAGGAGAAATGGCTCTTGAAGATTGGGGACATTTTAACAGATGGAAAGGAGGAGGGAGTGGGACAGTGGGTGGGGCACGTCAGACAAATGGAAGCAGCACGACAGAGAAGGCAGCAAGACTGTCCTTGTTAGGTTTGGAAAAAATAAATGGTATAAATATGGTAGAACAGAAAGAAAATCTGGTACCTAAAAACTTACCACTTTTCAAGTGAGTATATTATGCCAGAGGACCCCAACCTTTCTGGCACCCAGGATGGGTTTCGTGGAAGACAATTTTTCCATGGATGGGGGCGGGGGGGGGGTGGTTTCAGGATGATTCAAGCACATTACATTTATTGTGCACTTTATGTCTATTATCATTGCATCAGCTCCACCTCAGACCTTCAGGCATTAGATCCTGGAGGCTGGGGACCCCTGCATTATGCTCTTCCTGCTAACACTAACATTAGCAAAAGATAGGAGAATGTGAATGCCAAGCTAAAGCACACTTCATATTGACCTTTGTTTTTTATGTAGAGACCACCTTGGTAATTTTAAAGTCTGTCTCTACCTGAACTCAACTAATCCAAGAGGGAAGAAGAATGTCACTATGAAGACATTCTTGCAAATTCTAACACTTTATGGATCCCTTAATTTAAAGGAAGCTTCACACCTCTATGCTATATCTGGCCCTCCAGGTCAGTGATCCAAAACTTCCCACATACTCAAAGGTTTTCATTACTCATTTCTTAATATGCCACGGGTCTTCTGTGACACATCACTTCAGAGTGTAGGTGTTCCGATGTGGAACAGATGTCAGCCCGGCAGGCAGAGCTGTGAAAATAGGATGGAAATTATGATATTTGAAGTTTGCATGACCTAATTATCAATTTTTAAGGGTGTGTATTTTGTTGGTTTTAAGTAAAAAATTCAGTAAAAGTCTCCATATTTCAAAGACTGTCACCCATCAATTCTAATTCCCTTATTGTCAAGATGCTGTCACCTGCCAGCCTTCTTAAGACCAAATGCGGAATGCAGTATGGCAGTTTTATTGATGTGTAAATAAACTCACTCCATTGCCTTAAGATTCCAGAGTAAAGCAAACAATATATTTTTCTGAGCAGTTGGAAACAATACTAGCACATTCCAATGGCAACATTCCAGCAGATGTCCTGGTAGATATTTTACCAGCTCTAGCAGTAAATTAAACAATGACAGTGATCACAGAGATGGAAAATTCAATCAAGGCTGCACACTGACCTTAACTTTTAAATCATATAAACACATAAATTGGATTTAGGATACTAGCAAAGCCTGCATGGTAAAGACAGACATAAATGTGGAAGAACATATACCTGGTCTTGATACTAAAGGCAGTACCTGGGGTTGAACTAGGGATTCCTAAATTTGTATCAGATTCTGCTTTTGGCTTAATCATCTCTAAAATGGGAATAAGTTACATGATTGGGATAGTTCAGACAGAGTTTTCACAGCAGGGAAGTATGCCTGGTGCATGCACAGTAGGTGAGCATTAATTTTATTGTAACATTTGTATTTTCATCTGTTAATATTTCTTGATCCACATTTGTCACAGGCCTATTGTCTAAGTGATGATTTAAAAGATTTGAAGTTTTTGGAAAGCCTATTAAATATGAACTTCAAGTCTGTTAATATCATTTTGCTTTGAAATACCAATTTTTCTCAAGCAAATCATTATCTCACAAGGGCTTCTGTTTTGTCTTCAGTACACCCATTTCTGCACAAGTAACTCAGCTTCTACTTGCAGGGAATTTTTCACCTAATCAAGTATTGACATAGGAAATGTATTCCTGTCCTAACCCAAGCAATAAACAGCTGACACAAAGAGGTTCAATATTTGTGCACCAAGTGTTATACAGATGATTTGTGATGACACAAAAGTGTAGTTTTCATCTTCTGAAAGCATTTCCTCGGCTTTCTGCTGAAAGAAGGGGAAAAATCTGCCATCACTCCTTTCTATTTAGACACCTGAATTTCATTGAGAAGGAGACTTGGTGACAAGAGTGACATGATTATATGCTGCCTCGTGCCTTGCTGAGCAGGTGGGGGTACCAAGGCCAGTGGAGACAAGGGAGAATGTGAGAAATGAGGAGTGAGTTCATGCATCTGGTATTTGTTGATTCTCTAATCATCAGAAAGATTATATTTAGTTAGAAAAGACACTGCTGTGTTTTTCTGCATTTTTTACACAGCCATATTTTAACCCCTAATTAGCTGAAGTTGCCTTGGTTTTCCCTAATGGCCAGCTAGCTGGCTTCAGAGTATAATGTGGCCTGATGCCAAAGCCTGGAGTATGAGGCACCTCCGGTCTAATGACCGCCTGTGGCCTCAGGTCACCTCTATCCACCAAGCACTAGTGACAATCTGATTTTTATATCTCTTGTCATTACAATGAAGCAGACTCACATCGCTTATGGCATCCATTTCCTGTCATTCAGAAAGGGAAATGGTGCCTTTTTTTTTTTTTTCCCATGTCAGTTTACTTGCCAGTGAAAACAGGTTTTCCTGAAAGAGCCAATAACCTCAAGGCACCTGTACGGGACAAATTCGTTCAAAATATGGACATATTTTCTTCTCAAGCTGTTGAATCAGTGCAGCCTTAGGCCAGAGGAAACTTGGAATGCAAGCCAATCACCAAAGAAAGACTCAGGACATAACCCTGCAGTATAGGGATCTCATTGTACAACACAGACTTCTCCCAGTTCTTTTAAGTATGTGGAACAGCTACAGTTTGCCCATTTCATATATATCGTCTCATCTCTATATTCCCCAGTTTTCCTTAAGAAATTGATAGAAGGGGAATGCCCATCCCAACAAAATGCTCCCTGCAGTCCACGGTATGGAAGAAATGGGCAACAAAATACAGTCATCTATCACTAACAGCCACCACTGAGCTACTTTTAGCTTATTTGGAAGCCAGCAGCGAGTCCCACTCAGAACTCCCACGTGCAGAGCCAGGCTCCTACCTACAGAGTAAAATCAAGATACTTTTTCTCCTCGGCTGATCATTTAACATTTCTAAAGTCTTCTGAAGCCTATCAAAAAGTTGAATAAGTAACATTTTCATTAATGTCCTTGATCTACAACTCTAAACACAGACACTGAATAAATCAAACCAAAGTCCTTTAGCACCAAAGTAATGATTTTCATTTGAAATACCTTACTCTTCTTTGAAAATGGAAATATCTCTTCAAATGAAACACAGATCTAAACTGCTAAGGGTTACAATTACTAAGAGAGAGAGAGAGAGAGAGATGTGCTATTTCCTCAGGAGAATATATTTCAATTTTTTTCTATAATCTAAAGAAAAATGTTGTTTCATTTTACTTTTGGTTTTGACTCCCTTCTCAATGGTTCTTTATTAATATCTATCTTTAGGAATAAGGGACTTCAACATTATGTAGTTATTCGGGTTTCCCCAATATAACAGGACTTCAAGCAAGTTCAAGGTTAAAAGGGCATCAATCCCAACCTGAGAGAGTCATTCTATATTTAACACAGAAAAAAACTAGTACGAAGAGAGGCAAATGTCTGTTCTCTCCATTTTGCCTCCAAGTGCCTGTGTGCACTTCCTGTTTCTGTTTCTCTCCTTGTTCAGTCTCTTATATATTGTGGACCTTATCTCCCTGGAGATAACTTAAACACACACAATTCAGACCCTGCAAAGAGTGACCCAATGCCTTGGGAATTGGCATCAGGCCAGGCTGACAGATGGCTATCAGTTCAACAAGAAATATGCTAGGTTAGAGCATTGCAGCCAAATTCTTCTTTGAAACCATTCAAAGAGAAGCCTGTAAACACGTGCGTACTTTTATACACAGAGATTTTCCAATTAGGCTATTCTAGTGTTAGCTTAATAGAGGACTTAGAAGTAAATTTAGTTGTCTGTTTTTGTGGATTTACTTGTTTCCTGGATTTTGAATTTATGTGGTTATTCATACACAGCAGGGAATGGTTTTTATATTTCTGAAATTCATGGAAGGCACTCAGAAACTGCATCCAAAAGGCTTCTTCCTCCTGTGCAAGCCTCCAGCCAAAGCAGGAAAACAACTGCTCAGGATTGTTTTTTTCTAGATGCTGAAGCTTGCTACGGAACTGCTCGTGTATTTTTACCCCATCTTAGACTCGACTGAATCTGCTACACAAACTAAATGAAGATGAAATATCACCTTCTTTGATTATCAGTAAATAGTTCACAAATTAACACTAAACTGCAAATGAGGGAATAATATGTCTTTTTGAGAAAACCAGATGCTTTCTCTTCTATAGTACGTGCGATAACAGGGTGGAATGGTTAATGTACAATGCATGCCATCTGCTGACTAATACAGAGTATTTACAAGCGTAAATTCTCCCGATAACTGTGTTTGGTAAATGATTATGTGAATTAATACAACAAATTTGAACCACAACTTGGATCTTGCCAATTTTGTTTTACTTTTCTAGTCATGACTCGGCGTTCTCTCTAATTAGAAAAAAAAATGATAATAAAAGGCAGGGGCTCTGAGGTTAAATTTGATGGTAAGTTTTCAAATGCCTCTCAAATGCAATAAATAATGAATAAATCTGAATGTTTCTCCCTTTATCCATGTCAATTAAAGGAATAAAATATGTTTCTTAAAACCCCATAGTAGAGCCATGAATCTCTGAGCTTTACCTGTTCCTGATATATGTGTTGTGCTACTTTACACATCAGTTTAATTAGATGTAAATCATATCGCTGGAGAAATGTAATTTGTATTTTTGTTTAGACACAGCAAGTACTATAGATAATTATAAATATTGTGTACAATTTATATTCAGCAGAAACAGTTCAAAAAATGATAAAGATTACCAATCTCTGTTGTTAATTTAATAGTTCAATCAGTACAACTGAAATGTGTTCAAATGTACACCATTTGCAGGTACTAATCTCATGTACATAATAATTTCCATCTTTAAAAATAAACAGAATAACAGAATATTAATTTTGTATTTTTCTAACCTAAAATTTCACCTGTAATGACAGCCTCTGATTTACTGCCACAGATAACTCACAGTTTGATTTTCTAAGTTCAAATATCATTTTCAGTGTCTTGGAAACTTTATCACAAACTTCATTTGATTAGCATATAAGTTAACAGATACTAATCTCACCACCTCTATTTTTTTTCTCCATTAGCATTGCAAATACTCCTTTTTAAAGGATCATAGGTGAGCAAGTATGCACCAGGCAGAAAGTGATGATAGTTTGGATCTTGAAAGAAGGGACTCTCACATCTCACTTTGTGAACAAGTAAGCACCTTTCTACCTAAGGGCACTTTTCAGTCTGTACAATGCAGAATAGTCTTAACTTGCTTGAGGAGTCACAAGACAAAAAGTTTGAGGCCTCTTGGATGCTGGAAATTAAAGAGAAAATTTCCAGAAAAGAAGCCAAATAGAAGGGAGCTCCAAAATCTGCATGGAAACGCCATTCAAATACTTGGCTGACCTTCAGACTATCATGTGCGTGGGAGACCCAAGGAGGAAGGCTAAACTAATTGAACAAAGACTTCAGCTGCTGTCCATTTCAGGCAAGACAGAGTTTGACTCCAACAAAGGAAACTGCCTGCTTCAAGAAAATTGACACTGTTCTGGGAAAGAAAACACCTTTCAGAGTCTCTAACATATAACTCATGCTGTCTACTAATACAGGCTTTCCAGCTGGCACTAGCTTCCAGGAAACACAAAAGACGCAGGTTCAATCTCTGGGTCAGGAAGATCCCCTGGAGGAGGAAATGACAACCCACTCCAGTATTCTTGTGTGGGAAATCCCATGACAGAGGCACCTGGCGGGCTACAGTCTATGAGGTCGCAAAGAGTCAGACATGACTGAACAGGTCTACTAAAGAATCAAAATTTATTAGATGTGAAACATAGAAATGTGACTTGTGTTCAAGAAGAGAGGCAGTCAACAGAAATCAACCCGGAAATGACCCAGGTAATGGAATTAGCAAGCAAAGATCAGCTATTAGAAATACATTCAAATACTTAAAGAAAAACTATGGTCATAATGAGCACACTGATGAGAAATGTCAGGAGAGAAACTGAAGTTTGCTTTCTTTTTAAAGGACCAAATAGAAAGTCTGTAAGGGAAAAGAACAATATCTTAAATGAAAAATTCAGTGGATGGGCTTAAAAAGAGATTGGAAAAGCAAAGAAGGATTCCATAAACTTGAAGTTAGGTCAATAGCAATCACCTAGTCAAGTAAACAGGAAGAAAATATACTGAAAAACCAAAAGAGACTCAGTGATTTATGGGACAATAGTAAATGGTCTAAGATATATGCAATTAGTATCTTAGAAAAGAATATTATGAGAGAATGAGGCAGGAAAAAAGTTAAAAATGGTCAATTTTTATGAATTTTATGAGAAATATTCACTTATAAACTCAAGAGGCCCAGAAAACCTAAAGCAGGATAATACAAAGAAAAACATGCCTAGTCAAACTTCTGAAAGCCAAACATCAACAGAAAATTTTAATGCAGACAGAAAAGAAGCCAAAATATTACACATACAGGGGCACAATTAATATGAATGATGACTAAGTTCTCATCAATGGAGGCTAGATGTCATATTTAAATTGCCCTAGGAGGAAAAAAAATAATTTTTATTCCAGAATTTTGTATACACTGAAAATACCCTTTAAAATGAAGGTGAAATAAAGAACATTTTTAAAAAACATTTTTAAAAGGCCTGAATTATTTTTAAAAATGCTTAAAAGTATTTCTTCAACCTAAAGAGAAAGTATATCATAAAAACCCAAATGTAAAGGAAATAAAGAGCACCAGAAGTTAATATTGGACAAATGCAAATGATAATTTTTTTGTGCCATTTTTCTTAAATTTATTTAATAGACCTATGAGTGTTTAAATCAAAATAGAAAAAGTAATTGTGAGTTTCATAGAAGTATCAGAAAAATATAAGACAACAAAACATT
This sequence comes from Aepyceros melampus, assembly GCA_006408695.1. Lineage (NCBI taxonomy): Eukaryota > Metazoa > Chordata > Mammalia > Artiodactyla > Bovidae > Aepyceros > Aepyceros melampus. The sequence goes on from SJXQ01002308.1 coordinate 29,142, forward strand.
AGTAGGTGTAAATAGAGTTGCAAAGGTGTAGTACGGTCCTTAGACTCTTGTGAAGTACTAAAATACTATTTGAATTTTGCCTGTGATAACTTGAAGATGTATACTCTAATCTCTAGATCAGCCACTAAAATGGTTAAAGACATACTGTATATTTGAACAAGAATATCTATACACCTTATCTATGATAGGTAAAATTGAGATAAAACCAAAATGTCCATCAATAAGAAAAACAAATTATGACATATCCATGAAATGGAGGTATGTAATTACAAAACAGTGAACTAGGGATATACAATAACAATAATGAATCTCAAGTAGGCTATGTTAATTGAAAGAAGTCAGGCACAACAGAGTATACTCTAAATGATTCCATTTCTAAGATGTTCAAGGAATAAGTAAAATTAATGTATGGTGACAGAATTAAAATAAATAAATAAAATAAAATCTGAAAAAAAAGTTGCCAGTGAAGTATTGTGCGACTTTGGTCACCTGATGTAAAGAACTGACTTATTGGAAAAGACCCTGATGCTGGGAAAGATTGAAGGCAGGAGAAGGGGATGACAGAGGATGAGATGGTTGGATGGCATCACTGACTCGATGGACATGAGTTTGAGCAAGCTCTGGGAGTTGTTGATGGACAGGAAGGCCTGGTGTGCTGCAGTCCATGGGGTCACAAAGAGTCAGACCCGACTGAGCAACTGAACTGAAGTGAACTGAGCTGAAGTATTGTGGGTTGAGTACAAGGAAACTCTCCAGGATCAAGGAACTCTCCTATTTATTGAATAGGTGAATCATTACAGAATTGTATACATTCATCCAAACTTATCAAACTCTACCCTTAATAACTGAGCATTTCACTGTGTGTAAATACAGCCTCAAAGAAAACTGTAAACAAATACTGAACTCTAGTTAGTAGGTTTTCTTTTTGTACTGGCTGCTGCTGCTGCTAAGTCACTTCAGTAGTGTCCAACTCTGTGCGACCCCATAGACGGCATGGGTTAGCAATTCTGAAACAACTTTTGAATCTCAGGTGTGAACAAATAAGTATATTAAAGATATTAGGTGAAAGCTTTTTCATTGTTGAGAAGAGAGATACAAAGATGGAAAGAGAAGACTGTTATAGGGAATTGAAGTTGTCAGGTAAATGTGTGTGTGTGTGTGTGTGTGTGTGTGTCTTTCCTAGTTCAGGCCACTGAAAAAGAAAATAGCTCTCCAGCAACAGGACCATCTCACCTAGATCTTGGTTTCTGAATACTGTTTTCCACTAAAAGGAAATATAACTCCTTAGAAAACTGGCTGACACCAGCACTGAGACTATGCCAAAAAATAATTCTTGTTGTTTAGTCACTAAGTCATGTCAGACTCTTTGTGACCCTATAGACTGTAGCCTGTCAGGCTCCTCTGTCCATGGGATTTCCCAGGCAAGAATACTGGAGTGGTTAGCCATTTCCTCCTCCAGGGGATCTTCCTGACCCAGGGATCAAACCCGTGTTTCCTGCATTGGCAGGCAGATTTTTTTTTTTATCGCTGAGCCACCAAAGAGCCCCCCAGAATAATGAAATGCTTAAAAAATCATGAGAACACATTAAAGCACACAATAGCCAACCAGAAGGTACTCACACAAGCCAAATCTGGGGAAATTTGAGCATTAAAATAAACAATAACAGTAAAAGATTATAATCCATTGAAGAAAATAAGAATCCATGTTTGCAAATTAATATAATGAATGAGCAAATAAACAAATGGAGAAGGAAAAGGTTTTCCTCATAGTACAATAGAATGTCAACTAATAGATGTAAAGGAATAATGCAGTTAGAATGTCATCAATGAGAAATGAAATTAATGGATATAACGTGATGAAAGAGAGGATATTTCTATAGCTTCAATGCATCACTCCACAAATTATTATGAATTAAAAGAAAAATACAGTTACTTTATATTTATGAATTCTGGGAGATAGCACTTTAACCAAGTTCAGAAAATAATGCATACCTATACGTATACATATACACTTACAGAGAGAGGGAACAATAAAGTAAAGGGGACAAAATAATAAACAATTGGTGACCTTGATGAGGGATAATGGAAGATCTGCCAAAGTATAATTTTAAACAAAAAACATAGAAACAGAAATAAATTTAAAAATCAAATATCAAGTATGTAAACTTCATTATTGGGGCTTCCCAGGTGCCGCTAGTGGCAAAGAACCACCTGCCAATGCAAGAGACATAAGAGATGCAGGTTCGATCCCTGGGTCAGGAAGATCCCCTGGAGAAGCAAGTGGCAACCCACTCTAGTATTCTTGCCTAGAGAGAGTCCCATGGACAGAGGAGCCTGATGGGCTACAGTCCATGGGGTCACAAAGAGTTGGACACAACTGAAGCAAGAAAGAGAAGTAAATTTAAAAATCAAGTATGTAAATTTCATTATAGGTATTATTATTATTATTATTGCTTGGTTTTTACTAAGCATCATGATCATAATCTTCATTTAACTACAGCACTAAGGATCACTCTGAGAGGAAATCTTGAAAATGTGCTATTTTCTTTGGAAACATATCAAAGTGTTGAACCTAGAGAAAGCAGTTCCCTTCATTTTCTGTACATTGATAGAGAGCAAGCATTAAGATGCATATCATTGTAACAACTGATCATAAATTGTAACCAAAAGTCCCACATGGTTGTGAGAAGAGGAGATGAAGAACTGAGTGAGTCTTCTCATGACAAGATGGAAGACAGGTTAGAGCAGGTTAAGTTCTAAAGTGATGTTTCAAAATACCTACACATTTTAACTAATCATCATTATAAAATGCAACAGGAGGAGCTACCCTATATTTAATTTAGATATTCTCTAATACTTGAAAACTGCCTGTTACTTGGACCCTATATAAGATGACCATGATGAAGACCATGTACAGCTATCCAACCATTTTTTTTAATTGTTTTTGATCCATGATGCATTGAAAAACACCAGCTTCTCTGCTGAACTTGATTGACTTGATTTCTATTACTGAAAGAGTAGTACTGGGACTTCCCTGTTGGTCCAGTGGTTAACATTTCACCTTCCAATGCAGAGGGTATGAGTTCAATCCCTGGTCGGGGAGCTAGGATCCCATATGCCCTATGGCCAAGAAACCAGGACATAAACAACATAAGCAATATTGTAACAAATTCAATACAGACTTAATTTCTTTAAAAAAATAAATAAAAGAGTAATAATTTTTTATAAATATTATTTTTAGTTTATTTTTTAATTGAAGGATAAATGCTTTACAGAATTTTGTTGTTTTCTGTCAAACCTCAACATGAATCAGTCATAGGTGTACATATATCCCCTCCCTTTTGGACCTCCCTCCCATCTCCCTCCCCATCCCACCTCTCTAGGTTGATACAGAACCCCTGTTAGAGTTTCCTGAGCCATACAGCAAATTCCCGTTGGCTATCTATTTTACACATGGTCATGTAAGTTTCCATGTTACTAAAAGAGCAGTACTTTCTAAAATCTAATTTTTACATAATTCAACACCAACTTTCTTTTATGTATTCCTTATAATATGCTTTCAAAAAACAGTCATCAGTCGTGAATTGTTTCAAATTCATTTTTCTTCATTCCTTTCTGCCAAAATCTCCTAAACCCTCTGAGTTCCAATACTTCTATGTTTGCATTTGAAAACCTCAGTAGCCCAAGTCTCAACCTCTGTAACTTTTACTTCCTTGCAACCCTCATTTATTCTGCTTTTCCTGGTGTATTTTTTCAGATGCTGGTGCTTCATGTCTTTAAAGTGCAACTAGATTTTTAAACCTAGCTCATCCTTCCAGAGCCTCCCCCAGCAAAGACTTCTAGAGCCGCCTGGGATTGGTACAGATGACATTCTCATAATACAGAACAAACTCAAGACTTTACTGGGGCTGCATCTAAAGAGGGCCTGTGAGCCTTTATCAGAGAGATG
>SJXQ01002309.1:0-37242 GCA_006408695.1 Aepyceros melampus
TCTCTTCTGTAGAAGAAAAAACTCTGTAAGTTCTATCTTTAAAGTCCATTTTTAAACTTTTAAAATCATAATGTGAGTGTATTCATGTGCAATCAACTATAGTGACTGTGAACTCTTATATTTTCATAATGCTAGTTGTCCTAAATATTGCTTTAGGACTTGAAATTTGATTCATTGTTCTGTTGATATCTGTTTACAAAGGATAACTTTATTATTTATTGCTGGATATCACACATATCTCCTTGAAATTTACAAGAATGAGAGTAAGAACTAACTACTTAAAAGATTAATATAACTTACAAACTTAGTCAAAATTATCAGGAAATAGAAAATATACAATTACAAAATAAAAATTGACTTTGTTATATTTAATAACTAAGACAAATGAGAAAATCCCTTGCTACGTACAAACTACTGAAGCTCATTTTGAAAGAAATAGATAACCTAAGTACTCTCATATCTACTTGAGAAATTGTAGTTTGAAACCTTCCAAGAAGGAATTTTCCAGACCCAGATGAATTTGCTAGATGAATACAACCAAACATTTAGAAGGAAAATAATATAGATTCCATAAAAACTTTTATCAGAAAATGGTAAAGGATAAAGCCCATTCCAAATTATTTAATAAGAGCAGCTCTATGCTGCTATATAATTGAGAATATGCAAGATAAACCACTGCAGTATTTTTATAAAGAAAATCCCCTCTCTTTCCACATATATTTGTTCTTCCCTCAGCTGTCTATATTTAAAGCCACACTAATCCTGGGATCTTTTTCCTCTGTGGATCAGCATCATGGAGCATTTCCATATTTACAATTCTTGGACATGCCTTCCTTTGGACTTAAGTACCTCACAAGGTCTGATCACCTCCTCATACATTAGTTCACAAATTTAAGTTCTAGCCACACTGTCAGTCTTACACAGTGATAGCAAGTACCTTTTCACAGGGGCTTTTTGGAAAAGACTCTGATGCTGAGCAAGATTGAAGGCAAGAAGAGAAGGGGACGACAGGATAAGATGGTTGGATGGCATCACCAACTCAATGGACGTGAGTTTGAACAAGCTCTGGGAATTGGTGATGGACAGGGAGGTCTGGTGTGCTGCAGTCTATGGTGACTCAGAAAGACATGACTGAGTGACTGAAATGAGCTGAACTTCCAAGCAGTGATAGTGGTAAAGAATCCCCCAGTCAAAAGTCTGTTCTATACGTCTGTGTCTCTTTTGCTGTCTTGCATAGAGGGTTATCGTTACCATCTTTCTAAGTTCCCTATAGATATGTTAGTATGCTGTATTGGTGTTTTTCTTTCTGTCTTGCTTCACACTGTATATTCGGCTCCAGTTTCATCCAGCTCATTATGTCTATGGTGACTCAGAAAGACATGACTGAGTGACTGAAATGAGCTGAACTTCCAAGCAGTGATAGTGGTAAAGAATCCCCCAGTCAAAAGTCTGTTCTATACGTCTGTGTCTCTTTTGCTGTCTTGCATAGAGGGTTATCGTTACCATCTTTCTAAGTTCCCTATAGATATGTTAGTATGCTGTATTGGTGTTTTTCTTTCTGTCTTGCTTCACTCTGTATATTCAGCTCCAGTTTCATCCAGCTCATTAGAACTGATTCTAATATATTCTTTTTAATGGCTGAGTAATACTCCATCATGTATATGTACCACAGCTTTCTTATCCATTCCTCTGCTGATGGACATCTAGGTTGCTTCAATGTCCTGGCTATTATAAACAATGATTGGGAACTCATGTACACCTGTGGCGGATTCATATTGATGTATGGCAAAACCAATACAGTGTTGTAAAGTAAAATAAAGTAAAAAAAAAAAAAAAAAAGAATCCCTCAGTCAATGCATGACATGCAAAAGAAGTGGACTGGATCTCTGTGTCAGGAAGATCCCTTGGAGGAGGTCATGGCAACCCACTCCAGTATTCTTGCCTGGAGAATGCCCATGGATAGAGGACCTGGTGAGCTAGAGTCCAGAAGGTCACAAAGAGTTGGACACAACTGAAGCAACTTAGCAGGCACAAACTCCAAGATCTCATAAATATCAGTATTTTTGAAGATTAAAAGAAATAGATAAAGCATAGGTCACTGTTGAATACTGTGTATTTGGCACAGTGTGACTCTGCTTATTTTCTTTAAATTGATAAGAGCCCATGGGAACTCTTTAGCAACCTCCAGGTTATAGAGAAGCTAAAAAAAAATCTGAAAATATGCTGGTCCTGGTAAGATAATAAAAGTAAAAAGAGAAGTAAATGTATTTTAATTATAATGTAGGACCAGTTTAAAGAAACAGACTACTAGTTACAAAGGCAATAATTCTAAAGAGCTATTCTAACATCCCAACCACATATTTTTAAAAACAATGGGGTTGGGATTGTTTGCAAAATTGCCTTTCAGCCATAGACACAGGGAGGGCTGTGAGAACTAATGATGCAATGAGAGAATCAATGAGGCCTCAGAGTGGATCCAGCAAGTGCAAAGATTACCATTCCAAGAGGAAAGCACCAGCCCTATAAAATTCAGCAAGAGTTTAGAAAAAATAAGAGTTCTTCACAGAGACAAAGCCAGTTAATGTGTTCTGGAACTATGTGTCTTCTTGCAGGAGCTAATGACTAAGAATCATCTCTTTTCCTTGCTAAGGTGTCTTAATACAACATTAAAAAGATTCTTAGATATCTGAATATCATGTTACTTAAAATGAACTTTAGAATGTGCATCTGGGTAACTTACTAGCAGTCAAGCTTTGGGACTCAGTACTTTCACTGCTGAGTCAGGGAATTAAGTTAATTAATTAATTAATTCCTGGTCAGGGAATTAAGATCCTGCCACAAGCAGCACAGAGTGGAAAAAAAATAAATTAATTAGTACATTTGATAAAAGAATGTGTATCTGACATATCAGGCAGAAACTGAAGAAATATATATCACAAAAGAAACTGTTAATAAAGGAGTCAGGAAAGTGTAATTGTGATTAGCAATTATAGACAAAATAGTGCAGAAAATATATAGAATCATAGTAAAACTTAACAATGAAAAAGCATAAGGCTTTAAATACTTTTATTAAGAGTGAAGTTTAAAAAAATAAAAGTGCAGTCATTTTCATGCAATTAATTGGAATTGCTAGTTTGAAGCATTAGAACACAGTGTAGGCTTGTGACTAAAGAGGACAGTCTCTGGAGTCAGATTTCTAATAATCAAATCTTGGTTCCATTGCTTCTAGGTATAAAATCTTAGGGAACTTATTTTGTATGTGTGGATATTTTTTTTAAATTGAGGAAATATATAAGGCCCTTATAACAATATCTGGAACATAATGTGTCCAGTAAATGTCAATCAGGACTAACAGAGTTTTGCCAAGAGAACGCACTAGTCATAGCAAACACACTCTTCCAACAATGCAAGAGAGAGTTCTACACATGGACTTCATCACATGGTCAATACCAAAATCAGGTTGATTGTATTATTTATAGCCAAATGGAGAGATTCTCTACAATGAGAAAAACAACACCAGGAGCTAACTGTGGCTCAGCTCATGAACTCCTTATTGCCAAATTCAGACTCAAAATAAAGAAAGTAGGGAATTAGACCATTCAGGTATGACCTAAATCAAATCTTTTACGATTATATAGTGGAAGTGACGAATAGATTCAAGGGATTAAATCCGATAGACAGAGTGCCTGAACAATTATAGACAGAGGTTTGTAACATTGTACAGGAGGTGGTGATCAAAACCATCCCCAAGAAAAAGAATACAAAAAGGAAAAATGGTTGTCTGAGAAGACCCTACAAATAGCTGAGAAAAGAAGAGAAGATAAAGGCAAAGAAGAAAAGGAAAGATATATCTGAATGCAGAGTTCCAAAGAATAGCAAGAAGAGATAAGAAAGCCTTCCTAAGTGATCAATAAAAAGAAGTAGAGGAAAACAGAATGGGAAAGACTAGAGATCCCTTCAAGAAAATTAGAGACACCAAGGGAACATTTCATGCAAGGATGGGCATAATAAGGACAGAAATGATATGGACCTAACAGAAGCAGAAAATGTTAAGAAGAGGTGGCAAGGATATACAGAAGAACTGTACAAAAAAGATCTTCATGATCTAAATAACCACGATGGTGTGATCACTCACCTAGGGTCAGATATCCTGGAGTCTGAACACAAGTAGGCCTTAGGAAGTATCACCAGAACCAACACTATTGCAGGTGATGGAATTCCAGTTGAGCCATTTCAGATCCTAAAAGGTGATGATGTTAAATGCTGCATTCAATATGCCAGCAAATTTGGAAAACTCAGCAGTGACCACATGCCAGGTCAGTTTTCATTCCAGTCCCAAAGAAAAGCGATGCCAAAGAATGTTCAAACTACCACAAAATTGCGGTTGACTCTCACGCTAGCAACATAAAGCTCAAAATTCACCAAACTAGGAGAAGGCAATGGCACCTCACTCTAGTACTCTTGCCTGGAAAATCCCATGGATGGAGGAGCCTGGTAGGCTGCAGTCCATAGGGTCACTTGAGTCGGAGACGACAGAGCAACTTCACTTTCACTTTTCACTTTCATGCATTGCAGAAGGAAATGGCAACCCACTCCAGTATTCTTGCCTGGAGAATCCCAGAGACAGAGGAACCTAGTGGGCTGCTGTCTATGGGGTCGCACAGAGTCGGACATGACTGAAGCGACTTAGCAGCAGCAGCAGCAGCAGGCTTCAGCAGTATGTGAAACAAGAACTTCCAGATGTTCAAGCTGAATTTAGAAAAGGCAGAGGAACCAGAGATCAAGTTGCCAACATCTGTAGGATCATCGAAAAAACAAGAGAATTCCAGAAAAACATCTACTTCTGTTTCATTGACTACACTGAAGCCTTTGACTACGTGGATCACAACAAACTGTTAAATTCAGAAAGAGATGGTAATACCAGACCACCTTACCTGCCTCCTGAGAAATCTATGTGCCCATTGAGTTCAGTTCAGTCACTCAGTCGTGTCTGACTCTTTGCGACCCCATGGATCGAAGCACGCCAGGCCTCCCTGCCCATCACCAACTCCCGGAGTTCACTCAGACTCACATCCATCGAGTCAGTGATGTCATCCAGCCATCTCATCTTTGGTCATCCCCTTCTCCTCCTGCCCCCAATCCCTCCCAGCATCAGAATCTTTTCCAATGAGTCAACTCTTCGCATGAGGTGGCCAAAGTACTGGAGTTTCAGCTTTAGCATCATTCCTTCCAAAGAAATCCCAGGGTTGATCTCCTTCAGAATGGACTGGTTAGATCTCCTTGCAGTCCAAGGGACTCTCAAGAGTCTTCTCCAACACCACAGTTCAAAAGCATCAATTCTTCGGTGCTCATCTTTCTTCACAGTCCAACTCTCACATCCATACATGACTAATGATCACACCATCATGATTATCCAGGTCATGGAGATCTTTTTTTGTACAGTTCCTCAGTGTATTCTTGCCACCTCTTCTTAATATCTTCTGCTTCTGTTAGATTGATACCATTTCTGTCCTTTATCGAGCCCATCTTTGCATGAAGTGTTCCCTTGGTATCTCTGATTTTCTTGAAGAGATCTCTAGTCTTTCCCATTCTGTTCTTTTCCTCTGTTTCTTTGCATTGATCGCTGAAGAAGGCTTTCTTATCTCACACAAAAATCAGTTGTGTTTCTATACACTAATAATAAATAGGAAAAGAAATTAAGAAAACAACTCCACTTACAATTACCTCAAAAAGAATGAAACTGGATTATGTTGAACCTAGCTGGTGAAATATCTGTATACTGAAAATGGTAACATATTGCTGAAAGAAGTTGAGTACAAACACATATAAATAGGAGGATATTCTGTGCTCATGGGCTGGAAAAATTAATGTTAAATTTCTGTACTACCCAGAGCCATCTATAGCTTCACATCAAATATCAAATGACATTTTCCTCAGAAATATAATAATTCTAATATTTGTATGGAACCATAAAAACAGCCAGCGTGATACTGAGAAAGAACAAAGTTGGATGCATCACACCCCCTGATTTCAAACTATATTACAAAGCTGTAGTAATCAAAAGAGTATGGTATTGGCATAAAAAGAGACACATAAATCAATGAAACAGAAGAGAGAGGCCAGAATAAACCCATGCATATATATTGTCAATTAATTTATGACAAAGGAGCCAAAAACGTGTGATGGGGAAAAGATAGTCTGTTCAGTAAATGATGTTGGAAAAATGGACAGCCACATGCAAAAGAATGAAATTAGTCATCTCTCTTCTGTTTACAGTAACTCAAAATGGCTTAAATACTTAAATGTAAAATATGAAACCATAAAACTCCAGAAGAAAACGTAGGAGGTAGGCTCTTTGACATTGGTCTTGACGATGATGTTTTGTTTGTATATGAAACCAAAAACATAATGACAAATGGGAAAATAAACAGATTGGGACTACATCAAACTAAAAAGCTTCTGCACAGCAAAAGAAACAGTTAACAAGATGGAAAGGCAACCTATGAAACAGAAGAAAATATTTGAAATGATATAATGAATAAAGTATTAATATCCAAAATATTAAAAAACTCATACAACTCAATAACAAAAATACAAACAATCCAGTTTAATAATGGGCAGAAGAATTGAATAGACATTTTTCCCAAGAAGGCATACGAATGACCTACAGGTCCATGAAAAGATGTTCAACATTGCTAATCATCAGGGAAGTAACAAATGAAAACCATAATGGTATATCAACAGATGATCTGTTAAAACAGCTATCATCAAAAAGACAAGAGATAACAGCCATTGACATGAATGGGAACTCTTGGCACTGTTAGTGGGAATGTAATTTGGTACAGCCACTCTAGAAAACAGCATGGAGATTCTTCAAAAACTAAAGCTGGAACCATTTATGATTCAGCAGTTCCACTCCAGGATATATAGGCAGCGGACGTGAAAACAGGGTATTAATGAGATATCTGCACTGACAATTTAAAAAATTTTAGTTTTATTAGAGCATAGTTGGTTTACAGTGTTGTGTTAATTTCAGGTGTACAGCAGAGTGATTCAGTTGTACAAATACGCATATTCATTCTATTTTAGATTCATTTCTCATATAGGTTATCCTAGAATATTAAGTAGAGTTTCCTGTGTTTTAAAGTAAGTCATTGCTGGTTATCTATCTTATACATAGTAGTGTGTGTATGTATGTTCATCCAAATCTCCTGACTTATTTCTCCCCGCTAGTGCTTCCCCTTTGGTAACCATAAGTTTGTTTCTGATCTATAAATCTGATTTTTTTTGGTAAATAAGTTCATTTCTTTTTTTTTTTTTTAAGTTAGATTCCACATAGGAGTGATATCATTGATACTTCTCTTTGTCTGACTTACTTCACTTAATATGATAATCTGTAGGTCCACCCATGTTGCTGCCAGTGGCAGTATTTCATTTTTTTTTTTTAATTGTTGTTGTTATTCAGTTGCTAAGTCATGTCTTCATCTCTGTGACTGCCTCAACTGCAGCATGCTAGGCTCCTCTGTCCTCCACTATCTCTTAGAGTTTGCTCAGATTCACGTCCATTGAGTCAATCATGGTATCTAACCATATCGTCCTCTGCCACCTCCTTCTCCTCCTGCCTTCAATCTTTCCCAGCATCAGGGTCTTTTCCAGTGAGCCAATTCTTTGCATCAGGTGGCTGAAGTATTACAGTTTCAGCTTCAGCATCAGTCAATATTCAGGACTGATCTCCTTTAGGATGGACTGGTTGGATCTCCTTGCAGTCCAAGGGATTCCCAAGAGTCTTCTCCAACACCACAGTTCAAAAGCATCAGTTCTTCAGCGCTCAACTTTCTTTATAATCCAACTCTCACATCCATACATGACTACTGGAAAAAACATAGCTTTGACTAGATGGACCTTTGTTGGCAAAGTAATGTCTCTGCTTTTTAATATGCTGTCTAGTTTTGTCATAGCTCTTCTTCTAAGGAGCAAGCATCTTTTAATTTCATGGCTGCAGTCACCATCTGTAGTGATTTTGGAGCCCAAGAAAATTAAAGTCTGTCACTGTTTCCATTGTTTCCCCATCTATTTGCCATGAAGTGATGGGACCGGATGCCATGATCTTAGGTATTTGAATGTTGAGTTTCAAGCCAGTTTTTTCACTCTCCTCTTTACCCTCACCAAGAGGCTCTTAGTTCCTCTTCATTTTCTGCCATCAGAATAGTAGATATTATGTGCATATCTGAAGTTGTTGATATTTCTCCTGGCAATCTTGATTCCAGCTTGTGACTCCTTCAGCCCAGCATTTAGCATGATGTACTCTGCATATAAATTAAATAAGCAGGGTGACAATATGCAGCCCACTTTTGAGCCAATCACTTTTTCCATTCCCGTTCCAACTGTTGCTTCTTGAGCTGCATACAGGTTTTCCAGGAGGCAGGTAAGGTGGTCTAGTACTCCTTCAAGTATTCTTAATCTCTTGAAGAATTTTCCACAGTTTGAGCCAGCACTGCACCCCTTCCTCTCCTTCCTCTCTTCCTCCTTCCCTTCCCTTCATCATGGATGACCAGTGTAGATGACTCCACCAATAACTGGGCTCAGGTTGTGAAGAAGCCTTGGCCAGTGATCACAAGGACTGTGAAACCTCAGAGCCCATAGGGCAGGGGGAAGGTCCAGGCCATGGAGATCAACTTTTACTTCTTTTGATGAAAATTTTTCCTTTGGTAATACAAGACTCTTGAGAGTCCCTTGGACTGCAAGGAGATCCAACCAGTCCATTCTAAAGGAGATCAGTCCTGGGTGTTTATTGGAAGGACTGATGCTAAAGTCAAATACTTTGGCCACCTCATGTGAAGAGTTGACTCATTGGAAAAGACTCTGATGCTGGGAGGGATTGGGGGCAGGAGGAGAAGGTGACGACCGAGGATGAGATGCCTGGATGGCGTCATGGACTCCATGGGCGTGAGTCTGGGTGAACTCCAGAAGTTGGTGATGGACAGGGAGGCCTGGGTGCTGCGATTCATGGGGTCACAAAGAGTTGGACATGACTGAGCGACTGAACTGAACTGAGTACTTGTATTATTGTGCTGGTTTTTTTTTATACTCTAATATATCAAAGATCCTGATCAGAGTGGATGTTCACAAGTGAGGGAATTTTACTCTCCTGTGGGAATGCTATCTTCAGATCTTTGATGGAGGCCAGCTCATTCAAGGGCAATATTGTTCATGTTTAACTACATCACTGTGGTTAATGTAAATGGAATAAGAAAGTAAATGCAGGCCAGGGGTGTTGTGATTAGAGGAGAGGGGAGGTGACAGCAGCAGCAAATTCTTTGGATATTCCCTTAAGAATGAAATAATCTTTCTTTTTTATGGCTGAGTAACATTCCAGTGTATATATGTACCACATCTCTTTATCCATTCCTCTGTTGATGGACATTTAGGTTGTTTCCATGCCTTGGCTATAGTAAATAGTGTTGCAATAAACATTGAGGTCTGCATTCCCAATTTCATTGCACTATTATTCACAGTGAACAAGATATGGACACAACCTATGTGTCCATCGGTGGATGGATGGATAAAGAAGATCGACTTGCACTCACACACACATACACACAAACTCTGCCTTTTGTGATGACAGAAATGAACCTTGAGGGCAGTATGCTAAGTGAAATAAGTCATACAGATAAGGCAGTTATTATATGCTATCACTTATATATGAAATCTAAAAAGTCAAGCTCAAGTAGAATGGTTATTACCTGGGGGTATACATATTGGGGAGATGTTCAAGGGTACAAACTTACAACTAAAAGTCCACTGACAGATGAATGGGTAAAGAAATTGTGGTACATATACACAATGGAATATTATTCAGCCATAAAAAGGAACGTATTTGAGTCAGTTCTAATGAGGTGGATGAACCTAGAGCCTATTATACAGAGTGAAATAAGTCAGAAAGACAGAGATTAATATCATGTATTAACACATATATATGGAATCTAGAAAGATGGTACCGATAAATTCATTTGCGGGCCAGTAATGGAGAAACACACACAGAGAACAGATGAACAGAGAGTGTCCATAGGGAATGGACATGGGGAAAGGGTGAGATGTATGGAGAGAGTAACATGGAAACTTACATTGCCATATGTAAAATAGATAGCCAGTGGGAATTTGCTGTATGTCTCAGGGAGCTCAAGCAGGGCTCTGGATCAACCTAGAGGTGAGGGGTGGGGAGGGAGGTGGGAGGGAGGTTCAGAAGGGAGGGGACTTGTGTGCACCTATGGCTGATTCCTGTTGATGTTGACAGAAAACAACAAAACTCTGTAAAGCAATTATCTTTCAATTAAAACATAAATCATAAAATAAATTATATTTATTATATATGTTATATATAAATTATATTTATAAAAATAAATTATAAAAAAAGATGATAAGTTCTGGAGATCCAATGTACAGCATAATGATTATGGTCAACAATGCTGTATCATATGCTTCAAAGTTGCCAAGAGACTGGATCTTGATTGTTCTCACCACACATACACATAAAAGATAATTATGTGATGTGATAAAGGTGTTAGCTGATGTTTGTGCTCAGTATACAAATGCAGTATATAAATGTATCAAATCAACAGGTTTTATTTCTTAAACTTTCACAATGTTATATGTCAAGTATATTTCAATAAAGAACCCAAACCAAACAAATACACGAATAAAAATGGTGAAGTGGTTATTTTTTGACAACCTATTTCCTACTACAGATATTCTTTCTTAGAATTCTTTCTATAATATTTCTTTCTTATAAGCCGTGTGGCAGTGCTCGTACATTAAGTTTTTCTAAATTGCTCTTCTGACTTTTTTTAAAATTGAATTTTTTTTATGTCTTTCTTTCTTTGATGAAAACTTTTTGCTTGTAAAAGTTTTTGTGACTTCCTGTATGTGTGAGTGTGCTCAGTCGTGTCTGACTCTGTGGCCCCATAGACTGTAGCCTGCTGGTCTCCTCTGTCCTTGGAATTTTCCAGGCAAGAATACTGGAGTACGGTGCCATTTCCTACTCCAGGGGGGTCTTCCCGACCCAAGGATCAGTCCTGCATCTCTTGTGTCTCCTGCACTGGCAGACGGATTCTTTACCAATAGATCCATCTGGGGAGCCCCCTTTATACCTTTCTGTTTAAATAATGTCAGTGGATTAGAGACAGTTTCTACATTTTAAATTGTTTTTAGTGCTATATAAATTTTATTTTGTAAGTCTTAATTATCTAAATTTGATATTTGTTTTTATTCTGTTAGTGTGTTACTGAAATTTGACTGTGAATTAATTCTTTGCCAGTTAATTTAAGTGAAAGTGTTAGTCTTTCAGTCGCGTCTGTGTCTGACTCTTTGTAACCTCATGGACTATAGCTTACGAGGCTCCTCTATCCATGGAATTCTCCAGGCAAGAATACTGGAGTGGGTGCCATTCCCTTCTCCAGGGGATCTTCCTGACCCAGGGATCGAGTCTGGATCTTCTGCTTTGCAGGTAGATTTTTTACTGTCTGGGGGACTTTTTTTAGTTGTTCATCAGTTAATATGATAACTGATACCACTTAGGCCTTTTATAAAATTTGTTTTTGGAACGTTTGCCTAATGATAAACCTGAATGAATAGATTTTGGTGAATTGTACTAGGTGGTGATTTAGTTTTTCTCATAAATATAAATATCTGATTGATTCTGGTTAAGTTAAATCTGACCTCAATTTAAACTTTCCCTTAATTTGTTACAAAGTTACTGATTTTTATTCTTTTCTAAAAAAATTTAAAAAAATCCAGTTATTTATCAAACATACAACTTAAGTATTGGCAAATAGTGATAAGTTTATAGCAACTGCATCACTAATTTATTGAATTATCTTGCAAATAGTTTTTTCATTAGTAAAGACTAAGAATAAGATAAATAAAAATTAGCTCCTTGTCATATGAATCTTAGACTTTCTCTGTTGGCTCAGTGGTAAATAATCTGCCTGCAATGCAGGAGACCAGGGTTCAATCCCTGGTTGGGAAGATCCCCTGGAGATGGGCATGGCAACCCACTCCAGTACTCTTGCCTAGAGAATTCCATGGACAAAGGAGCCTGGTGTCTACCATCTATAGGGTGGTGTCTATAAGGTGGCACAGTGTCGGCCATGATTGAAGCGACTAAGCAGCAGCAGCATATGAATCTTAATGTATTTTTCCAGCAAAACAGAATAGGTATTTTCATAGCATAGTTGTATGCATGAAGTATTAAAGAAACTAGGAAACTGGGTCTGTAAGGAATTATAAAACAATGTGGCAGAAATGAAATTTGATTCTAAATTCTGGCAGTTGAAAATTATCAAGTAGATAAAGAACATATGCTTATTTACTTGAGTAAGCATTTTAATCAAAATAGGTCAAAATTATTGGTAGGAAAGAAATGCTAATTAATAGAGCATAATAAACCAAGACCATATTTTTTTACTACACTGCATTTTAGCTGCATGGAAAGTTCTAGTTCTCTGATAGCCCGAGAGAACACACATAATAGCACAGTTCCATGCCTTTCTGCTCTCATGCATGAGGCAGCCAAATGCCATCAGCCTTTTTTCCTTTCTGGCATAACACATTATTTTCTGTTGGCCTTGTTTCCACTTGTGTGCCTGTTTTTGCTTTCCCTTCTGGCTCTGGCTGCATTTAGCCTCCTGCTTCAGGTTCTACTTGTTTTCCTGGCTCTGGCTGTGTTTATCTTCCATTCTTTGCTTCCTTTGTCTGCCCAGTGGGTCTCACACCTCCTGCCTCTCAGCCTACTTAGTGTTTATTTCCTTTTTCTCTGCTTAAAGCTTATGTCTACCTTACGGCCCTAGTAAGGCCTCCTCTTGTGACTTACCCTCCTTTGTTCTCCTTTACACATAGAATTGCAATGATTTCAACCTATAGGAGGACCTAACAACCTATCATATCTGCATGTATGTTAGGTGATTATAAAGGCACCCTCATGCTATTTGGCTGTTTTTGAATCTTAACCTGCTCTCCTAAATAAACTCTGGGGATATTCTGAAGGTCATGAGGAGCTCAGGAGATAGGGATTTGGCCTGAAGTTATAAGATAGAATCAACTGTAGTTGCTCTTGTTGTTTAGTTGCTAGGTTGTGTCTGACTCTGTGACCCCATGGACTGCAGCCTGCCAGGCTTCTCTGTCCATGGGATTTCCCAGACAAGAATTCTGGAGTGGGTTGCCATTTCCTTCTCCAGGAGATCTTCCTGACCCAGGGATCAAATTGGCATCTCCTGCGTTGGCAGGCAGATTCTTTACCACTGAGGCACCAGGGCAGCTAGAAGAGTGTTTTTCAAACTGTGGGTCATAAAATCACTTTCCTGGAAGTACAACTAGCAATTAAAACAAATGGTAGCACTTCCCTGGTGGTCCAGGGGTTAAGAATCTGCCTGCCCAATGCAGGGGACATGGGTTCCATCCATGGTCTGGGAGGGTTCCACGTGCTGTGGGCAGCTAAGCCCGTGTGCTGTGACTACTGGACCCGCATCCTAGAGCCCATGAGCAGCAACTGCTGAAGCCTGTGTGCCCTAGAGTCTGTGTTCTGCAGCAAGAGAAGCAACTGTCTTGAGAAACTTGCTCATTGCAACTTGAAAAAGCCCATGCACAGCAACGAAGACCCAGTGCAGCCAAAGATAAAAATAAATAAAATAATAAAACAAATAGTAAATTGAAAAAAAATATACACAATATAATTGTGTGTTACACTTAGGAAATATTGTGTTAGGGAATTACATGCACTTATATAAGTATACATGCTTTGCTGTGCTTAGTCACTCAATTGTGTCCCACTCTTTGTGACCTCATGGACTGTAGCCCGCCAGGTTCCTCTGTCCATGGGCATTCTCCAGGCAAGAATATCGGAGCAAGTTGTCATGCCCTCTTTCAGGGGATCTTCTCAACCAGGGATCGAACTCAGGTCTTCTGCATTGCAGGTGGATTCTTTACCATCTGAACTACCAGGAAAGCCCGAGAATACTGGAGTGGGTAGCCTATCCCTTCTCCAAGGGATATTCCTGACCCAGGAATTGAACAGGGGTCTCCTGCAATGAAGGCGGATTCTTTACCATCTGAGCTATCAGGGATGCCCCATAAATGTGTATACTATATGTAAAATGTATTTCTTACTGTCATGTTAAAATTTTTTTGAATGCCATTGAGTAGGAAATTTACTTTGGTCTGGCTGCTTTCCGATTATACTTATTCAAAGAGGTCAATCCATATAGTTGTGATCAACTTTACGAGAATATATATAAAAAGACTTGAAAGAGTGGATTTGAACTAAATTAGTTTTACAGTAGAAGCCCTTGAATTCTATCACAAACTTTTGCTTGAGCCCCAGAACATTACCGTCTCTGAGATGCCTGACTCAGCATTTAATTTGGTGACACCACCATGGAAGCTGGGATTCCAAAGTAATTCAGCAGCATGTGGGTATTTGAAGCTCTGTCGCAGCTCCTTTGATCCTGTGCTCATTTGGAAGTGACTAGGTTAAGGAAAGTATGCTGAAAGATGTGTACATATTGAAGTCCTATTCATCTTCCTGTTCATACCCTTACAAAATTAGATTCATTGAGGTAATGACTTTTTTTGTCAGAAAAATATATGGTAGAGGATTGTGTCCTATGTTAGGACCAGAAATTTGGCTGACTCAAGTGGCAGCAAATTTCCAACAAATAAGAACAAATAGTGTCAGAAACAAAACCTTATCCCCATGCTCTGTCCTGGACCAGGATGTAATTTGTCACCTGCCTGAAAAAGGAGTGTTCTTTGACTCTTACACTATCACAAGAACGTGATTTTCAGCTGCAAGTCTTATTTTCAAAATATTTCAAATCAAGAGCATTTCTTCCATAGTTTAAGATACAGAAATCTGGAGTTTCAAATAAATACTTGCTTAAAATCTTAAGATAGAGCTTCTTTTAAAAAAAGAAAACAGTCCTAACACTGACCACAGGTAGTTCTGTGCCCTGCTTTTATACTGAAATAGGATATCTAAGATGGAGCTCTTAGATGTAGAAAGATTTAAAGTAATTTATCTAGTATAACATTACATATGGTAGTTATATGTACATGTAATAATCAATATGGACTTCCCTGGTGGCTCATTGGTAAAGAATCTGCCTGCCAGTGCCGGAGATGTGGGTTCAGTCCCCTGGGTCGGGAAGATTCCCTGGAGGAGGAATGGCAACCCACTCCAGTATTCGTGCCTGGGAAATCCCTTGGACAGGGGAATCTAACAGGGTTGCAAAAGAGTTGGAAACAATTTAGTGACTAAGCAGCAACAACAATAATGTATCTAGTATTTCAGTTGAGTGATTTTTGTGTGAGGGCCACACTTTCTTATTTCTTTGCATATCTCATATTTTTTAAATTAGAGTATAATTGCTTTACAATGTTGTGTTAGTTTCTGCTGTACAACCAAGTGAATCAGCTATATGTATACACAGATGCCCTCGCTCTTGGACCTCCCTCTCACCCACCCCCTACCCCTTCCCTACCACTCTAGGTCATCACAGAGCACCGGAGGTGAGTTTCCTGTACTTTATAGCAAGTTCCCACCAGCTATCTGTTTTACACACGGTGATATGTGTATGTCAATCCCAGTCTCCTAATTTGTCCCACCCTCCCCTTACTCCCCTGTGTGCTGATGTTCATTCTATACTTCTTCATCACTAGTTCACAAGTTTTTGATGAAAGCTGACCGTAATATATTGCAGCAGATTCAGAAATCAGATTCTCCCCCTTCCTCAGGGTTTGTTTTTTCCTGTTTGCTGTTGTTTGTTTGTTTGATGACTTTTCTGAATGAATTCTGTAAAGTCTGTTTTCTTTGTTATTGATGATTAGTGACGTCCCTACTTGATTAACTTGTGTGTGCTGTGCTCAGTGGTATCTTACTCTTTGCAACCCCGTGAACTGTAGTCCACCAGGCTCCTCTGTCCATGGGATTTCCCAGGCAAGAATACTGGAGTGGATTGCCATTTCCTCCTCCAGGGGATCTTCCCGACCCGGGGATCAAACCCGTGTCTCTTTCATCTCCTGCGTTGTCAGGCAGATTCTTTACCATTGTGTCAGTTGTGAAGCCACTTGGTTAGCTTGGTGGTCAGCTAATGACTGGACAGAGATTTCCTTAAATGCCTGTGACAGAAAAATCCCCAGTGTTTGCTAAGGGTCTCTGTGTGGATGTTGAGGTGTGCCATTAACATTCAGCCAAGCAGGTTGGCAACTCTGCCTTTGCCTTCACTTTCTGCTTCCATTTTTCCAAAGATCAGACAAAAACGAGAGCTTAGAGACTTCTCCAGTCTTTCCTGAGCTCAAGCACAGACCTATGCACATGTATGGCCTTGTAGAGTCCCTGGAATATGTTAGAACTTTTGAAGCCCCTGTGAACATGTCATTCCTTTTGAACATTTTGGTTAGCCTGTTATTTGCTCCAGTTGTCATACATTGCTTCTAATTGATTTTGACAAAATACTCCAGGGAAAAGGTTTTTTTTTTTTTTGTATGGGGCCAGCTCAAGTCAGGTACAATAAAGACAGCCTTGCAAATGGGGTCTTCCATGGTATCACCCGACAGGTCAAATAATGACCCTTCTCTGGAAAGGAAGCTTTGAAGGCCTTCCAGCCCTTTTCTGCCCCTTCTTTGTTGTTGTTGTTTTTTGTTTGTTTATTTTAGCATGTATTTAACCTGTTTAGGTTCATTATATGTACCTCCTGGCCCAATTTTTTGGGTTATGGTTAAAATGTCAATTTAGTTTTTGAAACCTTTCCAGTGTTCTTCTGGTTTGCCTTACTGATTTGTTATCCAGAGGTCAATGTGGAACTTGGGTGGTATTTCACATTGTAGTTCTCAAAGTGTTTGCTGTGTTAATTTTGGTTAACTTTATGCACTGGCTGTACAAAAATCTGACCAGGGTTTCCTATGCTGATTTAGAAAATCCCTTCCCCTCATCCCTTCCTCTTGATAGTCTTTCCTTCACTCTCCACTTGGGAGGGAATGGTGTTTTGCCTCCTTATTACATCAAAGATATAGAGGAGAGGGCTCTTACCTCTTTGTAACAGCCACAGCAGGAAGAAAGGTGTACTGTTTCATTGTTGCAAAGCGAGGATACAAGACAGGCTCTGCTCAGAGCCTATAGCTGGGGAGAGGTACTGTTTGATTATTATAGGATGAGGCTAGAAGACTGGGCCCTTCTCACAATCCCCACAACTGGGGAGGGGCTACTGTGGAGATGCCAGACATGATCTCTGCCATAGTAGTGCTTAGTAGAGAGAGTGGAGAGAAGTAGTCTTTTTTTTATTTTTATTTTTTTGGTGCTACTTGCCTGGAGTAGGGCAGGTACTGTAAATGTTTGTCTGCAAGACTGCTTTTCCCCTGATCCTTTAACTAGAGGTATCAGACTTTCTTGGGACTTTTTGTTGTTACTGTTGTGCTTGCTGCTGTTTCTGGTTGTGAGTCTCTTTAGTGCTGATTTTAGGATATACAGGACACGAGTCCGGGGAGGAGGGGGGGGAGGCCTCAGGTATCTTATTCCTAGAGGTTTTCCTTGAATCTCAAGATCCTTATCCAGTCTGTGTTCCTTTCTTTCTCTACTATGGTCTTCTTCAGTTGCTTTTTGAATTTTATTGGGAGTTCACAAATTGTAATTAGTAGGAGAAATAGTATGGCATGTGTTTATTCCATTTTGTCTGGAATTAGGCATAGTTTCTTTTTTGTTCTCTCTCTCTTTTTTTAAAGCTTTGGAGTATAGCTCATTAACTGCCGGGGTCCAGCCCCGGTGGATCCAGGGATATTCAAAGTGGGACGGAGCAGGTGGATAGGAAAGGACAGGACAGGACAGGATAGCTCAGGACAGGATAGAATAGTAGGAAATTAATAGAAAAATAGGAGGCTGAATAACTTGGTTTACGGGGAAAGCCAATAAAATCTCAAGAGATTTGCACCATCTACGTAGGCCACCGGCGTCCACTTGAATCTCTAAAGGGGCCCCACCGTGGGTCCCTTTTCTTGCAGAACTTAGAGCCAGGGCAAGTAAGTAGACGTGGTGAGCCTCCCACTCCAGATGGGAATTCAGCCTGGAATTAAAGTGCAAGAGGACAGAGACAAAGAGACATGGGGGGAGCCAGATACCTTTAAAGAAAGACTTCAAGAGAGCGAGTCATCCGAGAAACCGGTCCACGAAACTGGTCTGAGAAAAGCTGGTCTGGAAAAACTGCTCTGAGCAACTGTCTCCGAGAAAACTGGTCCAAACTTTATTTTTCACATGTCCTTTTTATACAGTGAAGATCAATGGGTTTCACAAATTTTGGCAATGACAGCAGCCCTGACTCTTATCGAGACCAGGCTTATTCTCTGCATACCTAATTGTATACACAAATCTTAGGTAATTTACATCATCTTCCAGCCAAAAGGCCAATTCAACAATTTACAGGTCTTTTCTGATAAGTGTTATTTTTTCAAGGTCTGGCGCCATTCTCGGGAGGCACTAAACAAAGTTGCATTCTCACATAGCAAGGACACAGCAAGCAAGAGGGAGTACAATGATTTATAAAAGAAAGCAATAACTCAAAAGCCTAGTATTGCTAACATCAAAAAACTACTACATATCTTTTTCAAATATTTTTTGTAAAGCAGAAACTTCCAGGTGCAAATAAGGAGGTCTGGCAGCAATCATTGAGGCAACAGTGAAATCCATATCACTAATAGGGCTTTGGCCCTTAGAAAAAGTTTGTAACTTTAAAACACTTCAAGGCCCTTTTGCCCCTCACAGTTGGGGGTTGTGAGCAATTCACAAGCTTGTAAAAGGTCAGGGAACCTGTTTAGGCAGGCTAGAACATTATCACGGAGAAGGCAATGGCACCCCACTCCAGTACTCTTGCCTGGAAAATCCTATGGGCGGAGGAGCCTGCTAGGCTGCAGTCCATGGGGTCGCTAAGCGTCAGACACGACTGAGCGACTTCACTTTTACTTCTCACTCATGCATTAGAGAAGCCACTCCAGTGTTCTTGCCTGGAGAATCCCAGGGACAGGGGAGCCTTGGTGGACTACTGTCTATGGGGTCACACAGAATCGGACACTACTGAAGCGACTTAGCAGCAGCAGCAGCAGCAGCAGAGTGTTATCAAAGGGGGGTTGGGCTGAAACACTCCTTTCAAATGCAGGAAGCTAAAGCTTTGAATTAACTCTTTCCGAGAAACTGGCAGAGAACAGTGGAGAAACAGACAAATTCTTATTTCTGGGGTACATGCTCAGGAAAAAATCCGATTTCTCAGGGAGAAATCCGATAACTCAAATTGCTCTGCCATCTGAGTGTGCCACGTGACTCTGTCACGGGTGGGATTCCTCACGCTGGCCCCCGACAATTAACAATGTTATGATATTTTCAGGTGAACAGCAAGGGGACTCAACCACACATATATATGAATCCATTCTCTCCAAAACTCCCCTCCCAGCCAGGCTGCCATATATTACTGAGCAGAGTTCCCTGTACTATATAGCAGGACCTCATTGGTTATGCATTTTAGACACAGTGGTGTGTACATGTCGATTCCGATCTCCCAACTGTCTGTTTCCCCTCATCCTTCCCCCATTCTTCCCTGCTGGCAGCCTTAAGTTTGTTCTCTAAACCTGTGAGTCTGTTTCTGTTTTGTAAACCAGTTCATCTGTATCGTCTTTTTAGATTCCGCCTGTTGGGGACATTTCTCCCTCTCTGCCTGACTTACTTCACTCAGTATGGCAGTCTCGGTCCATCTGTGTTGCTGCAAGTGGCATTATTTCATTCTTTTTCATGGTATCACATATATACTGAGTATTATGTATCCTTTGTATATATGTATCACATCTTCTTTTTCCATTCCTCTGTTGATGGACATTTAGGTTGCTTCCGTGTCCTGGCTATTGTAAACAGTGCTGCAATGACCATTGCAATGGATGTATCCTTTTGGACCATGTTTTTCTCTGGGTATATGCCCAGGAGTGGGATTGCAGGGTCATATGGTAACTCTATTTTTAGTTTTTAAAGGAACTTCCATACTGTTCTCCATAGTGTCTTTTTGTTCTTTTTATCTTTTGTTTTCTGACTATATTTGTTTTCCCTAGTGCATTTCCATTTCCTATGTAATTTGGCAATAATATTGGATTCATTACGAAGAAGTCACAGATAATACTGGATTGTGAAATTGTTAAATGGATCTAGTTAATATGTATCCAATCTCTCTAACTTTGGAGAGCCAGTACCCATGAAAAGAGTTGCAAATTGAGTACCCAGTTATATTAAAGAAGCAGGTGCATTTAGGTTTTTCAAAGGCACTTGTGCTGCTGCTGCTAAGTTGCTTCACGACCCCATAGACGGCAGCCCACCAGGCTCCACCGTCCCTGAGATTCTCCAGGCAAGAACACTGGAGTGGGTTGCCATTTCCTTCTCTAATGCATGAAAGTGCAAAGTGAAAGTGACGTCGCTCAGCCCTGACTCTTTGTGATCCCATAGACTGCAGCCTACCAGGCTCCTCTATACATGGGATTTTCCAGGCAAGAGTACTGGAGTGGGATGCCATTTCAAAGGCACTAGATTAGCATAAATTTAAAGCTTTATCTAAACTTGAAGCAAAAAAGTATAGTTACTTTCTACTCTGAATAAAATGACCTTATCTCATTACTGTTTTCTACTTTGATTTGACCGTCTTTGTCTTAAAATAAGAGAAGTCACTTGTTCATCATTGTAAAATTGAGAGCATCTTTTTATTTTTTTATGAACTGCTTAAAGACCTCAATGTTTATATTGTAGTGATACACACTTTCTTGGATATTATTCAACTGTGTTATCTCTATTTGAAACAGCTGCTGTGACTGTTTCTAACCTTGTTTGTGGTTTTGGATGTTGTGTGCACGCCACGTAATTGTGATAATTTTTAGCCGGTGTTGCATTTTTGCAGTTGCACTCCTTTACTGGCTTTCATTTCTAGACTATGCTGTTATTATTATTTTCTTTTTTGTCTCCTGCTAGTGTATTCTTCAATAACTACCCTGTTAAGTTTCTGTACAGATCAAAGAAAAATCGGCAGGAGTGAATGACTGTAATCGGTAACAGAAAAGGGTGACAGCTTTATAATCATCTTTTATTATGAATTGATTATTCTCAGTCTGTGAATCAAAATTCAAGTATTATACTTTAACACTTATCTTAAAAAAATATCTGAAAGAGATACCTCTTAGGGGTTAACCTATACATTTAAATCTATCCCTTTCTGATAATGTATTACTTAAAGTATTAAAATATAGGGAAATTAATAATTCACTCATGCCTTTAATCTTTATTTAACACTTATTATATGCTAGACATTATGTGAGGTTTTAGAGTCACAAAATGACTAAGAGATGGTCCGTATTCTTTTTCTTTTTTTAATTACTTTTTAATTTTGGCTGTGCTGGGGCTTTTCTGCAGCACACAGGCTCTTCATTGCATCTCACAGGCTTCTATTCTTGGGGAGCATGGGCTTAGTTGCCCTGTGGCATGTGAGATCTTAGTTCTACCACCAAAAGTCGAACCTGTGTCCCTTGCATTGGAAGGTGGATTCTTAACCACTGAAATGAGTTCATGCTCTATTGAGGAATATAAATATTTCAACAAGAACCCTAGTAATGTGTATCCATATGTATATATATTGTTTTTGTTCAGTTGCTAAGTCATGTCCCACTCTTTGTGACCCCATGAACTGCAGCATGCCAGGCTTCCCCATCCTTCACCATCTTCTGGAGTTTGCTTAAACACATACCCATTGAATCAGTGATGGCATCCAACCATCTCATCCGCTGTCACCCCCTTCTCCTCTTGCCTTCAAAATCTTTCCAATCATTAGAGTCTTTTCCAATGAGTCAGCTATTCATATCAGGTGGCCAGAGTATTGGAACTTCGGGTTCATCATCAGTCCTTCCAATGAATGTTCAGGGTTGATTCCCTTCAGGATTGACTGGTTTGATCTCCTTGCTGTCCAAAGGACTTTGAAGAGTCTTCTCCTGCACAAGAGTTCGAAAGCATCATTTCTTTGGCACTAAGCCTTCTTTATTCATCACCCTTATGATTATACAGTGGAAATGATGAAAAATGTATATATATATATTTATAAAATAGTATTAATATATAATATAAAAAATGTCTCTATGTATGTACATACATGTGTATGAATAGAATAATTATACAAGGCCAGCAGACATCTGACACCTATAAATATTAATGTCAGACCTGTGTACACACAATAAATACTTGAAATGTTAACTGTTAGCATAGATAATATCTACTTATTTTGCCTTTTGTTAAAAATCATTATACCCATTAGTAAAACTGTGATCTTGAAGATACCATTTAAACTATATAATCGTTAGTTTTCAATATAGGTTGGGCTCTGTTAGAAAGAATTAAATTAAAGCATGGGAGAACATTTTAATAAACTTTAAGGTACTGTGTTAGTTAATGGAAAGAATCCTATCCTTTACCTTGTATATGAATACAAAGGCAAAAAAGCAAAGTGTCCTGTTTTAAATCTGGTTTCTCAGTTTCTGCTTTTGCAGTACTCTGATCTGTATGCAGGTCAGGAAGCAACAGTTAGAACTGGACATGGGACAACAGACTGGTTCCAAATAGGAAAAGGAGTACGTCAAGGCTGTCTATTGTCACCCTGCTTATTTAACTTCTATGCAGAGTACATCATGAGAAACGCTGGGCTGGAAGAAACACAAGCTGGAATCAAAATTGCCGGGAGAAATATCAATCACCTCAGATATGCAGATGACACCACCCTTATGGCAGAAAGTGAAGAGGAGCTAAAAAGCCTCTTGTTGAAAGTGAGAGAGGAGAGTGAAAAAGTTGGCTTAAAGCTCAACATTCAGAAAACGAAGATCATGGCATCTGGCCCCGTCACTTCATGGGAAATAGATGGGGAAACAGTGGGAACAGTGTCAGACTTTGTTTTTTTGGGCTCCAAAATCACTGCAGATGGTGACTGCAGCCATGAAATTAAAAGGCGCTTACTCCTTGGAAGAAAAGTTATGACCAACCTAGATAGTATATTCAAAAGCAGAGACATTACTTTGCCGACTAAGGTCCGTCTAGTCAAGGCTATGGTTTTTCCTGTGGTCATGTATGGATGTGAGAGTTGGACTGTGAAGAAGGCTGAGCGCCGAAGAATTGATGCTTTTGAACTGTGGTGTTGGAGAAGACTCTTGAGAGTCCCTTGGACTGCAAGGAGATCCAACCAGTCCATTCTGAAGGAGATCAACCCTGGGATTTCTTTGGAAGGAATGATGCTAAAACTGAAGCTCCAGTACTTTGGTCTAAAAAGCCTCTTGTTGAAAGTGAAAGAGGAGAGTGAAAAAGTTGGCTTGAAGCTCAACATTCAGAAAACGAAGATCATGGCATCTGGCCCCATCACTTCATGGGAAATAGATGGGGAAACAGTAGAAACAGTGTCAGACTTTGTTTTTTTGGGCTCCAAAATCACTGCAGATGGTGACTGCAGCCATGAAATTAAAAGGCGCTTACTCCTTGGAAGAAAAGTTATGACCAACCTAGATAGTATATTCAAAAGCAGAGACATTACTTTGCCGACTAAGGTCCGTCTAGTCAAGGCTATGGTTTTTCCTGTGGTCATGTATGGATGTGAGAGTTGGACTGTGAAGAAGGCTGAGCGCAGAAGAATTGATGCTTTTGAACTATGGTGTTGGAGAAGACTCTTGAGAGTCCCTTGGACTGCAAGGAGATCCAACCAGTCCATTCTGAAGGAGATCAACCCTGGGATTTCTTTGGAAGGAATGATGCTGAAACTGAAGCTCCAGTACTTTGGGCACCTTACGCGAAGAGTTGACTCATTGGAAAAGACCCTGATGCTGGGAGGGATTGGGGGCAGGAGGAGAAGGGGATGACCGAGGATGAGATGGCTGGATACATCACGGACTCAATGGATGTGTCTGAGTGAACTCCGGGAGTTGGTGATGGACAGGGAGGCCTAGCGTGCTGCGATTCATGGGGTCGCAAAGAGTCAGACACGACTGAGTGACTGAACTGAACTTGATGCTATAGTAAATAGGAAGTTGAAATGAAGTGAAAGTTGCTTAGTTGTGTCTGACTCTTTGCGACCCCATGGACTATACAGTCCATGGAATTCTCCAGGCCAGAATACTGGAGTGGGTAGCCTTTCCCTTCTCCAGGGGATCTTCCTAACCCAGGGATCGAATCCAGGTCTCCCTCATTGCAGGCAGATTCTTTACTAGCTGAGCCACAAGGGAAGCCCAAGAACACTGGAGTGGGTAGCCTGTCCCTTCTCCAGCAGATCTTCCGGACCCAGGAATCAAACTGGGGTCTTCTGCATTGCAGGCAGATTCTTTACCGATTGAGCTATCAGGGAAGCCCATAGTAAATAGAATTGTTCTTTAATTTTCTGTTGGCATTGTTCATTGTGTATAGAAATGCAATTGATTTTTGTGTGCTTTATTTTTTTGGCTGTGACTTTTCTAAAGTTGTTTTTTAAGGTAGTAGTTTTATCTTGGAATCTTTTTGGTTTCTACATGTAAACCCTTGTCACCTACAAAATCAGGTAATTTTACTCTTGACTTTGTACAGGGATAACTTTGAATTTTTTGTCTAATGTCTCTGGCGGAGATGTTCATTAGTGTCTTGAACAGTAGTGTCAAGCTGCCTCTTTCTACTACTTGTAAGCTTTTAGCATTGTGGACTTCCCCTTTTAGTACAGCTCTGAGTGCATATCATAAATTTTGGTATGTTGTGTTTTTATTTTCATTCAGATGCTATATAACACTTCAGCCTAGACCATCCATGGCTGGTTTTTATTTGTGTGTATTTCATGTATTGTCTACAAGTATGAAAAATCCACATTGATTGTAGGACATTATAATTATGTGAAAAAGTATGAGGAATTAAAATTAGAGATACACAATTTGCTCCAAATCCTTCGCATAGATCTGTCAGAATACGTACTGCAACTGAATTGATCCTTATCCCTCTCTCCTCTTCTCATTTGCCATGAGAATAAGAACTCCTCAGAGCCCTTTGGTGAAATATATTTTCATTTCAGGGATCGTTGACATTCGCTGATGTGAACATAGAGTTCTCTCAGGAGGAGTGGGAATGCCTGGACCCTGCTCAGAGGACTTTGTACAGGGACGTGATGCTGGAGACCTACAGGAACCTACTCTCTGTGGGTGAGGATCACTTCCCTTTGAAGTGGGGATCTGCTCTAGGGTATCTCCGCATTTCCCCTCTTTGCCTCCTGGGAACCTCTGCCTTGCTTGACTGACTCAAAGCCCTGTTGGCTCAGACATGAAAAGCTTCAGGATGTGGCATCAGGGAACTTCAACCTAACTTCCTCAGAAAATCTACCCACTTCGTGATACAGTTATTTCAGAACTCTATATTTAAAGCTCAGTGACAAACAGTCCCACTGTCCTGTTTTCTACTCATATGCGTTTTGAGTTAGCCATTCTAGTAAATGAGCTATGTTTATGCATTGTATACTGTTCCCTGTGTATTCTGAAGGAGGCCAGCAGAAGGTAAGTTTCTGAAATGTTTTCCTTGACCCCTCCGTTGTGTCCTCAGTCCTTAGCAAGATAAAGAACGATGATTCTGGAAAAGCCACAGCAAATCACATTTCTTTTTTCTTATGTGTAGAAATTTCTGTTGATCATATTGTAGCAGAGCACAGGGCTGTGGGGACTGACATGAAATCATAGATAAATTTACCATCAGATTAAATGCTACATAGATAAATCCACAACATGTACAGTAGCATACATGAAATTATAGTAGTAGTTGTCAGGGGTTATTGTGGTGTTCAGGACCTGTAGCTTCCTGCATAGTCTCTGTCCAGTTTTCAGAATCATTCCTCCTTGTCTTTGCCAGTGGGTTGATCTTGATCGAGGAGACATGCATGTTTGAGATGTGAGCATTTGCTCGTTTTTCCTCTTATAGACTTCTTGCTTCAGCAAAGTACTTGTCTGATGCCTTCCTGCTACTGGAACTGTTGGCTGGGAGGGAGATAGCCTGTCTCTGAGATACGTTTGGTGATTTTGATATACCATCTCCTGGAAATGTAGTATCAGTTCAACTCTAGTGCAGTGATGGTGCACACTTGGTGCACTGAGAATGGTTTTGAAAAACTTTGTTCCCAGTTGCCACTTTCCACAATTACAAGTTCATAATGATCATCTCCAGTGGGTAGTAGAGACTCTTAGTTTTCTATGAACTCTGAAGGTAGTAGGGAGTGTACATGGAGGAAACAGAAAATGTGAAGGTCCCACACTTGCTAGTTAGTGATGTTGAAAATATTTTCTTTTTCCTACTTTTACTCTATATTCCAGCTTTAGTGAAAAGTCTTTCTCATTTTGCCCATTTTCTAATTTTTTTTTTTTTTTTTTTTTACCATTGTGGTTCTAGAATTCTTTATGCACCCATAGCCATGGGTTCCCCTAATTTCTCAGTCTCCTTCCATCAAGGCAAGGCCTTAATGAACATGAGTTTAGCCAAAGAAGGTGTGAGTGGAATTAATGAATTTCTCATCTGAATGACCACATCCCTGTTTCTTATAAATGACAATATCACACCCAGCAATGTTGCTTTTATAGGTATACCCAAGAGATTTGAAAACATCCGTATAAACATCTTGTACAAAATGTTCAATAGAAGATTTTTCATAATAGCCAAAGCTTTTAAATTGGAGCTATTTTTTGTACACATGTAAAGTTCACATGGAGATCCTTTCATTTTCCCACTGTGAATATTCTTTTGATGGGCACCAGTTTTTCAAAATCCATTCTTCACTGAGTTGCCTTGATACCTTAGCCTGGTGGACTACTCAAATAGGGAGTCATGCTAATAATATGTTGTCTTGGGAATTCCCTGGCAGTCCAGTGGTAAGAATTCTGCAATTTGCCTGCTGATGTCCCTGGTTCAATCCCTGGTCGGGGAACTAAGATCCTGGAAGTCGTGTGGTGCAGCTAAAAAAAAAAAGAATATTTTGTCTGTCTGTAGGTTCAGATTCACACCTTCTTTCTCTGTTTGTCAACTGAGGTCATGTATGTAAAGCCCTGAATCTACTTCCCTTACTTGAAGAATTGTGATTTTCTTCCGCATACTTTTAACAATGCATAAGTAGAATTAGATGGCAGAGAATAGTGTGTTTTTAAAGACTCGATGGACATGAGTTTGAGTAAACTCCGGGAGTTGGTGATGGACAAGGAGGCCTGGCATGCTGAGATTCATGAGGTCACAAAGAGTCAGACACGACTGAGCAACTGAACTGAACTGAAAGACTCAAAAGTTATTTTTATATGAAAAAAAAATCAGTATCTTGTTAAATTTATTATAGTACCACTTTGCGTTATGTCTTGTATCTCTTTCTTTTGCCCTTTATTTTTAGCAATATTGTACATGCATGTTCAGTCGCTCAATCATGTCCCTGTCTTTGTGACTCCCTGGACTGTATCCCACCAAGCTCCTGGGTCCATGGGATTCTCCAGCCAAGGATACTGGAGTGGGTTGCCATTTTCTCCTCCAGGAGATCTTCCCAACCCAGCAATCAAACCCGTATCTCCTGTTTCTCCTGCATTGGCAGGTGAATTCTTTACCACTGAGCCATCTGGGAAACTTTTTAACAATATTATGTCTAAACCTAATTAAATAAATTTACATGTTGCTCACTCTTCATTACATATAACTTGGAGCCAATAAACTATATATTTAAAGTTCCTGCATATGTGTGGAATTGCTCTATTTACTGGCTCTTCATATAACTAAAGAATGTTTCATTTGTTGATATTTAATTTATTTAATTTTTATTTACAAATGATGGTTTTCAGAATGTTTTATGCTACTTCATGGGTATACAGATATAGACAAGGTACTTAGAAAAATATTTAGCCTTTTCAAAAACTATTTTATCTTCATTTTCACAGTGCTGTATTTCTTTCTCAATTCTGAACCACCACTCATTTAGGGTATTCATTAGATAATCTAGTTTGGATTATTTAGTTTTAGAATATATTTTATGTTCTTTTTCATTTATTCATGTGTAATACTTAGGTAGGATATATATATATATATATATATATGGTTTAATATTCTTTTCGCTTCACTTAAAGAAGACCATAATATTTACGTATAATTGGTATGTGCTTTGGTGTTAATGGTTAAAAAGTACACTTTCTTTAATAGATAACGGAAGTTTTTCCAATGTGCCTGTTTTTGTGATAGGTTATTTGAAACTAGGGTGCCCTAAAATTATTAGAATTACCTTTGATCCCTTTCATTGTAGTAAAGAATCATTACTTTCTTGTTGCTACAAATTCTATGATCATGGCTGGGGAGCTTCATAACTGCTTGACATTGACATAAGTATTACTTTTGGTATATTACTGTGCATTTAACAAACATTTATTTACAAATTTAAATGAATTGAATGTATATGGTTCATTATATCTTGTAGATATCTCTTACACACCTGTGGTCAAGAAATTACAACTGAAGACAAACTCTGATAGAGGAGAGGTATTCCAGGCATGGATACTGGGAAGACCTGAAAGGAATGAAATGGACCTTTTTTACCTTAGGGTCATTCAGGAAAATAAATACGACTTACAGTCTAAGCAGAAAGATGAGGAAGAAAATTACAAAGGAATGCTTATAACCCATAATGAATATCTCACTGGTAATAAAGATCAACATGATGAAAGTGTTGCCAGAATCAAGCCTATTGAAAATTGGCTTGCCTTAAGCTTTCAAGATGAACTGTATATTTTTAAAAGTGAAGACAAAACTGATGAATTCATTCAAGCTGACAACATTCTCAACAGTTGTGCCCCATTTTCACTGCTTCAGAGAATTTCTTCTAGTGTAGAAATAAACATTTCTGATATATATGGGAGTAATTACATGCATCCTTTAATAGTGACACAAAACCAGGAAGCACAGAAGGAAAGACTTTACAAATGTGGTGAGGATGACAAAATCTTTCTTCAGAGATCAAACCTCAGTAGACATCAGTCATCCATACAGAGGAGAAACTACATAAATGTGATGTATGTGAAGAAGTCTTTAGTTGAAATTCACACCTTGCAAATCATCAGAGAATTCATACTGGAGAAGAACCTCACAGATGTAATGAGTGTGGCAAGCTC
Organism: Aepyceros melampus; assembly: GCA_006408695.1. Classification (NCBI taxonomy): domain Eukaryota; kingdom Metazoa; phylum Chordata; class Mammalia; order Artiodactyla; family Bovidae; genus Aepyceros; species Aepyceros melampus. The sequence continues at coordinate 29,212 of SJXQ01002309.1, forward strand.
TTTGGTCAAAAACCAGACCTTACAAATCACTTGAAAATTCACACTAGAGAGAAACCTTACAAATGCAATGAGTGTGGCCAGGTCTTCAGTCAAAAAGCAACCCTTACACGTCATCAGAGAATTCATTCTGGAGAGAAACCCTACAGATGTAATGAGTGTGGCAAGGTCTTTAGGGAAAAGGCAATCCTTGTGTTTCATCAGAGAAATCATACTGAAGAGAAACCTTATAAATGTAATGAGTGTGGAAAGTCCTTCCATTACAGCACAAAATTTCGTAGACATCAGTTAATCCACACGGAAGGGAAATTATATAAATGTGATATATGTGACAAAATGTTCCGTCATGATTCTAGCATTCCAAGACATAAGAGAATTCATACTGGAGAGAAACCTTACAAATGTGATGAATGTGGCAAGGCCTTCAATCAAAAATCAAACCTTGGAATTCATCAGAGAATTCATACTGGAGAGAAACCTTACAAATGTAACGAGTGTGACAAAAGCTTTAATCAGAACTCAGCCCTCACTCAGCATAAATTAGTCCATAGAGAAGAGAAATCATATAAGTGTGATGTATGTCACAGAGTCTTTCGTTGTCATTCAAACTGTGCAAGACATCAGAGAGTCCATACTGGAGAGAAACCTTACAAATGTGATGATTGTGACAAGGTATTTAGTCAGAAAGTACACCTGAGACATCATCAGAAAATTCATACAGGAGAGCAGTCTTAGAAATGTAGTTAAGTGTGGCAAAATTTTTCATCACAAGTCAACCCTCACTCAACACCTGAGAAATGAGACTGGAGAAGAATTACAGTATTGTGAGGAATGTGATGAAGTCAGTAGTCAAAATTCAGAGCTTTGACTTCATCAGAGAATTCATAATGGGAGAATCTTTCAAAGGCATTGAGTAATGAAAAGCCTTTACTCAGACCTCAACCCTTACTACACATCAGGGAATTAAACCAAGTTAATGGATATATGTGGGAAGATCTTCATTTAATACTGACATTTTAAAGTCCTGGGAAATTCATGGTGGGGAGAAACTTGTGCACATTCATGAGTGGCACGCCTTCATTTATTATAAGAAAATCCATACTGGATAGAAATTGTAGAAATCTTATAACTGTCTCTGAATGTTAAGTCAAAATTTGTACTTTATAGTTGACCAAAGAATCATGGTGGAGAGAAACTTTATTAATAAAATGAGTGTGACAGATCCTTTGGTGTACTCTCAAGTCTAACTTACTGTTAAGTAATCTGTGTTTGTGAGGAAATTTAAGAAATGGTTTTAGCAGGTGTCCACCTCTTAACTTCATTTGAAAGGTCCTTTTGGAGGGAAATGTGATAAATGTGTTTTAGACAAGAAATTCAATCACCAAAGAATTCATTCTCTAAATTACCTCACAGTTGGGGTGAACACTGGAAAAACTCTTACTTAGGTCTCACTTCTCACCAATAATCAAGTAATCTGCACTGCACAGAACATTACAAGTGTGTTGAATTTTGCAAAGCTTTTAGGTGGTTTCTTAAACACCAGGATCACCAAATACATCATCCTTTAAAAATACAATGACTGTGGCAAAGTTTCACATTATTACTCCTTCGTCACTAGATATCAGCATATTTATCCTGGAGAGAAGACACAGAAATGTAATGTGTGTGGCAAGGATTTTACCCAAAGGTCAGAAAATGGGACACGGGGCTTCCCTAGTGGCTCAGTGGTAATGAATATGCCTGTCAGTGCAGTAGACATGGGTTCGATCCCTGATCAGGAAGATCCCGCATGCCTCAGAGCAACTAAGCCCATGCGCTACAACTGTTGAGCCTGTGCACTGCAACTACCAAAGTGTGCAAACCGTGGAGCCTGTGCTCCCAACATAAGAGAGGCTTGCATACTGCAACTCGAAGTAGCCCCTATTTGCTGCAACTAAAGAGAAGCCCATGCAGCAACAAAGATTCAGCACAGCCAAAAATAAAAAGGTTAAATTTTTTTTAAAATTAAAACATAGTGGAGTGATACCTTATAAATGCAATGAGGTTGACAAAACCTTTATGTTGAATTCAAGAATTAGGCAAGATCAGACAGTCCGTTGAGGAGAAACACTTCAAATCCATGAGGAGAAGGCTCTATGCAGGTCTCACAATGCACTAGACATCTCAGTATACATCTTTCATAGAAACCACACAAAGCAATACCTGTGCTAAGGCTTGTACCAGAAGATAGACACTCTAAACACAGAACTTACTCTGGAGAGGAACTTTTCAAATGAGTACTGTAAAAATTTTAATCCAGTATCCACACCTTTTGTGTAATAAGTGCGCCTATACAGCTCAGAAACTAGAAATTTACCCACTGTGGAAACCGGTGTATCCTCAGCATTCACCGAAGAGCTTACATTGCAGAGAATCCTTTCAAGTATGATGATGGTAAATTTTTTGAGTAATTATATCAGCAGAGTACACATTAGAAAATTTAATACTAGGAGTAAATAAGTTATTTCTCCAAGATTGTGGTGGTAGTGGTTTAATCACTGAGTTGTGTCTTGACTCTTGTGACCCCTTGTACTGTAGCCCTCCAGGCTCCTCTTTCCATTTGATTTCCCAGGCAAGAATACTGGAGTGGGTTACCATTTTCTCCTCCAGGAGGTCTTCCTGACCCAGGTACTGCACCTGCGTCTCTTGCGTTGCAGGCAGATTCACTACTACTGATCTATGAGGAAGAGCCCATTTCTCTGAGATAAGTCTGAGATCATTACAGTGCAGAATCATTGCAAGTGACAATATGTTAAAGCTAATGACATTTGCTATATGAGAGAAAGAAGGACATAAGTGGAAATAGCCCATTATCTGTATAAATATGTAATTACCAGAGGCTTTTTGAACTGTTTATACCTTTCTACCTGAAGTTTGAAGACTGTTGATCTTATGCTTCATTACAGCTTTTTTATGGTAGTCTGAGAAGAAATCGATAAAATGAGGGGGCTGGCTTCATTTAGTGTGGGTTGTGGAGGAGCTGGAAGGCTTTAAGCAAATACTGAGAATGTATTTGCTCCACTCATGACAAAGGTTGGAAGCTGGGACGAGCATAACAAAGGGTTATGAGCGTTCACCGGGTGCCCAAGGCTGGGAACGGATAACAAAGGATTATACGCCCGGCCTTGAGGCGTTTGAAGGCTTCCTTCTGACCGACCACCTGTTTCTGGGAGCAAGGACTGTTGTTTCATGATAAGAGTCCTTTTAGTTTCACCAAAGCTATGTTATGGCTTGGGTGGTGGGAACTGTATTTTATGCTTGGATGCTTTGATGTTTTATCGAGAAAGGCTACGTGCAAGTCTGCTTTATGCTCTGCTCCCTGAGACCATATATCTGCAAAAGCTGGATAATAAAATTTTTCAGTCCACTAGAGGCTGTCCCTGAGTGTCCTTTTCAGAGTGCAGCCCTCCGAGCCTTACAGTGGGTGATGCATATCCTTATTTCCTAAAAAAGGAAGGATCTTAAATTATCCAATTGAATATTGTGTGAATTAGCATCAGAGAGGGATAAGTAATATAAAAATATAACATGATTAGCCATGCTTATTATTCAGGGGTGCCCTTTGGAGATAGGTCACAATGAATCATCAGACAAAAGCATCTGCCAATCACTATGAACAGATCAGCAGGACCTTAATGGACTGGACTTTACATAGGAAGAAAGTGAAAAGCTAATAGTGATTATCTGGTAGCAACAATACACATGGAAAGTTGGTAACATTCTGCATTGCTTAGGAATAGCTGTTCTATACATGTGATTAATGAAAAATTGCTCTTTGAAATTAGAGGGCAGTTTTTGATTATGAAAGAAACATGTAATCCAAAGTGCCAGAATCCTGTATGTATCTGTTCAGTTCAGTCGCTCAGTCATGTCTGACTTTACAACCCCATGAACTGCAGCACGTCAGGCCTCCCTGTCATCACCAACTCCTGGAGTCCACCCAAACTCATCCATTGAGTCAGTGATGCCATCCAACCATCTCATCCTCTGTCGTTCCCTTCTCCTCCTGCCCCCAATCTTTCCCAGCATCAGAGTCTTTTCCAATGAGTCAGCTCTTCCCATCAGGTGGCCGAAGTATTGGAGTTTCAGCTTCAACATCAGTCCTTACAGTGAACACCCAGGACTGATCTCCTTTAGGATGGACTGGTTGGATCTCCTTGCAGTCCAAGAGACTCTCAAGAGTCTTCTCCAACACCACAGTTCAAAAGCATCACTTCTTTGGCACTCAGCTTTCTTTATAGTCCAACTCTCACATGCATACATGACTACTGGAAAAACCATAGCCTTGACTAGATGGACCTTTGTTGGCAAAATAATGTCTCTGCTTCTTAATATGCTGTCTAGGTTAGCCATAACTTTCCTTCCAAGGAGTAAACGTCTTAATTTCATGGCTGCAGTCACCATCTGTGTATGTGTATGATTGACATTTAATGGCTGCCATTACCTTTTGCTATCTTTCTATTCCTGTTTTAATTAAAATTTAATTATTCTTCATAACCTTGAATGAATCATGTTCATTTCATCAACACACATTTATTCCACCTGGGTACTTTTATTACAGAAGCAAAGTGCACCGATAAGTTCTTAGGATTGAAAGATGGTGTACAGAAATAGTTTTAATGTGAAAATTTGGCCTGTGTGCACCAGTGCTAAATGGAATTTTTAAAACAGTGTTTTTGGTGAAGTATTAATAGAAAGGCCTTCCCTGGTGACTCAGTCGGTAAAGAATCCACCTGCAGCTTTCTTTGTCGCATCTACTGCAAGAATGAAGACCATTCTCAGCAATCAGACTGTCGACAACCCAGAAAATGTCGACATTAACTTGAAGGGATGGACAGTTATTGTGAAGAGCCCGAGAGGCACCCTGTGGAGGGATTTCAATCACATCAATGTAGAACTCAGTCTCCTTGGAAAGAAAAAGAAGAGGCTCCGTGTTAACAATGGTGGGGAAACAGAAAGGAACTGGCCACTGTTGGCACAATCTGTAGTCACGCACAGAACATGATCAAGGGTGTTACACTGGGCTTCTGTTACAAGATGAGGTTGGTGTATGCTCACTTCCCCATCAACATTGTTATTCAGGAGAATGGTTCTGTTGTGGAAATCTGAAAGTTTTTGGGTGAAAAATACATACACAGGGTTCGAATGAGGCCAGGGGTTGCCTGTTCAGTATCTCAAGCTCAGAAAGATGAGTTGATTCTTGAAGGAAATGACATTGAACTTCTGTCAAATTCAGCTGCTTTAATTCAGCAAGCCACCACAGTTAAGGATATCAGAAAATTTTTGGATGGTATCTATGTTTCTGAAAAAGGAACAGTTCAGCAGGCTGATGAATAAGATCTCAGTGATCCTGCTGCAGAAGCAACAAGATAGCAGATGGTTCTATGGAGTCAGTTGTGATCTTTTAAAGAGACAATAAAAACTCTTGATTTGGGGAAAAAAAAAAAAATCCACCTGCCATGTGGGAGACCTGGGTTTGATCCTTGGTTTGGGAAGATCTCCTGGAGGAGCGCATGGCAACCCTCCAGTATTCTTTCTTGGAGAATCCCCATGGACAGAGGAGCCTGGCAGGCTGTAGTCCATGGCTTCTCAAAGAGTGGGACACGACTGAGTGACTAAGCACAGCACATTAATAGAAAAGAAGTTTTATTGCTTTTATTGAAATTGTTTTCAGCTTGTTAGGAAATAGTTTTAGATGTAAGCGGCTCATGCAAATACAAGCTTTTATCTTAAAGTTGTTTCAGACAAGAACTTAAACTGAGCACTTTCAAGGTACTGGAAAGCACTGTTACCTGTTCCATGTATGCGGCATCATCTTTTGGGATTTGAAATAGCTCAACTGTAATTCAATTACTTCAGATTGTCATGAGGCCAGCAAATTGTCATGAACTTTTCCTACACTTGTTGGCTTAATGTTTTCTGGACAGGTAGTGAGGCTTTACTCATTTGTAGAATTTTCCCAAGGCTTTTCTCTTGTTTATTGTATATTGAGTTCCTCATGGGTTCATGAGTGCCTGTTTAGTTTTGTGCTATCCTTTTGACATCATTCTTCATTGGTTTAATTTTTTTCTTTGCAGCCAAATAATGTAATACAATTTTAATAGGTAGATGTGCATGGAATGTTAGCATGACTTTTGATATACCAAAACTTTTGATATTCTGGACCACCAGGGTAAGACCCTGTGTTGACATTCTTAACTAATGTAATCATATCTTTAAAATGCCAAGACTTTGGCTGTTACTTGGAGAACATTTCATTTATTAATACTTAATTTTGATGTATAGATGCTGTAACACTTCATTATGCTTCTTCATGATTGCATAGTTTTACAGGAGATATTTAGAAAAAATATTTTCATTATGTCATAGACATTTCATAGCAATTACTCTATTACCATGAAAGTAATCTCAAACTTCTTTTGTGTTCAGCAAATAAGATTTAAAATTATATATAAATTTAGTATCATATTATGTGGGATATATTGAGTTTGCCAGAAAGTTCATCTGGATTATTTTATATTAGCTTTTAGAAAACCCAAATGAACTTTTTTGCCACTCCAAAAGATAAAAATATCTACAAACACCATCAGTGAGTATTATGTTAAATTATAGTACTACCAGACAGGAATTGTGGTCTTCAGGAACTAGGTTTTTGCCTCAAACTTCATTCAATTTTCAGAATTATTTTTCCTTCCTCTCCTTTGCCACTGGCTTCGTTTGGACCCTAGATAAATGTGTGTTTGAGATGTGAACTCCTTTTTCCCCTTACAGACTCTTTGGTGTCAGCAAAGTACTTAGCTAATGTTTTCCTGCTGCCAGAACTGTGGACTCAGTGTTGCCTGGGAGGTAGACAGCCAGTCTCTGAGATGTGTTTTGTGATTTTGATATACCATCTCCTGGAAATATAATAGTTCAAATGTAGTGCAATGACTGTGCGCACTTGATAAGCTGAGGTGGTTTCTGAAAAACTTTGTTACCACTTACAATTCCCACAAACAATAAGTTCCTAAAGTATATCACCCAAGTGGAGTAGAAACTCTCCCTTTTTATGAGCCCTGAAGGCCTCCAGGGGTGCCCTGGAGGAAGAACCAAAAAGCACAGAGGTCTCAGGCTTGCTGGTTAGTGATGTTAAATATATTTTCTTTTTCCTACTTTTACTCTGTATATTGATTTTCATGAAATATCTCTTCTTCTTTTTCCTCATTATCTAACTTCACAGCCTGCTTCCATCAAGGCAAGATAGGAGACCAGCTTTGGCAAATAAGTTGTGAATCATACTAATGAATTTCTCATCTGAATGACCGAGTCTGTATTTCTTATAAACCACAATGTCAAATCTAAGAATTCAGTTTTACAGATGTACTAAGGGTGTTTGTGAACATTTATGTAAACATTTATTATTAATTTATACACATTAACATGCTGTAATTGTCAGTGTGTATGTGCTTAAACTAAGATCATGGCATCTGGTCCCATCACTTTATGGGAAATAGATGGGGAAACAGTGTCAGACTTTATGCTTTTGGGCTCCAAAATCACTGCAGATGGTGACTGTAGCCATGAAATTAAAAGACGCTTACTCCTTGGAGGGAAAGTTATGACCAACCTAGATCAGTTCAGTTCAGTCGCGCACTCGTGTCCGACTCTTGGCGACCCCATGAATCGCAGTACGCCAGGCCTCCCTGTCCATCACCAACTCCCGGAGTTCACTCAGACTCACGTCCATTGAGTCTGTCATGCCATCCAGCCATCTCATCCTCGGTCGTCCCTTTCTCCTCCTGCCCCCAATCCCTCCCAGCATCAGGGTCTTTTCCAATGAGTCAACTCTTCGCATAAGGTGCCCAAAGTACTGGAGCTTCAGTTTTAGCATCATTCCCTCCAAAGAAATCCCAGGGTTGATCTCCTTCAGAATGGACTGGTTGGATCTCCTTGCAGTCCAAGGGACTCTCAAGAGTCTTCTCCAACACCACAGTTCAAAAGCATCAATTCTTCGGT
>SJXQ01002311.1:0-29719 GCA_006408695.1 Aepyceros melampus
TGTCCATAAGTTTATTCTCTATGTCTGTTTCTCCATTGCTGCCCTGTAAGTAAATCCTTCAGTATCATTTTTCTAGATTCCCTATATATGTGTTAGAATACAGTATTTATCTTTCTCTTTCTGACTCACTTCACTTTGTATAATAGGTTCTAGGTTCATCCACTTCATTAGAACTGATTCAAATCTGTTCCTTTTTTATGGCTGAGTAATATTTCTTTGTGTATGTATACCACAACTTCTTTATCCTTTCATCTGTTGATGGACATCTAGGTTGCTTCCATGTTCTAGCTATAGTAAATAATGCTGCAATGAACAATGAGATACATGTGTCTCTTTCAGTTTTGGTTTCCTCAAGGTATATGCCTAGGAGTGAGATTGCTGGGTCATATGGTAGTTTTATTCCTAGTTTTTTAAGGAGTCTCTATACAGTCTTCCATAGTGGCTGTATCAATTTACATTCCCACCAACAGTGCAAGAGTGTTCCCTCTTTTCCACACCTTTTCCAGCATTCATTGTTTGTAGACTTATTGATGATGGCCATTCTGACTGGAGTGAGGTGATATTTCATTGTAGTTTTGATTTGCATTTCTCTAATAATGAGCGATGTTGAGCATCTTTTCATGTGTTTGTTAGCCATCTGTATGTCTTCTTTGGAGAAATGTCTGTTTAGGCCTTTTTCCCACTTCTTGATTGGGTTGTTTGTTTTTCTGGTACTGAGTTGTATGAGCTGCTTGTATATTTTGAAAATTAATCCTTTGTCAGTTGTTTCATTTGCTATTATTTTCTCCCATTCTGAGGGTTGTCTTTTCACCTTGCTTATAGTTTCCTATGCCATGCAAAAGGCTTTAAGTTTAATCAGGTTCTACTTGTTTACTTTTGTTTCTATTTCCACTACTCTAGGAGGAGGGTCATAGAGGAGCTTGCTTTGACTTATGTCATCCAGTGTTCTGCTTATGTTTTCCTCTAAGAGTTTTACAGTTTCTGGTCTTACATTTAGGTCTGTAATCCATTTTGAGTTTATCTTGTGCATGGTGTTAGAAAGTGTTCTAATTTCATCCTTTTACATGTAGCTGTCTAGTTTTCCCAGCACCATTTATTGAAGAGGCTGTCTTTGCCCCATTGTATACTCTTGCCTCCTTTGTCAAAAATAAAGTACCCATAGGTATGTGGGTTTATTTCTGGGCTTTCAATGAGGTTTTGATGACCTGTTTGTATGTATAGGTGAAGCTATTGAGTGTTCTCTATGTGCTGGGCACAGGCAGACTCACTGCATGGGTGTGACTGAGAGCAAAGGCCCGGGGAGGTGTGTTTCTCCTTCTGACTAGTGTAATGTGGTCCATTTACATAACCTGTCTGAGATTTAGTGTTTGTCTCATGCAAATTTGGATATTTGCACGGACTTACTGAAACAATGGCTGTGAAGTATTACCACCTTACCTGGCATATAGTTAGCAGACAATTAAGAGGAAGAATAATCACTGCTAGTATTACAGGGCATTGAAGAGGAGACAAGGTCCCTGCCTTCAACAATTCTAGAATTCAGTGGCAAGACAAAACATGGGCAAGGACTGCAATAACTAGAAGCACAAGGCACTGCATGATTCCTGCTGAAAATTATCTGAATGAGGTACCAGCATATCTTGCCACAAAATCTGGAAATTGTAGTAGCAGATGAGTACATCATGAGAAATGCTGGACTGGAAGAAACCCAAGCTGGAATCAAGATTGCCTAGAGAAATATCAATAACCTCAGGTATGCAGGTGACACCACCCTTATGGCAGAAAGTGAAGAGGAACTAAAAGGCCTCTGGATGAAAGTGAAAGAGGAGAGGGAAAAACTTGGTTTAAAGCTCAACATTCAGAAAATGAAGATCATGGCATCTGATCCCATCACTTCATGGAAAATAGATGGTGAAACAGTGGAAACAGTGTCAGACTTTATTTTTTTGGGCTCCAAAATCACTGCAGATGGTGACTGCAGCCATGAAATTAAAAGACGCTTACTCCTTGGAAGAAAAGTTATGACCAACCTAGACAGTATATTAAAAACAGAGACATTACTTTGTCGACTAAGGTCCATCTAGTCAAGGCTATGGTTTTTCCAGTAGTCATGTATGGATGTGAGAGTTGGACTGTGCAGAAGGCTGAGCGCAGAAGAATTGATGCTTTTGAACTGTGGTGTTGGAGAAGACTCTTGAGAGTCCCTTGAACTGCAAGGAAATCCAACCAGTCCATTCTGAAGGAGATCAGCCCTGGGATTTCTTTGGAAGGAATGATGCTGAAGCGGAAACTCCAGTACTTTGGCCATCTCATGCAAAGAGTTGACTCATTGGAAAAGACCCTGATGCTGGGAGGGATTGGGGGCAGGGGGAGAAGGGGATGACCGAGGATGAGATGGCTGGATGGCATCACTGACTTGATGGACGTGAGTCTGAGTGAACTCCGGGAGTTGGTGATGGACAGGGAGGCCTGGCGTGCTGCAATTCATGGGATTGCAAAGAGTCGGACACGACTGTGCCACTGAACTGAACTGAACTGAGCAGATGAAACAGGATCATACTTTCACATACTATTGCTATTTTATTTCATCTCTTAGACTTATTAAAAATTTTGCCTCCTCTGGAAACTTGGGGTGTGTGTGCACCTAACCCCCTTCTTTACTTTTTTTTGATGTGTTAATGGCTTCTTTTTTCCTAATTTCAGTTTACTATATATGATTTGAGCCTATTAGCTAAAATGCATTCTGTGAGCTGTATTGGACATTATAAGAATAAGTAAAATATATTCAGAGAGTTGTGAGAAGATAATATACCCATAAAGCAGAAATAGGATGCTCTGCCAACCTCAGTCCTCAGGGAAGCAGAAGCCAAGATGAAATAAGAAATATTGATGTAAAAGTTGTCGTGGGGGTAACACCTATGAAAGATAAAGGGGAGAGGGAATAAGCTGAGAGAACCTTCAGTCTGTGATGTAGAACCTTCACCAGCTTTGAAAGGAAAGGGGGGAGAATGGAGGACTGGAGAGAAAGAGTTCCTTTTCCAGACTGCAGTGCAATCTAAGAAGGTCCAGCCAGCCCATTGGGGTGAGTGACCACCCCATTGTGCTCAGGCATTGCCTGGGACCTTCCCAGGAAGGGAGGCTGGGGTCGAATGCTGCAGTGGAGTCCATCAGTACTGCACCCGGAGGCTCTTAGTAAACGGCACTCTTTCTAGCAGATTCTTCTTGAAAGGAGATTTGAACAGGGCACCTCCATAGTTGACACAGATGTTCTACAAAATGGAACATTCAGAGAAGAAAGAACCCTGAGATATTAAAAGGGACTGACATTCAACTGAAGGATCCACAAAATTGAGAAAGTATCTTAAAATGTAGAATAAGTCAAAGAGATATAAAATATACGAAATTTTAAAGTGAGACATTAGAAGAGCAATCCAAGAAAGCCATTGTCCTACTAATAAGAACTTCAGAAAAGAGGAGGAGAGATAAGGAAGGAAATTATAAAGAGAGGAGAAATTCCTAAAACTGAAAACTGGGTAGTGTGTTCAACACAATGAATTTAAAAAGAGCTACGCCTGGATACATCCTCATAAAATCATTGAACACTAAGAAGAGAAGATTTCCCCAAAGCTTTCAGAAAGATACAATGGTTTGTGTGCAAAGGAATGAGACTCACTCTGTCATCAGGCTTCTAAAAGCAGCTGGATCTTAGAACACAAAAGCTGCAGTGCTTTGAGGATGTTGAAAAAATTTATTTTCATCCTAAAACTCTCTATCTGGCCAATAATGGGAGAAGATTAAACCATGAAAGCACTCAGAAAATGTAATTTGTAAGCAACTTGTCTTAGTTACTGGAGGATGCACTCCAGCACAATTAGAATAAAAAAGAAAAGGGAAGATAGAGGATTCAAGAAACAGTCAATTCAACCAAATAAAACAAGATGGGAATTTCCAGATATTGCAGCAGATCTAGAGAGCTCCAGTCCTGACTGGAAAAAGAGACCAGACAGGACAAGGAGAAAAGAGGCATTGAAATAAAACATGTGATCGAAATAATCAAGGAATAATAAGAGACTGAAATTCCCCTTCCTTCAGATAAAAGAGGGGCAGAAAGGACTCTGGGATAAACAAAAACTGTAAGAAAAGTGGGGTGAAATAAGAGGCAAACCAAATATGGTGTCAATTTAAGCAAATGACCTAGAGGAAAAAAGGAAAATCTATTTGGCTTTGATGCTAGGGACAGCCTCTTGATAGTAGCTCAACCCTGGAACTACAGAACCTATAGAGAAGCAATCCTAATATATTACCTAGCCAAGAAGTAAATAATATTTGCATTGTTAAAGTAATTTAAACATTATTTTTTTAAATTTTAAAATGTGAGTCAATTCAAGGACACAGGAGGAATATTGGTGAAATTTTAGGATAACATGTAATTGTCAAAAAATGTTTGGTAATGTAAAATAATATGTACCTGGTGGAAGGTGGCCTGTGGGGTTAGGGGAAGTATGTAGAGGATGGGTAGGCTCATTTTCCAAGTTGGAATGACACCATTGAAAGTTGGTGGAAACAAATATGTAATTGTATTATTTAATATTACAAAAGTGACTAATGGAAGAATTTAAAATATTGCAAATACTAAATATTGGCAAGATGATGGGAAAGAAGAAGTTAATGTGAGTTAACTTCTCATTTCTCATGAGTTAACTGACAAATATAAATGATAATCAGGATATATAGTTATAATTATAGTAACAATACTTGTGGAAATTATTAGCCAGAGAACTAAGTACAGAAACAATTAAAAGAAGTTACAATATATCCAGAGCTGGCTGGGAAACAATCAGTGCTTGTGAGTTTTTCCATATTATTTGATTTTTTTTTTTTGCCAAGTACAAGTATTATTTTGATTAAAAAAAGAGTTAAAATTAAAAACAAAAGAAAAGCCTTAAACTTGTATTGTTTAAGGCAATAGAGGTTGCTATGGAAATTTTAAAACGTATAGTTCCTAGAGGAGTATATTTTAAGTTCCTCTATGTTCTCTGGCCCCTTAATGTGGCAGAAGGTTGCCTGACTCACATTCAGTTCTTCCCCTGCTGCACCCTCCTCCTCTGTCCTCTCTCTTTCAATCTGTCTGTCTGTCTCTTTCTTTCTCTCTCACACACACATACACAATATGCCAGGGTGGATAAGAAAACTGGCAAGTTTCTTAAGGAGACACAAATATAGTAGTCACCACTTTTTTCACATTCCAACTCAATTTAAATTGGATGCTAAATCTCAGCACATTTAGAGCTTCTCACCTCCTTCATGTTGCTATTGTCTCAATTGCATATTTATACATTTTGTATTTATTAAACTAGATTATATATATTATGCATGTTGTAAAAAAAATCATATAGTACTAAAAGGACAGGCACAACAAGAATATTGGATTGGGTAGCCATTCCCTTTTCCAGAGGATGTTCCTGACCCAGGGATTAATGCCTGCCAGCATTGCAGGCAGATTCTTTGCCATCTGAGCCATCAGGAAAGCCTGTTATTATTCTACATATGATTAAACAATATGAAGTTATATTAGACAGTGTGTTATACTGATTCTTTACCACTGTTGCTTATTTCCATGTATGTGTTTTTTAATATCGTTATACTACATGTGTTGTTTATTTTTTCTTTGTATTCTCCTTGGTTTATTACTTTAAAAATTCAATTTTAAAGTAAAGTAATAACCAGAGAGAGAGGTCAGTTGCTCCAAATAGGATTTCCAATACCATGTTCAGTAAAATTGGAGAGAGTAGGCAAAATATCGGTCTTGTTTCTGATCTTAGAGGAAAAGATTTCAGTTTTTCACTGACATTAGCTGTGGTCTTGTCATATATGGCCTTTATCCTGTTATGTTCCTTCTATACCTGTGTTAGGTAGGTAGAATGGGGAAAAGGAGTCCAAAATGGTGGTGGCTACAAGACAAGGAAGGGAAAAGCCCGTGAAAATGGAACGAAGGTCCGAGGACCGGAGTGAGGACCTCAGGTAAACAAACAACACTCCTGGCTGGCCCAATTTACATAGGACAGGCCCAGGGAGAGATAAACACATAAATAGAGAAGCCAAAGCTAGCTCTCTCTCTCTGTCTCTCCCACGACTGGGGCTCTCTTCTCCTTGTGTCTTTGGATCGATGTGCCCTCACACCTCAAAGATGGATTTTCCTGCTAGCTTCAAAATAAAATAGAGCTGTAGCACTGAGCTGTAACACTGATTTGACTAAGAGCTATAACATGGTCCATTCGAGACCTGAGAGCTGTAACACGGTCTATCCAAGACCTGAGAGCTGTGACACGCCGAGGGGGCTTTAATGTCCGTCACTCCAAATCTTTGTTGTGATGAGACAAAGAACCGAAACATACACTCGTGTGACACCTGCTTCACTGAGTTTTTATCGTAACTGGAGGTTAAATTTTGTCAGATGCTACTTCTGCATCTGTTGAGGTGATCATGCGATTTTCATCCTTCATTTTGTTACTGTGGTGTATCACAATGATTTGTGAATGTTGAAGATCTTTGCATCCTTGGAGTGATTCCCACCTGATCATGATGTATGATCCTGTTAATGTATTGTTGAATTCAGTTTGCTAATATTTTGTTGACAATTTTGCGTCTATGTTTATCAGGGATACTGGATTGTAATTTTATTTGCTTATGGCATCTTAACATGGCTTTGGTATTAGGGTACGCCTGGCCTTAGAGAATGAGTTTGCAAGAGTTTCTTCCTCTTATTTTTTAGAAGAGTTTGAGAAAGATTGGTATTGTACATTCTTTGAATAGTTGGTAGAATTTACCAGTAAAGTGGTCTGGTTCTGGATTTTGTTGGGAAGTTGTTGATTGCAGATTCAATCTCCTTACTCGGTCAATTCAAATTTCTGAACAGAAAATGGTAGTCACCATTTTTAATTGCCTACCATAATTAAATTAATAAATTATTATTTCATGTCTGAAATAAAAATGTGCACACATTGTGAGCATTAAGTTTGTACCAACATAACAACTAGAAGAGCATTCTGTAGACATTCAGGTCTCAAGCCCATTCCTTTCCTTAGTCCTCACTTCAAGGTTTTCAGGACTCAGGGGAAAAAACTGTGTAGTTTTTAATCTCATGTCTGAGTTAAAGTCAGCTTGGTTAGGGAAAAGGCTGTCAATATTACCATCATCATAGCACATAAAACCAGCTTTCCTCTTATTCAGAAGAAATTCACCTTGCTTCTCTTTCCTTTTATAGCATAAATGGTTTGGTCCCAGAAAATCTAGAATGTAAGCTTCCCTCTGGGACATTTGGGCTTCTTGAAGCTTAACAAGCTCAATGACAGAAATCTTTTCCATATATCTTGAGTTTTACAAGTCCATAGAAGCCAGAAAGAAAGTCCTGTGCCACACCCAGTACTGAGAGTTAATCTATTAAAAGGATGCTGATCATTTCCTTTTAGTCTGTTTAGAGGGATGCATCTATGTGCCATACATTACATTAGGCAAATTGCATGTATTATCTCTTTTAATTTTCACAATAATTCTAGGAGGCAAGAGCTATTATTAGATCTATTTTTCAAACAAGATGTTGCGACTTAGAGAAGTCAAATAGGTATTAAGCAATAAAAACTAGATTTAAGCCTATCAGCCTGGTTCCAAATTCTGAAAGTGTCTATCCAGTTTACTGTAAGCCTTGCAGCTTGAGTTTACCATCATTCCTCTCCTGCTTTGTATTATTTAACAGAAAATATCTCTACCTCAGCAGATACTTTATCAAATGTACTGTTTTTTTTTTTCCATTTATATCACCTTGTTTTATTCCTATAGTCTCATTCTCTCAAAGAAATTTCAGTGGAACTGACCAAAATAGCTTCACAGGCATATTTGCTACCATTGTTTTATGTATTGAGACTATATCTCCTCTGTTTTTTCCTAGCACATTGCTAGTCATTAATTTCATGTCTCAGAATCTCAACCAGAGTTTGCCTTCATCTATAACTAAACCATTCCTTTGGAAAGGAAGAACTAATTCTAAACAATCATGACTGTTAAATAATTTAAAACATTTTACTCCCACATGAATTATATTAAATTTATCTACATTGGATAAAATTCTTAGCACACATTTAAAAAATAAGATGAAAGATTACATCACATTCAAAATACTGTTTTAATTTTTTAAATAATTCCATGAGAAACAAAATGGCAAATTATAAACACATGCTGTTTTTATTGCACTTTCACATTCATTTATAAGTTATGACTATTTTAAAAGTAAAATTTTATTTAATCTGCATTTTAACATATAGTAACAGTAATATATAATGTCCAAATGAGCACATGCAGAAACTGAGGCATCCTATTAAGAGATTCGGTATTCAGTGACAAGTGGATTTTGGGTGAGTAAACTTGAATAGGCTGAGGCCTGCTAATAAGGAGAAAATGGCGAACAACATATGTCAGTCATCTGAGTGTTGACAATTTTTATTTCTGGTTCAGTTCACTTTTTTTACAGAAAACAACAAAATCTATAATTAAATGAATAAAAATATAGACAAAAGCCATGAAAATAAGACAGAAAATAATAAGTGAAAGTGTTTGAAGTGTTATTAAAAGTATTAATATTACCCCTGGTGTTGTTAGTCAACTTTATATGGAAATAATTTCCATAAAATAAAATATACACATTTCAAGTGAGTTTTGACAAATGCAAGCATTTCTATTGTTAGAAAAGTTCCCTTGTACTTCTTTCCATTTAATCTTCTCCCACCACTCCCAGCTCCAGGGAAGCATTGATCTGTTTTCTAACACTATTCATTAGATTTTTTTTCACATATCATACCCAGTGGTTTGATCATGATGTGTTAAAGTGTGCTTTTCTTTATAGTCATCCTGCTTGGAATTGATTGTGCTTCTGGGATATATAAGTTAATGTTAGTCATCAAATCTGGGAAAATTCAGACCATAACTTCTACAAATTATTTTTTATCTACGTTACTCACTTTCTTCTCCTTCTGCAATTTCAATGACACTATGTCAAACTGTTTTAAATTATCCTACATACAGCTGACTAGATTTTTTTATTTCACATATCATACCCAGTGGTTTGATCATGATGTGTTAAAGTGTGTTTTTCTTTATAGTCATCCTGCTTGGAATTGATTGTGCTTCTGGGATATATAAGTTAATGTTAGTCATCAAATCTGGGAAAATTCAGACCATAACTTCTACAAATTATTTTTTATGCACGTTACTCACTTTCTTCTCCTTCTGCAATTTCAATGACACTATGTCAAACTGTTTTAAATTATCCTACATACAGCTGACTAGATTTTTTTAAATATTTCACTTAGTATTCTTAATATTTGATAACTGCTCTTAATATGTCTTCAAGTTCACTGATTAAATTCTTTTGCCATCTCCACTCAGTTATGAATCTTTTCCAATGAATTTTCATTTCAGGTATTGTACACTTTAGTTCTAGAGTTTTTATCTTTTCTAATTAATTTTCACTTTTCTGTTTAGAGTCCCTAATTGATTGCTCATTGCATCTATCAGTTCAGTTCACTTCAGTCGCTCAGTCGTGTCCAACTCTTTGTGACCCCATGAATCGCAGCACAACAGGCCTCCCTGTCCATCACCAACTCCTGGAATTCACTCAGACTCACGTCCATCAAGTCAGTGATGCCATCCAGCCATCTCATCCTCTGTCGTCCTCTTCTTCTGCCCCCAATCCCTCCCAGCATCAGAGTCTTTTCTAATGAGTCAACTCTTCACATGAGGTGGCCAAAGTACTGGAGTTTCCGCTTCAGCATCATTCCTTCCAAAGAAATCCCAGGGCTAATCTCCTTCAGGGTGGATCTCCTTGCAGTCTAAGGGACTCTCAAGAGTCTTCTCCAACATCACAGTTCAAAAGCATCAATAATTTATTTCAAATCTTTGAAAATATTTATGATTGCTGCTTTAAGTCTTTGCTACAAATCAAATATTTGAATCACACTTTAATCAGTTTTTACTGACTGCTTTTTTTCTTGACTATAAATTACATTTTCCTGTTTTGTTAAATTTTTAGTAATTTTTAACTGTATAATAGACATTGTGAGTAATGTATTACAGGCTTTTGGGATTCCATAATATCCTTCTGAAGACTGTTGATTTTTGTTCCAGGAGGTAGTTTAACTATTGGCTGAACACCTGGAACCTATATGGACTTGTTTTACACTTTGTTATGGCAGATATGAGGAAAATGTGAGGTTTTTCTAAGACTCTCTAACCTGGGTAGAGTCAGCTTCCAAACTCTGATGCCCCTACAGATCTTTTTTTTTTTTAAGTCTTGTTTTTAGGTTCTGTTAGGGTAGGTCTGGAGAAGGTGATGGCACCCTAAATCCAGTACTCTTGCCTGGAAAATCCCATGGACAGAGGAGCCTGGTAGGCTACAGTCCATGGGTTCACTAGAAGTCGAACACGACTGAGCGACTTCCCTTTCACTTTTCACTTTCATGCATTGGAGAAGGAAATGGCAACCCACTCCAGTGTTCTTGCCTGGAGAATCCCAGGGACGGGGGAGCCTGGTGGGCTGCCCTCTATGGGGTCGCACAGAGTCGGACACGACTGAAGTGACTCAGCGGCAGCAACGACAGCGGGGTAGGTCTATTGTAGGACTTTCTGTAGCATGGTCCACATTCCTAAAGCTTGGCCTTTCTGGTGTCTCAGCTGGATATCCATAGTGTTAGTGAGATCTCTACCCTCTGGCTGGGCCAGACCTCTAATATTTCCCAGGACTGCTTGATCTCTATTCTCCCTTTCTCCTCTCAACCCCATAGTAGCCACTGTCTGGAACACCTAGCAGGTGGTCTCACCTGGAACATACACAGCCCAGTCCTTAGACAAGGTCTCATGAAAAGCCCTCACCCAGACTTTTGAGTCTTCTTTGCCCTAAACGTTCTAACCTCTTCAGTATCTCCAAACTCTGGGATGGAGAATTTGGAGAGAGATGGCAGCTGTGGGAATCATCTTGTGAGTTTTCTTTTCTCAAGGGTCACAGTCTCAGGTGACATTGTTCACGGCAGCGGGATAGGTCTATTGTAGGACTTTCTGTAGCATGGTCCACATTCCTAAAGCTTGGCCTTTCTGGTGTCTCAGCTGGATATCCATAGTGTTAGTGAGATCTCTACCCTCTGGCTGGGCCAGACCTCTAATATTTCCCAGGACTGCTTGATCTCTATTCTCCCTTTCTCCTCTCAACCCCATAGTAGCCACTGTCTGGAACACCTAGCAGGTGGTCTCACCTGGAACATACACAGCCCAGTCCTTAGACAAGGTCTCATGAAAAGCCCTCACCCAGACTTTTGAGTCTTCTTTGCCCTAAACGTTCTAACCTCTTCAGTATCTCCAAACTCTGGGATGGAGAATTTGGAGAGAGATGGCAGCTGTGGGAATCATCTTGTGAGTTTTCTTTTCTCAAGGGTCACAGTCTCAGGTGACATTGTTCTGTGTCTGAAAACAGTTGCCTCATGCATTTTACAATTTTATACCTATTTATGGAAGGAGGGTTAACCCTGTACCAGTCAGTCTATCTTGGCTGAAGTTTTATCTACAGTTTTGAAGAAACACTGAATGAAATCTGAGATCCACTAATACTGACATCTGAGTGTTTATGGTGATAGGTGACTGAGAAAGGACGGTATAATAACTAAATTTTAAAAAAGAAAATGTGAGTCAAAATATAGACCTCCTAAAATGTACATTATGTGTTTGTTTTCCAGTTTATCTTCCTTGGGACAATCAACCTCTTCCCACTTTCTGGGTTATAAATGACTTTCAATTACAATGCCTGCCCAGCCACTCACAGTCACACATATAGGCCTGTTTGCCCAGGTGGAGCCAATCAAAATGCTCCATGCTGGGACTTCCCTTGTGATCTAGGGGCTGAGACTCCACGCTCCCAATGCAAGGGGTCTGTGTTCAATTTCTGATCAGGGAACTAGATCCCACAGCAGCAACCAAGGCTTCACACGCTGCAACTAACGATGCCATGTGCTGCAATGAAGATCGAAGATCTCACATGCCACAATTAAGACCCAGTGCAGCCAAATAAATCCAAATGAAAACAAATAAACAAAAACCCCAAATGCTCCACGCTAATGACCTCAGTGATTGGTGCAGGAATGAGCATCCAACAGTGTCAGAGTCTTCCCTGGGGTTAACAAATGAATATTTTTAGAGAGACATTCTCTTTCAGTTGGGGTTGCTAACTGGAAAGATATGAACTGGGTCTCTTGACAGACACCTTGCCCACCGAAAGGACAGAGTGTAGCTAGTAGGTGTTTGTCTCTCTTGGGCTGCTCAGCAGCTAAAAACCTTCTTCCAATTTGAGATCTCTATTGTGGGACCCTCAGCAGGAAGCAGGGTCCTGTCACCCACTCTAGTAGCCAAACATTCTCTCTCCTTACCCTCTGGAAGCTAGGACTCAGCCAATCAGACTGAATCTCATCAATCCGACTCTCCTACTTGCCTTTCAGATATGAAGGCTGTCATGTGAAGATGCAGAAATAGTAGCGGTGGTTTGTGCAACAGCAGTGGCCTAGAAGATGCAACGAGAGCAGTAATTGTCCAGTTATGGCAGCTTCAGACAGCTTGCAGCAAGTATCCTGGTGGCACCAGCAGCAGTATCTTCACTAGACTGTTTCTGAGGTTGGGTTCGCAGCAGTTTGGGAGCCCTTAAGTGTTGCTTATTTTCTATTCCTGGCTCTCAGGCCCTCCCAAAAATCATGTAGGCTAACCAATATCCTTCTATAAATTCCTTTTTTTTTTTTTTTTGGCTTAAGTTTATTAGACTGTTAGGTGTCTTTTAAAATGTGTCTGTAGGTGTCTCTTTGTGTGTATATATTTGCAGCCAAAGATGGAGAAGCTCTATACAGTCAACAAAGACAAGACCGGGAATTGACTGTGGCTCAGATCATGAACTCCTGATTGCCAAATTCAGACTTAAATTGAAGAAAGTGGGCAACACCACTAGNTCAGAAAGTAACCACGAAATATATGGGAGAACTAATGGAGGATAGGGTTACTGTAGTAGGGTCTGGTTATGCAAACTCATCTCAGTGTCAACTCTCCATCTCTGGTTCAAAGGATGATTCAAGGGGAAGCACCTTCACAAAGGGAAATTTATGTCCTGATTTCAGGCAGATAAGAGGTGGGTGAAGAGTTTTTTCTGCATCTGTTGATTGTCATTTGCCTTTGGCAAAAAGAACCCTTACACCAAAGTGGCATATTTTGGGGTAGCATTCCTAACCTCCTTTGTGTTGAAAGAAGTAGAAAGAGCTGAGGCTAAAGTGTTAAGAAAGCCGTCATGAAAGGGGATCTTAAGCTGGGCCTTGACTAAGTAGAGGATACTGCAGATGTAAGAAACAACGTAGGACTATAACCTTTAGAAATTGTGAATCACTGTGGTACACCTGAAACTTAGGTAACATTGTACATCACTATACCTCAATTTTTATAAAAAAGGAAGAAAGGATATGGTCAAGCACAAGCAAAGTATAAAAGGACCTGGGAACAGGAACATTTGAAGACTGGAAAGAAAAACTTTGCATATAGCAAAGTTGGATATATTGGAGTATAATGGGAAATAAAATATATTTTGACTGTGTTGTTCTGGGAATAATACACAGGAAAGACTGGGAGTGAAGAGAGTTTTGTATTAAGTAAAATTACACCTAGGCAAGTGGTAAAGTAGTGGAATGGAGACAAAGGAGGCACCAAGGGAGGCCAGGCAGAGTGACCGTAGCTAGAGGACTGGATGCCATTCGGGGACCACTCCTGTGTATGCCATTGGTCTCACCCCATTGCCCATGAGAGTTTTCTCAACTGTTTTCCCTTTCTGTCACAAGATGTCAAGTCTAGGTAGGGATGCCTGTGTCCTAGATGCTCAGGGCAGAGGGAACATCACTGCTCTTAAACTTCTGCAGAGGGAGGTGAAGAATTGGCTCCCACCAATACCATACACAGAATTCTCCCCAAATGGAAGAGGGGATGGGATGCTGGGCAGCCAAAAGGGGAAGAAGCGCCCAGTGCAGGGACAGACTGGAGGAGGAAGGGGTAGAAAAATGCTGTGATCAACTTTAGGCAAATCGTTCTGGGAGCAATGTAGCATTTAGGCTAGAGAGGGAATAGATTGGCGGCAAAGTGTGTGTGTGTTAGTCATTCAGTCATGTCTGACTCTTTGTGACCCCATGGATTGGGGCCTGTCAGGCTCCTCCATCTGTGTGATCTTACAGACAAGAATACTGGAGTGGGTTGCCATTCCATTCTCCAGGGGGATATTCCTGACTCAGGGATCAAATCTGGGTCTCCCGCATTGCAGGCACTCTTTTACCATCTGAGCCACTGATCTGGGCTAGAGAGGGAATAGACTGGTGGCAAAGAGATCAGTATAAATGTGTTAAGGGAAGGCAGATTGGAGGTAGACTTATTCCTGAGGGAGACTCTCAGGGACTGATGACCAAAACGATGGAGAAGGTAAGAGAGAAAAAAGAATTTAGGACTTGTTACATGGCGACAATGTCACTGACTGACTCTGAGGATATAAGTGATGGACTAAGTTTTTGGAGGAAGGTGATGAGGTCATTGGGCACTCCAAGTGGCACTAGTGGAAAAGAATCTGCCTGCCAATGCAGGTGACACAAGACCTGGGATCCATCCTGAGTCAGGAAGATCCCCTGGAGAAGGAAATGGCAACCCATTCCAGCATTCTTGCCTGGGAAATCCCAGGGACAGAGGAGTCTCAGGGACTGATGACCAAAACGATGGAGAAGGTAAGAGAGAAAAAAGAATTTAGGACTTGTTACATGGCGACAATGTCACTGACTGACTCTGAGGATATAAGTGATGGACTGAGTTTTTGGAGGAAGGTGATGAGGTCATTGGGCACTCCAAGTGGCACTAGTGGAAAAGAATCTGCCTGCCAATGCAGGTGACACAAGACCTGGGATCCATCCTGAGTCAGGAAGATCCCCTGGAGAAGGAAATGGCAACCCATTCCAGCATTCTTGCCTGGGAATCCCAGGGACAGAGGAGCCTGGTGAGCTACAGTCCATGGGGTTACAAGAGTTGGACACAGCTTAGCAATTAAACAAGCTCAATTCGCCTTTTGTGCCTGTTCTGAGGCTTTGTCAGAAGAGGGAGCTGGAGCAACACTGCAAGAGGAAAGGGTATTGTTTCCCTTGTGGCACTCGCCACTTCCCCCCAGTGCCCGGCTGTGGCAGCACCCAGGGATCCTGCAGCCCTGGGCAGCTGATGGCAGCTTCCCTGGGCACCACCCCCCACACCCCAACTGTAAAAGGCAGCTTTGTACAGTGCCTTAGGTGTCAGATCTTTCCCTTAGCACCCTAGAACAGGGGTCAACAAACCTGTAAAGGGCCAGAGGAATGAGGCTTTACTTTCTATTAGGTCAGTCTGTCACAATTACTTGTAGTGAAAAACAGCCACACTCAAGACATGAACAAGCGAGTGTAGCAGTGCTCCAGTAACTGTGGACACTGAAATTTTTGTTCTGTATTTTACACTATTTTACATATGGTAAAATATCCTTTCCATTTTTCTTCAACCGGTTAAAAATGCAAAAACCATTTCTAGCTCCCAGTTTTGAAAACAGGTGATAGACCAGGCTGCAGGCTGTAGGCTGTAGTTTGATGACTCCTGTTCTTGAGGGCAAATTTTTCCAGTAAATTCCAAGAGATTTTCGACAAGTTCTGCCAGTACAGCACCACAGGAATTTCTCTGCTCTTCATCGAGCCACAGGTCTCTTCATCAGCCCTCTCCCAGGTCTGAACTCCAGCCTAGGGTGTATACGGTTTCTTCTCCGGGTGCTATCTCAGGCCTAGGGTAATGGCTGTTCCTTTTATCTGCTGTTTTCATATTTGTCTGCTATTTGTCTTTAAAGTTCTCATTACTTTCGAGGACTGATTTTTGTTGCTATATAACAAATTATGACAAATTTAGCATCTTAATAAACAATTATCACTTCACTTTCTGAGAAAGGAGTCCAAGCATAGTGTCTTTTCATCAGGGTCTCAAGACTGCGTGAAAATGTCACCGGGGTGCAATCTCATCAAGAGCTATAGTCCTCTTCTGAGCTTGTTTGTTGAGAATTCACTTCCATGGTTGAGCGACTGAGCCCCTCAGCAGCCACGGTTGCCCAGCCATTTCCTGATAGCTGTCTCTCCAAAACATGGCAGTCTGCTTTACAGTTAACAAGAGAGTACATCTATTTCTGCTTTTTGTCTCCTACTTTAGGCACTCTTTTGTAATCTCCCTTTTGAGTCAAGTGAAGAGGGATCATAACTGCATCTGGAAAATCCCTTTGCCTTTGCCATGTAACTGAATCTCGGAAGTTATCACCTTATCATATCACAGATCCTGCCCACACTCCAAGGGAAGGAATTATATAGAGCATATATATCATGGGTAAGAAATCTTAGGGGCCATCCTAGAATTCTGCCTACTACGGAAGGGATAAAAATTGTAGGTAAATGCTTAAATACAGCTTTTTAAATTTTATTTTCATAGTATTTTCAAGTTTCTTATCAAAAGCAAAATATTTCAGGATACTTTATCTTCATATAAAATGTGTTTGTACCATAATTATTCAGTTGAAAAACTGGTGCTTCTAATACAACCAACCATGGAATTCACGTTCCACAACACTGTTCATCAATGCAGCCTTAAGGTATTAGTCTGCCAAAATGCCACTTTGTCTGAAATAGAATCTTAGATGGATTCAGAATAAAATTGCTTGTTTTTTCTGTGTAGAAGTTATACATTACATTACTAATTTTATATTGAGTATACATGATTATCTGGAGGAGGAAATGGCAACCCACTTAGCACGCATACAAGCACACATCTGTGATTATAAGGACTCATGCAAATTCTAATTTGTAGCTAGCATTGAGAGCATTTCTTAACCTATTATCTTATGTGTATACTATGAAATTTGATTCAGTGTGATTCAAGTTAGGAAACTTTTTAATGTTTATTTCATAGTTCATAAAAAAAGTTTATATGTACAAGACTCAAAGTAAATAGGAAAGCAGCTATTTAATACAAATGGACAAGACAGTAGTCATTCAGACCACTGTGGAAGCATATTTAATGCATGCCTTTCAATGTTAGGCATAAATAATTCAAACTATCAGTCCAAATTCTGGGTTTTAGATCTGTATCTATAGGACACTTGTAGTCAAATTTTAAGATTGGTAAAGTCAATTTCAAACTGTTTATATTTTGAGTACAGGTTTAACTAGTACAAACATATGATGTTAACTAACAACAGTGGTCTTCAAATATCTTCTCTTTGCCCCATGCGCATGCTTATAATCTGAGTCTGTTTACTAATTTCCCTTCTTGTAGTTATTCTTCAAACTAGTGTTACGCATTGAGTTCCCTATGCATCTCACCCATCTCCTTTATCTGAAATAGAGGGGAAAAGAGAAAAAAATTTTAATAATTTTTCAATTTTTTGTTCATTCTGAAAATAGCTTAAAAAACAAAAAGCAAGAAAATTCTCTTCCACATTTATGACATTTAAATTAAGGAAATATACATTGAATACATGATCCAAATTGCTTTTTAGTGATAAGATGGCCAGTCAGAGAGAAGTAGAAGGTATGCTAAATATTTAAGGAAGAACCATTTTCTATTATCAGTCTTTTTTATGGGTGAGGGAATTGAACTCTAAAATTAAATGATTTTTGTCTCAGGTTGCAAAATTAATTGTAGACAGAACCAAGATGAGGTAATGACAGCTACTCCAGATGGCAAACATTTTGCTGTGTGGCAAGCGTGGGACTGACACTTTATACAGATCACTCTATTTAATCCTTACAAAGGGTCTGTACTATCATCCCTGTCTTACAGATAAAGGAAACATGGAGGCTTAAAGGAAGTTAAACAACTCACCCAGCTATTAAGTGGTCAGAATTCAATACAATCTGGCCTGTACTGTGAGACTCTCCCTAAGATCCTAAGGTCTACACTGTAGGGACTCAAGTGTAGTTGAGATCCATTAGTGTCTGGAAGGTATAGTGATTATGAGGAATAAGAGATTAAACAAGGGCCTTTTAATAAATAACCCACTTACCTCAGCTTTCTCATACTTTGTCATGCTTTTCTTTCTGGAAACAACCTAAGTGGAAGGAAAATGATTACTATTTGAGGACTGCTACCCAAACAAAAAGTTAGTCTAAATTGACATACATACTTTTAATGAACACAATTCTGATCTGAACAAATTTAATTTTAAAATCCATAGATATCATTTTTAAATGCATCAAGAAAACAATGAACAATTTTCAGTGAAATTTAACAGCCTAGTGTTCATTCTTCCACATCTTGTTCCATCCTAATACAAATATAACATGTATGCATGTAAGTTTTGGGGGCCTAAAAATGGGACCATGCAATATAATTTCCCTCTTTACAAAGCCTGTATCCACATCACAGGAATTCTTCCAGATCAAAAGCTATGGATAGAACTCTTTCTCTTTATTAGCCATTTTATTCCACAGCATGGATGCCCCAGAGTTTACTTATCCATTCTCCCCTGGATGTATACTCAGGCTGTTTCCAGATTCATCCTTGCTAGCAACACAATACATGACCTTGACCATGCTTCCTTATTACTTGTGCTTTTATTTCTGTAGGACAATTAGATTCCTATGATCAACCTTTCATGTATTTATTTGCCATCTGGAATTCCTTTTCTGTAAATTGTCTACTCACACCTACCATTTCTTTCTTTAGTTTCATCAGTTTGTAAGAACTTTTTATATATTATGCATAATAACCTTTTTTTGTTTTATTCATAGCGAATATTTTCCCTGAGCCTATCATTGATATACATTTTTTGTCCCACTTTACAGCATCTCTGCCATACAAAATACTTAATTTCAATGAAGTCAAATATATGACTTCCTTCAGGGACTCCAGATTTCCCACCTTACTTGGTTTCTTTTACTACAAGGTTGTACAAACATTTCATAAATTAATTTTGAGACTTATTTTACTCTTTAACATTTTGAACTATAACCCATCCAGAATTTGTGTTTGAACACAAGTGAACTGGCCCACTCCTTTTGTGCTGCTATGTTCCGAAGGTGCTATTCACACACAGCTGAGCAATGTGGCCAGCTCTGGTGGGGTGAAACAGGAATCCATCTTTTGTTTTCTTCCCGATGGATAGCAAAAAAAAATGTAAGCTGTCGTATACCCTCAAATCTATGTCTTTATTCTGTCACGCTGGTAAGATTTCCTTACATATCTACAACAAACCCTGCTTCCTCAGGTGATATGGTCTTCTGCTGAAGCACTGCTAAGTTCAGTTCACTACTCTTATTTAAACTGTGGCTTCATGTTTATCTCTTTTAACTCTTTTTTATGCTAACATTGTGTTTCAGTGTTAACATGTGTTCACAATGTGTTCAGTGAAATGCAGTTTCATCTCACTGAGTGGTTTGGAAATTCAGATTATTTTGCACTTAACCTGGTAAGAGTGTTAAATTATACTCCTGTGTGCAGTGAGGACAACTAAAGGACACTGGCTACTCACTGGCAACATAACCAACCTGTGAAGGGCTCAGCTACAAGCTTTTCTCAGATCAGCATCCTTTCTTGCTTCATAAGGCTGACTATTTCACAAAAAGGGGCCAGAAATGCAATAGATTCATTCAGCATAAAGGACTACAAATGAAGATTTTGTTTCATTAACTTATTTTGGAACATGGTTGGGGTTCTTTCATATTATCACCATTTCTTGAAAGAAAAGATCCTTAAATGAAATTTTACTTGTTCCAAACTCACCAGCACAATGATTCCAGCAATAATTGCTACTACCACAACCACAATGACGGCAATAATACCAGCTTGTAGACCCTGCATTGAAAATTCAGGTGGTTTTTCATCAACATAGTAAATTGAAGTTCGACCAGGATCCAGATCCAGTAGTTCCCCATTTACTTTCAGGTCCATCCTTTTGGAATGGAACAAGGATTCATCTTTAACCTATATTGAGGAGAAAAGCAAGTTAAAATAGTTAAGAAAAACCTACCACGGCCATGAATTATGTGCCAATTATGTACCAAAAGAACTGCTGCCAAGAATCTTTATGGTTTGGTGGTAACAGTCTCACCCATTGAAATAAAAAAAAAACAAAAAACACAACTTTATAACAGGAAATTTCCAAACATATATAAAAGTAAAAATTATAGTATAATGAGGTCCATATACCTATTACTCAGGTTCAATAATATAAACACAGGGCCAATCTTATCTATTCTTCCTTCTCTCCCAACCCCCTAGCCTCCTCTTGGCCTGGGTACTTTTTTGGTTTTCTTGGCTACATTGCACAGTTTGTGAGATCTTAGTTCCATGACCAGAGATTGAACTTGGGCCCTTGGCAGTGAAAGCACTGAGTCCTAACCACTGGACGGCCAGGTAATTCCCTAGCCTGGTTATTTTGAAGTGAATCCCAAATTTCATGAGAAAATAGCTCACTTTAGTATATTAAAGTTTAAACATACATTTTAATCCCACCAGTGAAACAGCAATTTTTACAGAATCTCTTGTTCATAGAAATTATAGTAGGGAAGACTAGACTCAAGCTAAATAACTGCCAAGGAGGTAATAAGAATCATAAGAGAGAAGATATTCTAGGCATAACAATTCGATAAAAAGGCATAAATATACGAACAAGTAAAAGTGTATAAGAAAGGTGCATGTGAACGAAAAGGAGGACAAAGTTAATCGCCACATGAGAACCACAGAATATTTATTCATAATGGTTGATCTAAAAGTAGAGAAATAGATGAAAGACATTTCTAGAACAGGGATAAAATAAGAAAGCTTATACTCACATCTTTTTCAAAATAATAAGCCACATCAGCAATATCCACATCATTCTGAGTTTTCTGAGAAGAATTTTGTACCAGATCAATAGTGATAACATCATTCTCATACTGGGGGAGGGGGAGGGAGTAAAAAATACAAATTAATCTTACTATAACAAAAACTGTATGAAAATATGAAAATATCACTGTTCAACAATCAGAATATTCAGTGTTTGATTGTAACCTGCATGTGCCAGTGTTTTTTCTTGCCATTAGTGGATAAACTGGTTTATCATTAACAATAACATTAAATTTAACAGCCTAGTGTTCATTCTTCCACATCTTGTTCCATCCTAATACAAATATAACATGTATGCATGTAAGTTTTGGGGGCCTAAAAATGGGACCATGCAATATAATTTCCCTCTTTACAAAGCCTGTATCCACATCACAGGAATTCTTCCAGATCAAAAGCTATGGATAGAACTCTTTCTCTTTATTAGCCATTTTATTCCACAGCATGGATGCCCCAGAGTTTACTTATCCATTCTCCCCTGATGTATACTCAGGCTGTTTCCAGATTCATCCTTGCTAGCAACACAATACATGACCTTGACCATGCTTCCTTATTACTTGTGCTTTTATTTCTGTAGGACAATTAGATTCCTATGATCAACCTTTCATGTATTTATTTGCCATCTGGAATTCCTTTTCTGTAAATTGTCTACTCACACCTACCATTTCTTTCTTTAGTTTCATCAGTTTGTAAGAACTTTTTATATATTATGCATAATAACCTTTTTTTGTTTTATTCATAGCGAATATTTTCCCTGAGCCTATCATTGATATACATTTTTTGTCCCACTTTACAGCATCTCTGCCATACAAAATACTTAATTTCAATGAAGTCAAATATATGACTTCCTTCAGGGACTCCAGATTTCCCACCTTACTTGGTTTCTTTTACTACAAGGTTGTACAAACATTTCATAAATTAATTTTGAGACTTATTTTACTCTTTAACATTTTGAACTATAACCCATCCAGAATTTGTGTTTGAACACAAGTGAACTGGCCCACTCCTTTTGTGCTGCTATGCTTCCGAAGGTGCTATTCACACACAGCTGAGCAATGTGGCCAGCTCTGGTGGGGTGAAACAGGAATCCATCTTTTGTTTTCTTCCCGATGGATAGCAAAAAAAAATGTAAGCTGTCGTATACCCTCAAATCTATGTCTTTATTCTGTCACGCTGGTAAGATTTCCTTACATATCTACAACAAACCCTGCTTCCTCAGGTGATATGGTCTTCTGCTGAAGCACTGCTAAGTTCAGTTCACTACTCTTATTTAAACTGTGGCTTCATGTTTATCTCTTTTAACTCTTTTTTATGCTAACATTGTGTTTCAGTGTTAACATGTGTTCACAATGTGTTCAGTGAAATGCAGTTTCATCTCACTGAGTGGTTTGGAAATTCAGATTATTTTGCACTTAACCTGGTAAGAGTGTTAAATTATACTCCTGTGTGCAGTGAGGACAACTAAAGGACACTGGCTACTCACTGGCAACATAACCAACCTGTAAGGGCTCAGCTACAAGCTTTTCTCAGATCAGCATCCTTTCTTGCTTCATAAGGCTGACTATTTCACAAAAAGGGGCCAGAAATGCAATAGATTCATTCAGCATAAAGGACTACAAATGAAGATTTTGTTTCATTAACTTATTTTGGAACATGGTTGGGGTTCTTTCATATTATCACCATTTCTTGAAAGAAAAGATCCTTAAATGAAATTTTACTTGTTCCAAACTCACCAGCACAATGATTCCAGCAATAATTGCTACTACCACAACCACAATGACGGCAATAATACCAGCTTGTAGACCCTGCATTGAAAATTCAGGTGGTTTTTCATCAACATAGTAAATTGAAGTTCGACCAGGATCCAGATCCAGTAGTTCCCCATTTACTTTCAGGTCCATCCTTTTGGAATGGAACAAGGATTCATCTTTAACCTATATTGAGGAGAAAAGCAAGTTAAAATAGTTAAGAAAAACCTACCACGGCCATGAATTATGTGCCAATTATGTACCAAAAGAACTGCTGCCAAGAATCTTTATGGTTTTGGTGGTAACAGTCTCACCCATTGAAATAAAAAAAAAACAAAAAACACAACTTTATAACAGGAAATTTCCAAACATATATAAAAGTAAAAATTATAGTATAATGAGGTCCATATACCTATTACTCAGGTTCAATAATATAAACACAGGGCCAATCTTATCTATTCTTCCTTCTCTCCCAACCCCCTAGCCTCCTCTTGGCCTGGGTACTTTTTTGGTTTTCTTGGCTACATTGCACAGTTTGTGAGATCTTAGTTCCATGACCAGAGATTGAACTTGGGCCCTTGGCAGTGAAAGCACTGAGTCCTAACCACTGGACGGCCAGGTAATTCCCTAGCCTGGTTATTTTGAAGTGAATCCCAAATTTCATGAGAAAATAGCTCACTTTAGTATATTAAAGTTTAAACATACATTTTAATCCCACCAGTGAAACAGCAATTTTTACAGAATCTCTTGTTCATAGAAATTATAGTAGGGAAGACTGACTCAAGCTAAATAACTGCCAAGGAGGTAATAAGAATCATAAGAGAGAAGATATTCTAGGCATAACAATTCGATAAAAAGGCATAAATATACGAACAAGTAAAAGTGTATAAGAAAGGTGCATGTGAACGAAAAGGAGGACAAAGTTAATCGCCACATGAGAACCACAGAATATTTATTCATAATGGTTGATCTAAAAGTAGAGAAATAGATGAAAGACATTTCTAGAACAGGGATAAAATAAGAAAGCTTATACTCACATCTTTTTCAAAATAATAAGCCACATCAGCAATATCCACATCATTCTGAGTTTTCTGAGAAGAATTTTGTACCAGATCAATAGTGATAACATCATTCTCATACTGGGGGAGGGGGAGGGAGTAAAAAATACAAATTAATCTTACTATAACAAAAACTGTATGAAAATATGAAAATATCACTGTTCAACAATCAGAATATTCAGTGTTTGATTGTAACCTGCATGTGCCAGTGTTTTTTCTTGCCATTAGTGGATAAACTGGTTTATCATTAACAATAACATCAAAATCTTTGGAAGGTTTTAAATCAATCCATGGGATAGAATAAAATAGCAATGCAAACATAATTATAGTTTTTTTTTTTCAAAAGAGAATTTTCTTTTCCTGAAAAGATTTTGAACAAGATATTAAAAGTACCTCATTTATTAAAATGCTAAAGAAATGCAATCCAAAAGCATTTACCATGTTCTGCTTTTACGAAGGAAAAAAACATATCCTGGTACTACCAAAAAGTCTTTTAAAAAATGATGTCAATTTTTTGCCTTGAAAGAATTCCAATTTTTTGCCTTGAAAGAATTCCATCACACTATTTGAGCATTTTTCAAGCAGAGTTGAAAGAGTTAAGGAAGGGCTAACTGGTTAAAGACTAGCTCCTGAAACCAAAGGCAACAGGACTAAGTAGCATCCTAAAAAGTAAGTAGTCAATCCTAAAGCAACCAGTCAGTCCTAAAGGAAATCAACCCGGAATATTCACTGGAAGGACTGTGCTGAAGCTGAAGCTCCAATACTTTGGCCACCTGATGTGAAGAGTGACTCACTGGACAAGACCCTGATACTGGGAAAGATTGAGGGCAGGAGGAGAAGGGGGCGACAGAGGATGAGATGGTTGGATGGCATCACTGACTCAGCAGACATGAGTGTGAGCAGACTCCAGTCAATAATGAAGGACAGGGAAGCCTGGCCTGCTGCAGTCCATGGGGTCCCAGAGAGTCAGACACCACTGAGCAACTGAACAACAATAACAACAAAAGTAAATATTGCCAAAAGCAACCAGAGAGAGAGATTTTCCAAGGTAAAAAGACTGGCATGTGCTGGGGAAACTAAGAGACACTACCTTTTCTGTAAGGGTAAACAGGTTTTTCAAGAAGCAACAACAGGGGATTCTTTAGATTAAGACCCCAGGGCTTACAGTGTTATTCAAATACAGTTCAACCACTATCAAAAATCATACCCAAACCAAACTGTCCAACCAACTCTCTGTTAAAGCCCATCTGCTTCCAAAAAAAAAAATCTTACCAGAATATTTGTGATATATTTTGGATCCAGCTGATAACGACTTGTGATTGCCTCCTTGAGTGCACTGTAAATAGAAAAAAAATTATGCCATTTTGCAACTATCATCAAAATAATCCATATTCCAAAAATAATTCACATTGATGCAAAAACAACTGGTGAGTTCTAGTTTTAACAGAAAGAGGACATTTACACAGTATCCAAGTACAAGTACCTGCCCACAGATTATATTAATTACAAAGAGAAAAATGGTAACTCCACAGTGGAGAAACCTGGTCGACCCCGACCACAGTTAACATCACTAGTGAAGGCACAAGCTGACCCTGTGTACCTCCCAGTGTGAAGTACTGAGAGGAACACAAGGTCATTGTAAGTAGTTTTTTTGTCAAAAATGCATTACTTGTATTTAATTATGAGGAAACATGAGACCAATCCAAAACTGAAGGACAGTCTATAAAATAATTTGGCAATACTCTTCAAAAATGTCAATGTCAGGTTTATAATTTGAATATTAAAATTTTCAATTTTACTGGAAAGACAAAGGCCAAAGCACTGTTTCATATTTAAAGAGACTGAACGTTCACAACAACTAAATGCATGATCATAGACTGGGTTCTGAGTTCGAAGGTAAAAATTTGCCACAAAAAATATTGGGAAAACTGGAACAATGTGGTTTAATGTTAAATTTCCTAAATTTGATAAATGTACAGTGATTATGTAAGAAAATGCCTCTTTTTTTCTAGGAAAAGATACACTATAGTATTTAGGGATCAAGATACATGTTATCTAGAATTTGTTCTCAAATGGTTCTGCAGAAATAATATTTATATACACTCAGACACAGAAAGTACACACACACATGCATACTCATATAAAATATGGCAAAATCTTTACTGGTGAATCTGAGCAAAGGTTACTGTGTAAGAATCTGTACAATTCTTGCACCTCTATCTTTTAAAGTTAAAAAATATTATTTATATTATCCTATTTTTCAGAAATATGAAAAAGTAATGAGACTTTAATTTATCTAACAGTGTAAGATGGAAGATTTGAGTATCAACTGTACAAATATAATGCATTTAATAGCACTTACGACTGCAAACTTTGAAGATCATAAGGTTTTTCCCTTGTTTTGTGTTTTAGTTCAATGATGATCCAGCTATAAAGAGAATTGATTAAACATAACAACTCTGCCTTTTATATTATTTTCTTAATAAGCTAATACCAAAATTCCCACATGGAATTACAAGGAAATTAACAGAAAAAGGATCTATACTATAGATACGCCCTTCATTTCTTCCTTGGCCCTCAGACATTGTTTATAAAGAACTCAGCCATTCTCACACAGACCTTCTGGCCACCACAGTCAAGATCACATAAAGTCATGGCTTAGCTGGTCATGTTGGGCCACATTCAAGTGAAAAGACAAAAAGGCACTGAGAGAAAACAGAAAAGTGGCCACAGGCCTCCAGAAGACAGAAGTGGAGAGAGTGCCTGCCTTGGCTGGGATAACTTTCAGTCTCAGTCTCTTCCAATAAAATCTTTGTGGTTTAAACTAGCTGGAGTGTGTTTCCATTCCTCTTCATTATATATAATCCCTAAAACAACCATATCTCACTTTAAAATAAAATAATTAAGCAAATATATGAGTAGCTTAAATTGTTCATGTACACTGAACACCAATCCAACTTTAAAATACTGAACAGTGTTAAGTAAAAACATATAAGCAAAAGGAAAAACATTTAAAAATAAGATATAATACATTGCTAGTAAATTTACAGAAGATCTCTGGAAGGTTATGGCATGTGACATGAATGCTACAGAAGTCAACTGAGCAACTAGGGGGTTGAGATGGGATAGGATCAAGATGGGATTGTCACTGTCCACTCTTTTCTATCTTTTGAATTCTAAATCACAAAATCACGTTACATATTCAAAAGTACATTTAATTAAACAAATTCAAAAAGCATGAAAACAAATAATATAGAGGCAGCCCAACTCACTAGGTCCTCACTGGCTCAGAGCAGGAGATTTCACTGTCCTTATCGGTTCTTCTGACCCCAGCAGTGTTCACACACCAGCACGTGGAGGTGCCGTTGCACTGCTTGGCTTTAAAGAGCCCTTTGTCGTCACACTCGGGATCATAGAGCCCGTCATTATTCTGGATGGCGCCCTCTGGTTTCCTTCTTCTCCCGGACTTTGAGTGACTCATTTCTGCCTTCATCACCAAGCATTTAGTAGCCACTGAAAGGAAAGTGTCATCCCAAACTGAAAAATAACTGCAGTTTTGTGTTTAAGGAAAAAATTTAATTCACTCCAAATTCCCAGGGCCAAAGATTATTACAGATTTTATAAGTTTTCATGTTTACTTTCTAAATCGTAAGAAACTTCAAAGATGAGATAATGTTGACAAAATAGCATGATTCAGATTTGAGCCAATTAAACACTTCCACCTCAAGACATATCAATTAAAGAAGTATAAATCAAATAAAACTTAAAGGCAATGAGGATATTCTACTCACATTTTGTGCAAATGACGAATGTTGAGTACCAACTGAAGTACACTGGCACTGACCGAGCGCATTCACAGAGCAGTTTGTGGTCAGTTTGTAGTTTTCACACACACATCCTGGTGGGGGGAAAATCCACTTTAAAAATGAGGATGCAACTATTAACTCTGATGTTGAATCAGCCAAGTTATGTTCTGACAATAATCCCCAAGTTACAGGACACACAGCCTTAAAGAGTGGTCCTGAATGTTTAACTTTTCAGCTACAATTGAAGTGGCTGACACAATGCTAAATAGGCAGTCTAATTTGCATGCTTTCCTACTTTTCTTTTTTAAACCAAAAATAACCCTTCCAAACACCAGATTTGGCTTTGCCTTCCTGATACTCCCAGACTCAGCTTCTTCCCTCCTGTCCTGCTAAACACTCACTCACCTGCTGGTCATGACTCTTCCTCAAAATCAACAACACACTACTATATTTAAAATAATCAATAAGGACCTACTGTATAGCACAGGAACTCTACTCAGTACTCAGTATTTTTTAATAACCTATATAGGAAAAGAATCTGAAAAAATGGATATATGTACCTGTATAACTGAACCACTTTGCTATATACCTGCAACTAGTATGTTATAAATCAACTAGATCCCAATATAAAGTAAAAATTAAGTTTAAAATGCCAATTCTAGGATCTATGAATAACTCACATTACTTCCCTCTTCCCACCCTTTAATTAATAGATACTTCTGAGACTTAATGGAAACGTACTCAATCCCTGGACAATTTTGTGTCTTGGAAAAATTATATTTTCAACTGAATAGGGAGGTTCCTCTTTCCTAACTAGATTAAATCCTAGTATCTGATTTTGAAAGCGCTATTAAGCAGCCTATCCTGGATACTGATGTCAGTTTAATATTTATATTTTTGACTATCTCAAAAGCTCATTTTAACTTCAAACTGACAAGTCCATTTAATTTCTTTTATTAGTCTAGATAAGAGAGTGTGAGATTATAAACAAACACTAACTTTAACAGGCTGAAGAACTGATATTTGAAACTTCACATCTCAAGTTGTCTTTAATTTTTCCCTGTTTAAATTATAATCAACATGAACCACCTATATCATCTGTCCATCACTGAAGTCAGTATTGGGGTCACAAAAACAAAGTCTAGTGGCTGTCCTCAAGGAGTTAAAAATCTTACACTGCACTATGCTATATACCTGCAGAGAACAAAGTTATGCCTCAGTTCAGTTCCGTTCAGTCGCTCAGTCGTGTCTGACTCTTTGCGACCCCATGAATTGCAGCACACCAGAAAAAGGAGAGTGAAAAAGTTGGCTTAAAGCTCAAAATTCAGAAAGTTATGCCTAAACATGGTTAAATTTTAAAATGACAATCAGGCACACACTTTCTGAACATACTCCTACAGCAGCTGTTATCACTTTAAATCAATTTGTTTTGTTACTGCCGCAGGGCATGCGGAATCTTAGTTCCCCAACCGGAGGTCCTACCCAGAGCCTCCTGCAGTTGGAAGCATTGAGTCTTAATCGCTGGACCGCCAGGAATTCCCACTATAAAGCAATTTAACATTAAATATTTAGTCTCAGACTGAACTTGAAATAACATGAGTTGATTAAACTGCATTATTTTGAAAGTATAATGAATTAGGCCGAACCTTGTTGGCGAGACTATAAAAATAAAAGCCTTTCCAGAAATCTGGTTAAACGACACCTCACTGCTAGCCACCACCTTACAAATAAATCAAGAGATGGCGGCCAAGATGTTTATTCCAGAGTAAGAAAACCTGTAATCAAATTACACGTCCACGATTAGGATAATGATGCGACCTTCCCGGCTACAGATTGTTTTATATCATTTTAATCGTGTTTTTCAAGACTAAAGAAAAGGGAAAACTGAATACAATGTGGGGGGGGTGAGGACGGAGGGGATCAAGACCTAAAACAATGTGTTTAGGTTTAGGGTAATGTTTAGAGCAAAGTCTGAAAGAAAAATATATCTAATTATTAATTACAGGATTCTTTTAAAATGGTGGCATTATTGTTTTAACTCTTTACGATTACCGATATAGCTGGATTTCCTACAATAAACTTGGCATTACTTATAGAATCCTTAAAGAGAAAATATCCATACACCAGGTAGTCAAGA
>SJXQ01002311.1:30146-44228 GCA_006408695.1 Aepyceros melampus
CCCCGCCCGGGCAGGTTTCCGCCTCGACAGAACCGCAAGTGCGCAGGGGCCGGAGGAGGTGGGCGCGCCGCGGCGGCGGCCAAGGCGGCCGCTCCGTTCCCTACCGGACCCTCCGCCCCTGCCCTGGGCCATTTTCCCAGAGAGGCGAGCAGAGCGCCGCGCGAGGCTGCTCCCTCCCGCCGCGCGAGTGGGCGCCTTCCCGCCACCGCCCACCCGCAGGGGGCCTGGGCAGCCCCGCGCCGTCCATCTCCGGGCGGGAAAGCGCGCCCCTTCCCCGCCGTCTACATCTAGGGCACCGAGGACCGCCGCCGCCGCCGCCGCCCCGCCCCCCGGTCCTCCTATCCCCACGACTCCGCTCCTCACCTTCCTGGGCTGCGGCCACCGCCGCCGTCGCCGCGGCGACCAGGAGCCCGAAAGCGAGGACCTGGGGGCGCGCCATGCTGCGCGCGCCGAGGACCAGGGCGCTAGAGCGCGAGGGCGCCAGGCGGGTCGAGGGCTGCCGCGAGCACGAGCGGACAGAGTAGGTCGTCGCAAGCCCACCGGCCGGCCGGAAGGCGTGAGGCGTGGGACGCGCGGGTCCGCGTCCAGAGGACTGCAGCGAGCTGTTCGGGAGTCAGACGACGGTGCTAGCTGGCCGACGGACCGCGCGATTTGGGCGCGCGGCGGAGCGGAGCAGACCTGCCTGACCTGGCGGCCCCGCCCCCGGCCCCGCCCCGGTCTCTGCCCGCGGCGGCTCACCTCCGCGGGCCGGCTCTCCGCGGGGTCACCGCCGGGGGGCGGGGGCAGGAACACGATCCCTCCCCTCCCCCCCGGGCCGCGGCCGTCGGGACACCACCCTCTTCCCAGGTGTGCGCCCGGTCCGCCCGGTCCCCGCCGCCTCCGGGGGCCTCCTCCCGCGGCGGCCGGCGAGGAGGGAAGGGCGGGACCCTGGAGAAAGCTGGAAAATACTGACCCTTCTTTTTCACCAGTGAGAGCGTCACTCTGAAACCTCGAAGAAATGCGGTCTGGAGGAAAGAGTGAGGGGGCAGGGAGGAGGAAGGTGGACGGTGAAATGGAATACAAAGAAGCGGGAGAGCCGTCCCAACCTCCCTAAAAAGACCTCTGACTTTACCTGGCGGTTCAACTGTAGGCCTGGGAAACGAAAAAAAGAAAAACAAATCTCCCTAGCTCTCAGGATGACAAACTCGTGTTCCTTATAATTATTCTCAATGTCTTTTCCATTTCTTATAAGCCTCTTTTTAGCATTTGAAGGTTTAAGAGAAGGTGTTCCTATAGAGGGGAATGCTGGAAAGTGAAATTATCTGGGTTGATTAATATTAGAAAACAATGCTGGTAAGTATTGCAAAAATATAGAGAAATAGAAACAAAGGACAATTATTTCAGCGCAAATGAATTCAAATTACAACAAGCTGTTGTTACACTCAAAATAATTGTGAAACTTTTAATAACTATTAAACTATTAAGTGTATTTAATGTTATTTTTGTTAGCTGCAATATCATTATGACCTATTTTTAAGTCTTTTTTCCAGCTTAAATTATCGAAGAGTTCAAAAGAGGAAAAGTGAAAAGGCAATTTAAAGATTCAACTAATTTTGATTAATTTTTACAAATATATATAAAATCATGGATTATGCTTTTATTGAGCAGTAATTTCAGTGTGTTGTGAACCTGGTGGGCTACACTCCTTAGGGTCACAAATGAGGAGGACAAGGCTCAACTCTCCTAACTTTCCTAATGTAAATAATTACATTGTTGAAGTAAATACCAATATAATGTGAATTTTACTGGGACATTAAGTTATTTAATTATTTGATCATTGAATCCCAAGGAAATACTATCAGTGTTTTAAATCTGAAAATCTGAACTAGACCCGAGTTCTGGAACTTTGTGATCTTTTCAAAAATTTCTTCAAATGAAAAGACTATTACTATAAAATCAGGAACAACTATCAACCAGATTTTTGTTATCTTCTGCATTTGGGCTGTTTCAGGAAGTTACGCACCACCAGCCCCCCACTTTTCCCAAGAATAACTGGTTATTGTGGCTTTGTTTGCAAAATATTCCATTGCCAAGTCTGAATCTGTTATCTACCTAATCCAGAAAAATCAAATATTTTAAAAACTTGACAGCTCTTTATTAAATGTTCATTTCATTAAAGTGAATTGAGTATACGTGACTATTAAATAAATGACAAAATACCACAGGAATCTGACTTGTAGTATTTGAATATACATCCAAGATAGTGTTTCTTTTTATGGCTTTTAACTCATTCTCAACTTGTCACTGCTCAAAATTGCTCTCATTTTATACTTTGTGAATCTTTTGTAGCTTCAGTGCTGTATTTAAGAACATTTCATAATAGTTTCATACACAAGTATACTCTTTAAATTATTCTTAAGTTTTACAGGTGTTGCTTTTTAATTTTCACAGTAGTCAGTTTGATATCTAATATTTGACTAAGAAAAAGATGACAAAATTTGTATCTAAACTTTTCTGACAAAACTCACAGCCCATCAGTTAAGAATCCAATTAAAAAACCAATGTCAAAGACAAAGAATGGATAGAAAAAGAAACTGGTTAAGAAAGATATTATGGGTAGTGCAAAATATTGCCATGATAGGGATTTGGGTTGTGACTTTCCCTTGAAATAAAAAATATAATGATAAATACAGTTTTGGAGAAAAGTTAGTATCCTGTTCTTTAAAAACAAAGGTGCTGTTTAAGAGAATTACTCATTTTATACTCAATATTCTATAGTACAGTTTCTTCACAGATTTTAGAGTGTGTGTGTGTGTGTGTGTGTGTAAAATTTAATGAAACCTAAAATGGGATGAACGTTTTCTTGTAGATGGCTAATGGAGGGGTCTCCAAGCTCCAGGATCTCATGCCTGGTGATCTAAGGTGGAGCT
Organism: Aepyceros melampus; assembly: GCA_006408695.1. Taxonomy (NCBI): domain Eukaryota; kingdom Metazoa; phylum Chordata; class Mammalia; order Artiodactyla; family Bovidae; genus Aepyceros; species Aepyceros melampus. Next base: position 33,056 of record SJXQ01002311.1, read on the forward strand.
GATGTAATAATAATAGAAATAAAGTGCACAATAAATGTAACACTTGAATCATCGCAAAACTACACCCCCACCCCTTGTCAGTGGAAAAGTTGTCTTTCATGAAACCAGTGTCTGGTGCCAAAGAGGTTGGGGACTGCTGAGCAAGAGGAAAGTGTAATGTGTAGATATTTGCTATAAAGGGCTATTCCCAAAATTTTAGTTATTTCATGAGCAATACATTAGTGGAAAGCAAAAATACATGACATAGAATGAAGAATGAAAGCTCTTTCTGACCACTCATCAGCGAATCCCTCTCTCTCCTAGATAATACTCATTAACAGTCAGGTAGTCATACAACTGAACACAGCAATTCATACGACTGTATTCTTCATACATTACTTCTCACATGTTCTAAAGAACCTGGTTTCATAGAAGGTACTCTGCAGAATGGAGGATATTACTTAGTTTGGTTTAAGGTTTATAAAAATAGTCTGTATAATTCAGAGTCCACTTTAATACATATACATAATTTTTGTGTATAATTTTGATCAAGCATCATATTTGTCATTTAAAAAGTTGACTTTGTCTCCAAAGCAGAACGCTTGACCCTTAGTCGTAAAGCCCTTTCCATGTCTTTCTACCCTTGAAATCATTTTATAAAATATAAAACACTACATAATAAGTACACTATTTAGTGGGCTCTCCAGGTGGCGCAGTGGTAAAGAATCCGTCTGCCAATGCAGGAGCCAAGGGTTTGATCCTTGGGTCAGGAAGCTACCCTGGAGAAGGAAATAGCAACCCACTCCAGTATTCTTGTCTGGGAAATCCTGTGGACAGAGGAGCCTGGCTGGCTACAGCCCAGGGGGTTGCAAAGAGTTGGACGTGACTGAGTGTACATGCCCGCTATTGAGTACATTCATATAGTAGATGCTTAAGTGCTGTGTGACTTCGGCCAGGAATTCACTGGCTGTCCAATTTTATGACACCATGCTTCCATTGCAGAGGGCACGGGTTCAGTCCCTGGTCGGAGAACTAAGATTCCACAAATTGCATGGCACAGCCCCAAAATATAAAATACAATGAAATAAAATACAATCCCTGCTCCCTCCAAAGGAAATCCCAACTCTGACTTTTTCTAGCATAAATTAGTTTGCCTAGTGTAGCACTCAAGGCCAGTTTCATGGACATGTAACCTGCACAGTCGCATAGGACCCCATGCTTACTTAGAAGGGCCCTACACTTGGTATAGTGCTCTACCATAACAGTCTTGAAATTCTTAATATTTTAATAAGGCATCCATATTTTCCTTTTGTACTGGGCCCTGGAAGTTATATAGCCAAGACAATGTGAGAAATAGGGTAGTAAAATGATAGACATGAGGGCTCAAGGAAAGATCTTACAAATGTTTATGTGGTGATGGAAATGATCCAGAAGAAGGGAAGATCGATGAAGCAGAGGAGATGAGAAATTAACTGGAGGAGGGACAACGTTGAGAAAGGGAGAGAGGAGGACGGCACCCAGAGTGGAGGGTGAGTCCTTGAGACCAGCAGGGACAGGTTTCCTACTCTAACAGAAGGGTAGAAGCAGATGCTAATAAGGTGGCGGAGAATGAAACAGTTCTGACACTTTTATGTTATCAAAGAGGTATGAAGTGAGGTCACCAGCTGCAAGAAGAGTGTGAGGATGAGGAAATATGTTTGTTTTTTTTTTTAATATTTATTTATTTAGCTGGGTCAGGCTGCAGCACAGATCTTTGATCTTCCTTGTGGCATGCAGGATCTACATGTGGGATCTAGTTCCCTGACCAGGGATCCAACTTGAGCCCTCTGCATTGGGAGTGTGGAGTCTCAGCCACTGGGCCACCAGGAAGGTCCCCCAAGAGTTATTATTTTAAATTTTATTTTTAAACTTTAGATTTTACAGAAGAGTTGAAAATATGGTATAAAGTTCTCATATATCCTTTACCCAGTATGCCCTAGTGTTAGCATCTAACATAACATACGAACTTAATGGTGATACAACATATTGACTAAGCTGTTGACTTTACTGGGAATTTCCCAGTTTTCCCACTAGTGATCTTTCACTGTTCCAGGATTCAATCCAAGATCCCATATTGCACTTAGGCATCATATCTCCTTCAGTTCAGTTCAGTTCAGTCGCTCAGTCATGTCCAACTCTTTGAGACCCCATGAATCGCAGCATGCCAGGCCTCCCTGTCCATCACCAACTCCCGGAGTTCACCCAGACTCACGTCCATTGAGTCAGTGATGCCATCCAGCCATCTCATCCTCAGTCGTCCCCTTCTCCTCCTGCCCCCAATCCCTCCCAGCATCAGAGTCTTTTCCAATGAGTCAACTCTTCGCATGAGGTGGCCAAAGTACTGGAGTTGCCGCTTCAGCATCAATCCTTCCAATGAACACCCAGGGCTGATCTCCTTTAGGATAGATTGGTTGGATGTCCTTATAGTCCAAGGGACTCTCAAGAGTCTTCTCCAACACCACAGTTCAAAAGCATCAATTCTTCGGTGCTCAGCCTTCTTCACAGTCCAACTCTCACATCACACATGACCACTGGAAAAACCATAGCCTTGACTAGATGGACCTTTGTTGGCAAAGTAATGTCTCTGCTTTTGAATATGCTATCTAGGTTGGTCATAACTTTTCTTCCAAGGAGTAAGCATCTTTAATTTCATGGCTGCAGTCATCATATCTCCTTAGTGCCCACCAATCTGTGATAATTTCTCAGTCTTCCTTTTCCACTCATGACCTTGACACTTTTGAAAAGTATTTTGTACAGTTTAGTTTTGGTGGAATGTCCCTCAGTTGGGGTTTGTCGGATGTTTTCTTGTGAGTGGACAGAGTTATGCATTTGGGGAGGTAAAATGTCACAGAAGTGTTACACCCTTATTGAATCATGTCAGAGGGTACATGATATCAATATGGTTTATCACTTGGATACTTTATTACTTGAATTCATTGTATCACTTGTATATGGTGGTGTTGCCAGGTTTCCCACTGTGAGTTGTTATATTTCCATTTTCATAATCTTCATTTGAGTCTGTCACTATATTCAGCCAACCCTCAAGGGGAGGGAAGTTAAGTATCACCTCTTGAATAATGAAATATAAAAAGAAACTGTGGGATTTCCCTTGTGGTCCAGTGGTTTACAATCTGCCTGCCGATGCAGGAGACATGATTTTGTCCCTGGCCGGGGAAGATCCCACATGCCTCAAAGCAACTGAGCCCGTGCACAACTACCGAGCCCATGATCTAGAGCCCATGAGCCACAACTACTGAAGCCCGAGGAGCCTAGGGCCTGTGCTCTACAGCAAGTTAAGCCGCTGCAGCAAGAAATTCTCAAACCACTAGAGAGTAGCCCCCGCTCTTGGCAACTAGAGGAAAGTGCAAAGCAACAAAGACTGAGCACAGCCAAAAAGTAAGCAAAATTTTGAAAATAAATGGAACTGTGGATATATGTTAAAAACCATTAGAGTTTTAATAAATATTCTGGGGGAGATACTTTGAGGTTACATAAACATTCTATTTCTCCTTAAAGCTATGCAGATTTTGAGAAGCAAAAAAAGAAAAATGGAAGAAGTCATTTTAGAATGGGCAGAAAACTTGATAGTAATTGCTGGGCAATATGCAGTGTTCATTTGAGGTTCAGGATCACCAATTCAAAGTGAAATCCATCAACTACATTGTGTGATTTACTCCAACAACAACCAGCTGTTTGGGTGCAAGCTGAGGTAAGAAGTTGGGTTCAACCAGAATGGTTTATTTTAGGCCAATATGACAGAAGAGAGAAGGACAAGATTGTTAGGGAAGATACTTGCAAAAGTGGGATGAAAATGCTGGGCCATGAGACCTAAGCAGGGTTTGAAAGTGAAGACAAGAGAGGAGAGAGAAGCAGCTGCTGAATAAGGTTGAAGATCTGTGACAGTGTGAGTTCTTGAGTAAGGGAGCTGGAAGGCCAGAAGATGATAGGAGGGACTTCAAAGGAGCTGAATGTTTAGATGGAGAAAAGGAAAGTGGTTGGAAATGCAAGCGACACATATACTATCCTGCCAGGCCCTCAGGTGCCCAGGATGTGAGTGCCTTCTACCTGAGTGGGCTGCTTAGGAGATGCGATGATCAGGGAATGCCAGGTTCACTTACTGTCACAAGATTGAGGGACCATTCAAACGAGAGGTGGCTAGCCAGATGTTTGATGGTGATGGCTTGGGGTTGCAGAAGGCGCAGTTTGGGTGGAAGAGTTTGGGGAGAGCAGAGGATGGTTGGATCAGATTAGGTGATGAACTCAGGAATTCTGGGATGAGTGTCCAGTGTTTTGGGTTTTTTTTTTTTTTTTTAATGTTTTTATTTATTTATTTATTTGGCTTCCCCGGGTCTTAGTTGTGGCACTCGGTATATTTAGTTGTGGTATATAGGATCTGGGTTTCCCTGTTGGCTCAGATGGTAAAGAATCTGCCAGGAGACCTGGGTTTGATCCCCTGGTTGGGAGGATCCTCTGGAGAAGGGCATGGCAACCCACATCAGTATTCTTGCATGGAGAATCGCTACGTACAGAGGAGCCTAGTGAGCTACAGTCCATGGGATCACAAAGAGTCGGACACGACTGAGCAACTAAGCACAGCACAGCATACGGAGTCTCATCCCTCAACTAGGGATCGACCTGGGGCCCCTTGCATATAATGAGGAATCTTAGCCACTGAACTACCAGGAAAGTCCCAAGTGTCCAGTGCTGGGTTACCTAGAGAGCTTGTTTTCCTGGCAGTGACTGAGGCAAATAAGATATAAAACATAACAGGATTAGCCTGACAAGCTCTTGGAGAGAGATGGGAAATCAGCCTGAGCTTGTGGATTTTGAATAGTTGGTGGAAGGTCCAGGAGCTTCAGGATGACTGCCCACACCCACAGAGTGTAGTGGTGGTGACAGTCTTGTGGGGGTGCGGTGGCCTCGGTCTCTCTGAGAGGTATGGTAATGTAGGGGCTATGAGGTGGTCATCTTAGTGAATAGCCACCTGAATGATTGAGTCATGACCATTAATAAATATTGGGCATCATTTTGTGTATGAGTTAATTCAACAGTGTACAAATAGTGTTCTTCTTAAAGACAGGTGAGCGAGGAATTAGGTGGTTCAATTCTGGCCTAGACAGAAGGAAATAAGAGTGTAGCAAACACAGATGGACCTTAACCTTAGCCTTATCGGGTTAGAAAGGGGTGAGGTCTTTATGATGGCTTATTTATCGTGTTGGCAACAGCCCTGATGCAACCTGAGAGCTTTTTTTTCAAACAGTATTCATGTTTAATGGCATCTCTGAAGCAACCAAGTATACATACACAATTGTGAGGAACTTCTTTATCCTGGTAACTACTGGACAAGGTCCAACAAGACTGTGGCCTTGAGTTCTCATGTGGCTGGTTGAGAACGAATGGACTGGCAGCTTGCAAGGCATGATAAGGATACAACAAAGGAAAAGAAAAATTCACACTTAGATTTGCTGTCCTTTCTGGAATTATCTTTATCCCCCAGTAGGAACTTGAGTTCAGTTCAGTCGCTCAGTTGTGTCCGACTCTTTGCGACCCCATGAATTGCAACATGCCGATGTTCCTAGAAAATCAAGATGTGTGATAAGAATGAACTAAATGTCACAAACTTAATTTCATTGCTACTCCTACTCAGGATGAATGAATTACCAAGTGTCATAGTCCAGATGAACTATACACAATACACATCAATACATTCAATACTGACTCAGAATGTACTCGGTTTGATAATGTTCCAGGAAGTCTGGGCTGTCTTGTATCTTAGTGCTAAGGATCAGTAGTCACTGAGGACTGAGTGAGGAAGGCGCGGGGAGAATGATTGCCTTGAATTGGTGGAAGGAAGTAAAAAAAGGAAATAACAAATGTGGATAGAGGAGGAGGGAGGGAGGACATGATGCATCTTCATTGGTTCCCTGTTTGTAAATGGAAAAAATAAAGAAGGGGAACTTCCAGGAGTTTGTAGGGAAATTCTGTGATAAAGTAATGACCACATTTCCGTTTCCACACAGGATTTATTAGGTGATCTAGTAGCAGGTGTAATAGGAGTGGTGGTGGTGATGATGATACAAAGTCCTGTGGAGAGCAAATCTACAGTTAGCATTTTCCCCCCTGGTTAGCAACTGACAGAACCTGCCAGAATATAGCTAGGACCTAATGTGTGGTGACTGCAGCCATGAAATTAAAAGGTGCTTACTCCTTGGAAGAAAAGTTATGACCAACCTAGATAATATATTCAAAAGCAGAGACATTACTTTGCTGACTAAGGTCCGTCTAGTCAAGGCTATGGTTTTTCCTGTGGTCATGTATGGATGTGAGAGTTGGACTGTGAAGAAGGCTGAGTGCCGAAGAATTGATGCTTTTGAACTGTGGTGTTGGAGAAGACTCTTGAGAGTCCCTTGGACTGCAAGGAGATCCAACCAGTCCATTCTGAGGGAGATCAACCCTGGGATTTCTTTAGAAGGAATGATGCTAAAGCTGAAACTCCAGTACTTTGGCCACCTCATGCGAAGAGTTGACTCATTGGAAAAGACTCTGATGCTGGGAGGGATTGGGGGCAGGAGAAGGGAACGACCGAGGATGAGATGGCTGGATGGCATCACTGACTCGATGGACATGAGTCTGAGTGAACTCCAGGAGTTGGTGATGGACAGGGAGGCCTGGCGTGCTGCGATTCATGGGGTCGCAAAGAGTCGGACACAACTGAGCGACTGAACTGAACTGAACTGAATGTGTGGTGAGTTAAGTCACTTAACACAGTTGGAGCACTGTTAGGGACAAATTCCTATCTCCTCTTTGGTCAATAAGACGGCCCAGAAAAAAACAGCTTGTGGGTCGAAATGCTGCAAGTTCAAAGAACATCTCAGACTCATGAAGGGTTAGTAAGCCGTCTGGACATGAAGGAGATCACACTTTGCTTCTATCCTGAGAAACAGCAGGCTTTGTAGGAGAAAGTTGCAGGTGCGTGGGATGGAGATTGCTAACCAGTGGAATTTCACAAGTATAGATAAGTAGCTCTATTTCACAAGTAGCTCAGTTTGTATGTCACCCCAGCTAGTTCCCCCAATAGAAACAATCCATCTGAAAGCAGAGGTAAATTCATTCAGGGGCTTAAAATAGGGGCAAAGAAGGTAAAAGTTGGCCTATGAGTAAGCCTTCAGTTCAGTTCAGTTGCTCAGTCATGTCCGACTCTTTGAGAACCCATGAATCGCAGCACGCCAGGCCTTCCTGTTCATCACCAACTCCCGGAGTTTACCCAAACTCATGTCCATAGAGTCAGTGATACCATCCAGCCATCTTATCCTCTGTCATCCTCTTCTCCTCCTGCCCCCAATCCCTCCCAGCATCAGGGTCTTTTCCAATGAATCAACTCTTCGCATGAGGTGGCCAAAGTACTGGAGTTTCAGCTTCAACATCAGTCCTTCCAATGAGTATTCAGGACTGATTTCCTTTGGGAGGGACTGGTTGGATCTCCAGTCCAAGGGACTCTCAAGAGTCTTCTCCAACACCACAGTTCAAAAGCATCAATTCTTCAGCGCTCAACTTTCTTCACAGTCCAACTCTCATCCCTATATGACCCCTGGAAAAACCATAGCCCTGATTAGATGGACCTTTGTTGGCAAAGTAATGTCTCTGCTTTTCAATATGCTATCTAGGTTGGTCATAACTTTCCTTCCAAGGAGTAAGCATCTTTTAATTTCATGGCTGCAGTCACCATCTGCAGTGATTTTGGAGCCCCTAAAAATAAAGTCTGACACTGTTTCTACTGTTTCCCCATCTATTTCCCATGAAGTGATGGGACCAGATGCCATGATCTTCGTTTTCTGAATGTTGAGCTTTAAGCCAACCTTTTCACTCTCCTCTTTCACTTTCATCAAGAGGCTCTTTAGTTCCTCTTCACTTTCTGCCACAAGGGTGGTATTATCTGCATGTCTGAGATAATTGATATTTCTCCCAGCAATTTTGATTCCAGCTTGTTCTTCTTCCAGCCCAGCGTTTCTCATGATGTACTCTGCATATACGTTAAATAAGCAGGGTGACAATATACAGCCTTGATGTACTCCTTTTCCTATTTGGAACCAGCTATTGTTCCATATCCAGTTCTAATTGTTGCTTCCTGACCTGCATATAGGCTTACTCAAGCCTTAAGAGGATCTAAAATTATAATATTTCAGAATCAATTGGAGGGTAGAGGAGATAAAATGATTCTGTTTTAATCAATAGTCAAACAGTGGGGCTCCATTCTGGTTCTGTGGAGACTCAGTTTCAATAAGTCAGAATTCTTAAGGTTCTCAGCTGATGAGCTTCCAGCTTCAGCAGCAAGAGAGATACTGACACAGAAACTCTAGTGTGTAGAATTAATAGGATCAGGGTTGGGCTCACCTCTATGCAATTCTACATCATTGTAAATGTTGATGAAACAAGCTGCTTTCTCTATTTCAGCTTTTGTTTTTTGTTTTTTTATTCTTCTTACTCTCAAAGGTTTTCAGAGCCTTATTTGGCTACTGACCAGAAATCTTCCTTAGTGGTTTGTTAATTCAGCTGACCATTTAGAAAGGCAGAGAAGAGAAAATGAACATGTGGTAAGCCCTCACAAGGTGCATTCTTCACAGTATCTTGTGTAATCTTCACAGAGACTGGATCATTTATTCCCATTTTACAATAAGAGAACTGTTTCAGCAAAGTTGAGTAACACCCACAATCCCATTTGTGAATGGTGGTGCCAAGGTTTGACCGTAGGAATATGTAACATGAAAACCTGTACTCTTTCCCCTTGGAGCTCCATCCAGTGTAGCTTCAGTGCAATCAACCCTAAAGCTTATTGTCTTAGTTGTCAAAACGTAGAGAAATTAGATGAGCTCTGGCAGTTAATAACTTTGGACTGATTCCTAAAGAGCTTGTAGTTAGGTGTTTATCTTTACAGAGGACCTTCGTTCTTTAAAGTGAGATGTCATTCTTTCTAACACAGAGACTACACAATATTTTGTACTTTGCTTACTTCCTGTGAAAACACCCATGAGAATGAAAGTAATAAAGCAGCCAAGCCCTTACAACCATAGGAACCCTCCCTGTCTTCTTCCTGCTGGGGGTTGGTAGAAAAGAGAGGCCCTGTCTGGTAGCCATGACCTTCCCACTTAGTCTGGGATGCTGCTAACCCTAGCAGCATCATCCTAGCAGACAATTTATAGAAAAAAATTTTTGGAATTGTATATGTGGAGGCACTTAAGCATAGGTATGTTATGTACACATGACTGAGAATTCAAAAGCTATATTGGTTGTGGGTCAAGGGCCTTACCACATCCACCCATCTCTGCATCATTTTTGAGGCTTAAGGTAATAAAGCCCTCTGATTTCCTCCCAAATTGTTTCTCCTTTCCTCCCCTGCTTTGGTTTTCATTGCAATTGCAATGAAATCAACACTCATTTCTGAAAGTAGAACAGGCGGCAAAGAGCACTGACCTAACCGTTAGTCACCACTCAGACAGTGCTCTGAGTGTAACCTTGGACCATTCATTGGCCCCCCTTGGTCAGATGGGAATTAACTCTAATACTTGGTTATACCCAGCAGTGCTGGGTTAGTTTTCGAAGGCTCTAGGCTATAGCTTATTTCAAGATAAGCCCTCTGCCTCAATTAGGCACTCCTAGCCCCACCCCATAGGCACCCAGCCCAGTGGACTCCTGCTCTATGCTCCACCCCTCATTTGTCACAGCCACAGTTGGGGTGTTCCATGTAATCTGCACCCCAAAGTAGGATGTTTCCCTGGACACAGTCTTAGACCCAGCTCCCTGCTACGAAACTATTAACAACAATGTGCTAGTGAGTGACAGCTCCAGGTTAGAAATTTACGTTACATTAAAAAAAATTTTTTTTTAATTACTCTTCAACTTTTTTGCCATGCTACATTTCAAGTGGGATCTAGTTCCTTAACCAGGAATCAAACCTGTGCCCCCTGCAGTAGAAGTATGGAGGCTTAACCACTGGATCACCAGGGAAATCCCTAGATATTTACATTTTAATTCAGGCCTTGTGGGGACAATTTGTATCCAGAAGAGGCAAGTGATGGTAGGAATCTTAGCCACAAAAGCATGTCTTTGAGGGAGGTGTTTGAGGTAGCATGTCAGTACCAGCAAATCATTGATTAATTTGTTGTAACTTGTTTACTTAATACACATATACTAAGTACTTACATTATTTAATTTATACAACATTGTCTTAAGCGTTAGTGGCATCCAGGCAGTAATTAATGGCATCCAGGAACTAAAGGACATAAAGCCTGATCCCAAGAACCTCCAGCCCTGTTGGGAGAGATTTGACACAAACAAAATTAAAAAATGATCTGCATATTAACATCAGACAATAATACTAGCATACAACATTAAACTTTAAATGGATCATGAGACTGAGTTCTGGGAATCTGTAAACTAATTCCCAGAAGAATCTCTCAGTTCAGTTCAGTTCAGTCGCTCAGTCGTGTCCGACTCTTTGCGACCCCATGAATCGCAGCACGCCAGGCCTCCCTGTCCATCACCAACTCCCGGAGTTCACTCAGACTCACGTCCATTGAGTCCGTGATGCCATACAGCCATCTCATCCTCGGTTGTCCCCTTCTCCTCCTGCCCCCAATCCCTCCCAGCATCAGGGTCTTTTCCAATGAGTCAACCCTTCGCATAAGGTGGCCAAAGTACTGGAGTTTCAGTTTTAGCATCATTCCTTCTAAAGAAATCCCAGGGCTGATCTCCTGCAGAATGGACTGGTTGGATGTCCTTGCAGTCCAAGGGACTCTCAAGAGTCTTCTCCAACACCACAGTTCAAAAGCATCAATTCTTCGGTGCTCAGCCTTCTTCACAGTCCAACTCTCACATCCATACATGACCACAGGAAAAACCATAGCCTTGACTAGACAGACCTTAGTCGGCAAAGTAATGTCTCTGCTTTTGAATATACTATCTAGGTTGGTCATAACTTTTCTTCCAAGGAGTAAGCACCTTTTAATTTCATGGCTGCAGTCACCATCTGCAGTGATTTTGGAGCCCAAAAAAACAAAGTCTGACACTGTTTCTACTGTTTCCCCATCTATTTCCCATGAAGTGATGGGGCCAGATGCCATGATCTTCGTTTTCTGAATGTTGAGCTTTAAGCCAACTT
>SJXQ01002311.1:44241-87963 GCA_006408695.1 Aepyceros melampus
TCAGTTCAGTTCAGTTCAGTCGCTCAGTCGTGTCCGACTCTTTGCGACCCCATGAATCGCAGCACGCCAGGCCTCCCTGTCCATCACCAACTCCCGGAGTTCACTCAGACTCACGTCCATTGAGTCCGTGATGCCATACAGCCATCTCATCCTCGGTTGTCCCCTTCTCCTCCTGCCCCCAATCCCTCCCAGCATCAGGGTCTTTTCCAATGAGTCAACCCTTCGCATAAGGTGGCCAAAGTACTGGAGTTTCAGTTTTAGCATCATTCCTTCTAAAGAAATCCCAGGGCTGATCTCCTGCAGAATGGACTGGTTGGATGTCCTTGCAGTCCAAGGGACTCTCAAGAGTCTTCTCCAACACCACAGTTCAAAAGCATCAATTCTTCGGTGCTCAGCCTTCTTCACAGTCCAACTCTCACATCCATACATGACCACAGGAAAAACCATAGCCTTGACTAGACAGACCTTAGTCGGCAAAGTAATGTCTCTGCTTTTGAATATACTATCTAGGTTGGTCATAACTTTTCTTCCAAGGAGTAAGCACCTTTTAATTTCATGGCTGCAGTCACCATCTGCAGTGATTTTGGAGCCCAAAAAAACAAAGTCTGACACTGTTTCTACTGTTTCCCCATTTATTTCCCATGAAGTGATGGGGCCAGATGCCATGATCTTCGTTTTCTGAATGTTGAGCTTTAAGCCAACTTTTTCACTCTCCTCTTTCACTTTCAGCAAGAGGCTTTTTAGCTCCTCTTCACTTTCTGCCATAAGGGTGGTGTCATCTGCATATCTGAGATTATTGAATCTCTCAGGGGAAGTTAAATGCTTTTCTTTCAGGACTCCAAAGTTCAGCCTGGATACTGATCTCCTTAACAGCAAATAGAATGATTGTTATTTGAACACATTCATTGCAGACTCTTTATGGGGAAGATTCTAAGACTTTGGGTCTTTACAGATGAGGATCCACAAGAAACTCACTGACATGCACAGTTCTTCTGAGATTATTAAGCAGATCACTTCCATTGTATTCACCAGGAACTGAGACTGAAGTCACCATTGCTGATGCTTAAAGCAACCTTTTCAATAAATTGATAATCAGATGTCTTAAAAAAATCTAACACTTATTTATAACTGTAAAATTAACACAAGCTTGGAGAAATATAGAAAAGTATAAAGAAACAAATTATATAAAAAGAAAACCACAATCACCCATAAATCTACATATAACATATATATTTTCTAGAATATTTGTTTGTATTCATATTTAGAATGTTATAGAATATCTGATTTTAAAATATTGGATCCCTGGGACTTCCCTGGTGATCCAGTGGTTAAGAATCTACCTTCCACTGCAGGGAATGTGGGTTTGATCCCTGGTCGGGAAAGTAAGATCCAAAATGCAGTGAGGTATAGCCAAAAAAGAAATTTGAATCATATGGTATATAGTTTTATATATTGAATATTTAGCATTATATCATATTTTCCACGCCATTAATTATCCCTGAAAAACATGATTTAAATTTACATGATTTATAATTTACTGCATAAATTCCATTATATGAATATGCTATAATTAAGCAACAATTTCCTTAATCTTTCCAACATTTAGGTTGCCTCTATTTTTTCAGTGTTACACAAGATAGAAAAGACAAATGTATTTTCTTTATCAGATAAGTTTTAGAAATGGAATTAGTGAGTAAGAGGATGAGAGCATTTTTAGCTCCTTTATACTTATTTATAAATTGCTTTCCAGAAAATTACTTTATTTAAGCTTCTCTCTATTGGACATGAGTGTGTGATTCATTGGACCCTCATTTTCACTTACTGTTACCATCTTTTTAATCTTTGTCAATGTGCTAGACAAAAAAAAAAAAGCATCTAACCACTGTTTTAATTTGTATTTCTTTGATAACTAATGATGTTAATTTATTAACCATTTGCACTTTCTTTTCTTTATATTATGTGTAGGTATCCTTTGAATATTTCCTATTGAAATCTCAGTGGTTTTAAAAATAAATTTTATCAGCACTGGGTGGGAAGAGGGGGAATTAGAAAAGGCAATCAAAAGGTACAAACTTCCAGTTATGAAACAGTAAGATCCTTAGGGGTCTTCCTGGGGAAAGACACCCTCCTCTGTGTTCCCCACTTCTCATTTGTAGAAAAGCTTTAGCATGCTAATCTTTCCCCAAATTCCAAGGAGGAAATATAATCAGAGAAGTAAGAAAAATGAAAAAAAAAAAAAAAGAAAAATGCAGAAACAAAGGAAAACAGTCAAGTAAGAAAAATAATATCAGTTTGGCTGTAAAGCAAAGTCTAGGGCCTTTAGTTCCTCATCAAGGACCAGTTCCATCTGACCCTATCACCTCATGGCAAATAGATGGGGAAACAGTGGAAACAGTGGCTGACTTTATTTTGGGGGGCTGGAAAATCACTGCAGGTGGTGACTGCAGCCATGATATTAAAAGACACTTGCTCCTTGAAAGAAAAGTTATGACCAACCTAGACAGCATATTAAAAAGCAGAGACATTGCTTTGGCAACAAAGTTCCATCTAGTCAAGGCTATGGTTTTTCCAGTAGTCGTGTATGGATGTGAGAGTTGGACTATAAAGAAAGCCGAGCGCTGAAGAATTGATGCTTTTGAACTGTGGTGTTGGAGAAGACTCTTGAGAGTCTTTGGACAGCAAAGAGATCCAACCAGTCTATCCTAAAGGAAATCAGTCCTGAATATTCATTGGAAGGATTGGTGCTGAAGCTGAAACTCCAATACTTTGGCTACCTGATGTGAAGAACTGACTCATTAGAAAAGACCCTGATCCTGGGAAAGATTGAAGGCAGGAGGAGAAGGGGACAACAGAGGATGAGATAGTTATATGGCATCACTGAGTCAATGGACAAGAGTTTGAGTAAGCTCCGGGAGTTGTTGATGCACAGGGAGGCCTGGTGTGCTGCAGTCCATGGGGTCGCAAAGAGCAACTGAACTGAACTGAACTGAGGGATACAATGTACAATATGATTAATATAATTAACACTGCTGTGTGTTGTATATGAAAAGAGAGTAAATTCTAAGATTTATCTCACAAGGAAAATATTTTTTTCATTTTGTATTAAATAAGATAATGGGTGTTCATTAAACTTACTGTGGTAATTGTTTCATGATGTATGTAAGTCAAATCATGCTGTACACATGTATAATGCTATAGGTCAGTTATATCTCAATAAAACTGAAAGGAAATAATTTATAAGCACTTAAGTGAAAATTCTTTGTCATACTTATAGACAAGTGTTTTTCCTAGTTTGTTGTTTAACTTGTAATTTTATTTTTTATTTATAGAAGATTTGTATTTTCATGTGGTCACATCTATCAGCTTTTTCAGATTTTTTTTCTTCTATTACTGTTATGCTTAGAAAGGGATTTTTTTTTTTTTTAGAAAGGGATTTCTTATTCAGTAAACAAATAACTATTTGATGGATTTTTCTCCTAGTTTTAAAAAATGATTATATTATTTGCAGTAATTCTTTTTTTAGTTCTTTTCCTCCATAAATATTTTTTAAAAATAATTTTTCTTTCTTTATTATTTTTGGCCATGCTGGGTCTTCACTGCTGCTCAGGCTTTCCTCTAGTTGCAAAGAGCAGGGCCTACTCTCTAGTTGTATGCGGGCTTCTCACTGTGGTAGCTCCTCTTCTTCCAGAGCACAGAGTATGCAGGCTTTAGTAGTTGCAGCTCATGAGCTCTAGAGCAGAGGCTCAATAATTTTGGTGCACTGGCTTAGTTGCTTCACGGCATGTATCGGCAGGCAGACTCTCCACCACTGAGTCACCAGGGAAGCCCTGCAATAATTCTTTAACTCCTATGGACTTAATCTTGGGACATGACAAGAGGTCAAGACTTTAATACATTTTTTTAATTAACACATTTTCCCAATATCATTCAATGGCCCGTTCTGGTAGACTCACGATTGCTTGTCTTAGAGTAAGTTCTGGTCCTAGTCAAATGGCGTTTTACTAATTTCTTTTTTTGTTGTTGTTGCTGTTTTTTAATATTTCTTTACTTTTTTATTTAGCTTCATTAGATCTTAATTGCATCCTGGCAGAACACACATGGACTCTCTGGTGGTGGAGCACGGGCTTAGTTGCTGTGCAGCATGTGGGATCTTCCCAGACCAGGAATCGAACCTACATACCCTGCATTGCTAGGTGGATTCTTAACCACTGGACTACCAGGGAAGTCTCCATTTTAACAATTTCTATTCACTTGAATTCTGAATATAACTCTACATTCCTTTTTCCATTTTTATTTATATAGTATCTTTATTTACCTGTTAGTAAAATCTTTAACTAAACGGGCCATCATTTTACAGAATCATCTGTTTCTCCAATCAACATATACTGGGTAATCCATAATGCTGGGGACTGAGGATTTTAAGATGGACCAGACAGAGTCAACCTGCTCAGGGATTTCATAGCTAGGACTCAGGCAGGTCAAGATAACTACAGCAGAAGGTAAGTAGTGTCGTTTACAAATGTCAAGGTGTCAAGGTGCTATGAGAGCACAGAGAAGGCTTTACAGAGGAGAGGACACTCCAACTGTGCTGAGGATGAAGGGAAAGCACCTTCAGAACAGAAGAAACAGCTTTACAAAGGTGTAAAGATAACATCTGCTAGATCATGGAAAAAGCAAGAGGGTTCCAGAAAAACATCTATTTCTGCTTTATTGACTATGCCAAAGCCTTTGACTCTGTGGATCACAATAAACTGTGGAAAATTCTGAAAGAAATGGGAATACCAGACCACCTGACCTGCCTCTTGAGAAATCTTTATGCAGGTCAGGAAGCAACAGTTAGAACTGGACATGGAACAACAGACTGGTTCCAAATAGGAACAGGAGTACGTCAAGGCTGTATATTGTCACCCTGCTTATTTAACTTCTATGCAGAGTACATCATGAGAAACGCTGGGCTGGAAGAAACACAAGCTGGAATCAAGATTGCCGGGAGAAATATCAATCACCTCGGATATGCAGATGACACCACCCTTATGGCAGAAAGTGAAGAGGAGCTAAAAAGCCTCTTGATGAAAGTGAAAGAGGAGAGTGAAAAAGTTGGCTTAAAGCCCAACATCAGAAAACGAAGATCATGGCATGTGGTCCCATCACTTCATGGGAAATAGATGGGGAAACGGTGGAAACAGTGTCAGACTTTATTTTGGGGGGCCCCAAAATCACTGCAGATGGTGATTGCAGCCACGAAATTAGAAGACACTTACACCTTGGAAGGAAAGTTATGAGCAACCTAGATAGCATATTGAAAAACAGAGACATTACTTTGGCAACAAAGGTCCATCTAGTCAAGGCTATGGTTTTTCCTGTGGTCATGTATGGATGTGAGAGTTGGACTGTGAAGAAAGCTGAGCGCAGAAGAACTGATGCTTTTGAACTGTGGTATTGGAGAAGACTCTTGAGAGTCCCTTGGACTGCAAAGAGATCCAACCAGTCCATTCTAAAGGAGATCAGTCCTGGGTGTTCATTGGAAGGACTGATGTTGAAGCTGAAACTCCAATACTTTGGCCACCTCATGCGAAGAACTGACTCATTGGAAAAGACTCTGATGCTGGGAGGGACTGGGGGCAGGAGGAGAAGGGGACAACAGAGGATGAGATGGCTGGATGGCATCACCGACTTGATGGACATGGGTTTGGGTGAACTCTGGGAGTTGATGATCGACAGGGAAGCCTTGTGTGCTGCAGTTCATGGGGTCTCAGAGAGTCGGACACAACTGAGCTTCTGAACTGAACTGAACTGAGTGAAAGGTGCACTCAGGGAGATGATGGGAGATGGATGAAATAAAGGCTAGGTGTTAAGGGAATTTGATTTTATCTAAGTGATGACTAATCCAGAGAGTGATGAGGTCAGATGCGTGTAAATTCCTTTGGTGTTGATACAGAGGATTGATTGGAAGGACAGAGGACTAAGGTAGGGAGACATAAAAAAGGAGAGCGCAAACAAGGGCTTGACCTGACGCTGATGGGGAGAAAGTCCCAAAGAAGACGGCACAGACCTTTGAGGTGCGTGGGAGCTAGAGTCAACAGGATGTAGGAGATAAGAAAAAGAAAGCAATTTAGGATGAGTCTAGTCTCCTAGACTGTTGACAATGTTGCAAGGTTGTCCTTTGCAGAGACCAGGAGTGAAAGGTTGGGAGTAGATTTGGAGGTGGGTTCTAGGAGAGGCTGAGTTCAAATCTGATTCTGAGGTACTTGTTGTACATCCAGCTACACCTATTTAGAGCACTGTTGAAAACATGTCTGGAGCTAAGAAGAAAGTTTTTGAATGTATATGTGGATGGATATTAGAGTCATCAATATCTAAGGTCAGAATTGAAATTGTACATGTGTATGAATTGTTAGAGTTAGACTCTAAAGAAAGCTGAGTGCCCAAGAATTGATGCTTTTGAACTGTGGTGTTGGAGAAGACTCTTGAGAGTTCCTTGGACTGCAAGGGGATCCAACTGGTCCATCTTAAAGGAGATCAGTCCTGGGTGTTCATTGGAAGGACTGATGCTGAGGCTGCAACTCCAATACTTTGGCCACCTGATGCGAAGAGCTGACTCATTTGAAAAGCCCCTGATGCTGGGAAAGATTGAGGGCAGGAGGAGAGAGGGATGACAGAGGATGAGATGGCTGGATGGCATCACCGACTCGATGGATATGAGTTTGGGTGAACTCTGGGAGTTGGTGATGGACAGGGAGGCCTGATGTGCTACGGTTCATGGGGTTGCAAAGAGTCAGTCACGACTGAAAGACTGAACTGAACTGATGAATTTACCAGCCAGAAAGAGAAGAAAAGAAAACAGACTGGATCTCTGGGAACACCAATTTGAGGGACAGATGAAAGAATCAGAGTTCTTCAAAAGTTACTGTGAAGAGGGACTTCTCTGATGGTCCAGAGACTAAGACTCCATGCTCTCAATGCAGAGGGATAGGTTTTATGTTGGATGCACTGCCTACAGGGAAGTTTTCCTGTAGCTCAAACAGTAAAGAATCTGCCTGCCATGCAGGAGACCAGGGTTCGATTCCTGGTTTGGGAAGTTCCTCTGGAGAAGGGAACAGCAATCCACTCCAGTATTCATGCCTGGAGAATTCCATGGACAGAGAAGCCTGGTGGGCTACGTCCGTGTCCGCAAAGAGTCGGACACGACTGAGCGACTAACACACACACACACTGCCTACATGGATATTGACTTCTAGTTCTTCCTGAATCAGTTAGGATTTGAGCAGAGAAGTCGAAATTTTATGGATGATACAGAATAGAGAATGTATCATAAGGATTGTATAGAAGTATGTGGAAATTGGTGGAAGACAGCAAGGCTGTTGCTAGTACACCTAGTGTTTTTCCATCAGTCTTTATGGGTCACCGGGCTGGGCTTCCCTGGTAGTTCAGTTGGTAAAGAATCTGCCTGCAACGCAGGAGACCCCGGTTTGATTCCTGGGTCAGGAAGATCTGCTGGAGAAGGGATAGGCTACCCAGTCAAGTATTTTTGGGCTTCCCTGGTAACACACATGGTAAAGAATGCCTCAAGAATATTATGCTAAGCAACAAAAGTCAGATAAAAAGAAGACATACTGTATGATTCCCTGTATGTGCAATTCTAGAACAGGCACAATCAATCCAAAACGATAGAAATCAGAAGAAAGTTGCCTTGGACAGGGGTGGAGTTGGGAGGGGAGTGACTGGGAGAGGAAATTTGGGGGGTGGAGTGGGGGGAGATAATGGAAATGTTCTTTATTTTGATAAGGGTATGAGTTATACTAGTATATGTATTTGTCAAAACTCTTTGAACCTTACCCCTTAGATATGTGTATTTTATTTTTTGTAAATTTAATCTCAGTTTCAAAAAAATGGAAAGTAAAGGAAAATGGTATCCTTAGAGCTAATCACAGACTAATAGGCCACCAAGATTCTATTCAGTGGTAAAGAATCTGCCGCCAATGCAAGAGATTCAGGAGATGGAGGTTCAATCCCTAGGTTGGGAAGTTACCCTGGAATAGGAAATGGTAACCTACTACAGTATTCTTGTCTTGAAAATGCCATGGACAGAGGAACCTGGCAGGCTACATACAGTCCAGGTCACAAAGAGCTGACCACCACTGAGCACGCATGCAATAAGCCACCAAAGGAAATATATGACATGTGTTTCCTTATGTCTGCTTACTGGGCTGCTTATGAGAAACCAGTCTCAGCAAGGGACACCCTCACTCTAAGGCTGGAAAAGAATCAGAAGAGCCTGAAACGCCAAGATTCCTCTCCTTCAGCAAGAAGAGAAATCTGTGGGTAAGAGAGCAGGTAGGAGCCCAAGACAGAACAACCAATAAAAATAGTAGGCAAATAAAATAAATTCAACATCAAGTTGGAGAACTTGGATTTTTATTCCTTTTCTCCAAAGTATTAATTCGTCGACTGTAGAATCATTAGAGATCTGATTTCTCAGTGTGTTTGGGGTAAGGGCTGGGGAAGAAGAGAGTGAGAAGGAGAAACACACAAACACTCCAAATACTGAGTATCATCACAAATTTGAAACTAGATGACATAGTTTCACTGTATCCAGAGGAAACACTCCACAGCCATGCGGGAACCTGAATCTCTGTCCGACTTTCCACAGGGGTTCTAGTCTGCCTCATTATCGTGATGTTTTCGTTTTTCTAAACAGTGTCAAATAACAAAGAAAGGTCTCCTTTTCCACCACTTGGCGGTTTGGTGACACATTTATGCAGTTTCTCTTCGGTAACGCAGTCAGCCTGTGCACAGGCAACTTTAGGCACGAACACTCGGCTGGAGGCAGAGAGATCTTTGCCCAGAGATGCCGGGCAGGTGGGAGGGAGACCGTGAGGGAAGGAGAGACCTGAAAGGAGGGGCCGGGGGCTTGAGCTTATCGTGAAAGCTTTTCGCCTGTGTTCTCCGGTCACAGCACTAAGGAAACTGGACCAGCAGGGACCTGAAAGGTCCTGACAGCCTTTACAGACTTAAGTCCTCTTACAGGCTTGGGTTAATCTTTAACTTCCTTAGGGTGAGATCAAAAACAAAGGCAGAAGCTCTCACCCCAGGGCTGGTTCTACAGCTCTTTGTCCTCAAGTCTCCTCCCTGCTCCTTTGTCTCCAGGCACCGGGGAAGCTGAGAGAAGGGTCACGTGGCCCAAATGGGGCCTTGTGCCTGGCATCCCCTGGGCTCCCTGCAGAGATCAGGATTTCCAGTCTTTCAGGCGACAGCCTCGTTTTCTCATTTTTTGTTTCTGTTGTCAATGTGGCTGTGTGTCCACAACCTTGGGATTCCCTCATCCTCAAACTCTAGTATCCAACTTTTAAGATTTCAGTGTTTTTAAGGTCAGTGGAAACTTTTTAAAAAAGCAACATCAAGCTAATATATTCTTACTGCAGAAAGGAAGCTTTATTTTTCCATAAACCTGACACTCAGTAGGAGTTTTCAGATCTTGAAAGATAGATACACTATTTACCAGTAGAAAATGCACCAGGTCAGGTGCTTTTCAAAACAACCAGTCACTCAGATCCTTCCCTTTCTAGGATGATAGCACTATTTTTAGGTGGT
This sequence comes from Aepyceros melampus, assembly GCA_006408695.1. Classification (NCBI taxonomy): domain Eukaryota; kingdom Metazoa; phylum Chordata; class Mammalia; order Artiodactyla; family Bovidae; genus Aepyceros; species Aepyceros melampus. The sequence continues at coordinate 53,833 of SJXQ01002311.1, forward strand.
GCTAGTGGTAAAGAATCCACCTGCCAATGCAAAAGACTTGAGAGACACAGGTTCGATTCCTGGATTGGGAAGATCCCCTGAAAGGCAACCTATTCCAGTATTCTTGCCTGTAGAATTCAATGGACAGAGGAGCCTGGCAGGCTGCAGTCCATGGGGTCACAGACAGTCGGACACGACTGAGCAACTACACGGGCATCAAATATCACCCAAATAACTGAAGTATAAAGAATTGTTTCCCTGGGATGTTGTTTTTACAAGGGTGAAATTGCATAGCACGTAATTCATTAACACTTTTTCTCCTTTTCAAGACTCAGACTCCTTTTCAAACCTTGGAGTCAGCCTGGGTAATATTATATAGGAAAATGGCCCTTTACCACTGTACTTTCCTGTGCTAAGGGGCCTGGTAGGTGTCAGATAAATATTTATGAATGAATAAAGAACAGTGGGACAAAAGAGGAAGCTGGTGATACCTAAAATGGGAGGATTCCTCCTAGAATAATCAAGAATTAACTGTGTCAATGAAGGTACACCTTTCCTTTTTGCTTAATTAATTACTGGGGGAGTTTTCAGAGAAAATTGTTACTGGAAGTAGAGAAAGTTTTAGGAATGTGAAAAACCTTTAGACCCCAGAACTGTGGGATCCCAGGCCTTACAATGCAGACAAGGATGTGATGTTGAACCTGGTCCATCCAGCTCACAGGCTCAGAATGGACACGGTGACTAATTATTTTATGTCCAGAAGAATTAATTAAGTGGCTGCAGTATTCTCAGTTTAAAATGTTGTCATCAACCTGGGGAAGGGGTAGAGAAGTGTTTAGAATCCAATCAATCCTGACTACCACTTTCTGCTCTGAGCAAGAGGGAAGACAGAAACGTTTGGTAAAATGTTGCCCAAAGCATCTCTCCTAGACTCCTGGCTGCTCTGGGGAAATAGTACTGTTGCTCTGTTGACCTCACAGACCTAAGTTCAAATTCTGTGTCCTGAGGTATGTAGTCTGATAAAAGAAATGCAGACACCGTGAGGCATGGTGTTGAGCTCTAAAGAAAACTCAGCCAGTTAGTTTCAGTCTTGGAGATGCAGTTGAATGATAGCTGCTCCTGTGAAGATGAAAGACAGGGAGAATGTGGGAGTGGTGGCAAAATTGCACAAGAAAATTTGGCTAATGGCTGGGCCTCAAGTCCACTTGTTGAGGCTGATAGGACAGTCCCAAGTTCACCATCAATTTGTTTTTCTGCTGATACTGATGCTTATTTTTCTGGAAGTAGTCACTGTAGGTCCTTGTTTAGAAGCCCTGACTGCCTGGGACTTTATACTTTCCTGGTTCAGCATCCTGCAGCAGGCAGGTCCAGGGGTACATGTTCGAGATGTTAAAATTCACGTATCAAACACTCAGCAGTACTGATATTTGGGGCTGGATCATTGTTCTGGGAAGGCTGTTCTTTGAGTCAGTCAGTCAGTCACTAGTTGCTCAGTTGTGTCCAACTCTTTGCCACCCTATGGACTGCAACCCGCCAGGCTCCCCTGTCCATGGAATTCTCCAGGCAAGAACACTGGAGTGAGTTGCCATTTCCTTCTCCAGAGGATCTTCCCAACCCAGGGATGGAACCCTGGTCTCCCATGTTGTAGGCAGATTCTTTAGGGTCTGAGCCACCAGGAGCCCAGGATTGTAGGGTACTGGGATACTTTGCAGCATCCTAGCCTTGCCCAACTGTGACAATCCAAATGTCCCCAGATATCACCAAATGTCCCTCAATGGCAAAATCATCCCCAATTGAGAGCCACTGCCTCACACAAGTTACCTTCAGTGAAATTCTTCATATAGGCTATTGTGATGACTGGTATGCATTTACTCAGCTACCAGAACAAAACCGAGAAACTTACTATCAGTTCATGTGGCATTTACTCACTGCCACTTCTCCCTTAGACTTGAATAAATCTAAGGGTCAGTCAGCTTGGGGGTCCCAGGCTTTAGAGGGTTCTGCTCTAGTCATGTCCCTTCCCATGGCGCCAGGGATCAACAGGGCCAAGAGAATGTGCCCGCTGGACCCACTGCTTCCCTTCTGGACCACATTATATCACATCAACATTCCTTTCTCTAAAGGGTCAAGTCTGCTTTCAAAGCCAACACAGTCACTTCTCCGGGTCCCTTTTCCAGACCTGTGGGCCATGCCACTGAAGAAGCCCAAATGGGACCAAGGAATGTCCTTATGTGTGGATGGAGCTTGGACGAGCAGGCTGTATTCTTCACCTGTAAACTGCGAATGTCAGACGAGGGTCTGCCCCCTCCTTCTTATGGCACCCGCCCAGAAACAGAATGTAGTTGATAGAGAATCATGAGCAATTCCACATCCTGCCACTCCACCCCACACTTTCTCCACACCCTCTGCAAAAAGTGGTGAGGAACACTGGCTTTAAGTGGAAAATCAGAAGGAAAAAGAAGAGAAGATTCCAAGAGCCCAGAGAACGGCCCGCCTACTCAAGCAGGGGCTGCACAGCTTTATTCTCTCCCCTGGGCGGGGAGCACTACCTAATTGTTGGTGACACACTCCCCAGAAAAACACCAGCATTCTTGGCAGCGCTGCTCTCCTCTGTTTGTCTCTCATCAACTCATAAGACGGGTTTCTCCTCTGGGCTGCGGACTCCACAGTCAGGCATTATTTGGTTGCCGGTCTCTCCTCACCCCCAGCCCCTTCCTCTGAGAAGCAGTCTGGCTGATCCTCCTCCAGATGGAATGAATCACTCTCTGGATTTTGAGTCCCTAAGGCCTGTTAGTCACACTCTGACTAAGCACTCATGCATTCCATTACACCTTGCACTCAGGCGAGTCCTAGCAGAAAGCACTCCGAAAGACAGAGAACAGCTGACTCCGTTAGCTTTTCCCCAGTGGGCCTCGAGCAGGGCCTCACACACACCTCTCAGCTGCTCAGGCCCACTCACTGAATCAATTAACTTTAAAAGTCGACCTGGTTGGGACTAAAGTCACTGAGTTTTATGAGAAAACCAGTCCAACCAGTTTCCTCCTTCATGGCTCTTAGATCCTGAGGCTGGTTTATTTTGCCAACTTAGATCCCTTCTTTCAACATTCCCTTCACAACTGGGCCCCCAGAGCTTTTTAACCTTGTAAAGACTGGAGATATCAGGGCAAAGAAAGTTTTAGGGGTTATATTAATTTCCTAGGACTGCTATACAAAGTACCACAAACTTGGAGGCTTAAAATAATAGAAATACAGAGAAAGACAAATATATCATATCACTGATATGTGGGATCTAAAAGAAAGGATACAAATGAATTTATTTACAAAATAGAAATAGACTCTCAGGCATAGAAAACTCAGAAACTTGTGGTTCCCAAGAAAAACAGGGGGGAGGAAAAAATTGGGAATTTGGGATTAGCAGATACATACTGCTGCTGCTGCTGCTAAGTTGCTTCAGTCGTGTCCGACTCTGTGCAACCCCATAGACGGTAGCCCACCAGGCTTCTCTGTCCCTGGGATTCTCCAGGTAAGAACACTGGAGTGAAAAAATATATATAAAAAAAATTTAAAAAAGAACACTGGAGTGGGTTGCCATTTCCTTCTCCAATGCATGAAAGTGAAGTCACCCAGTCATGTCCGACTCTTAGTGCCCCATGGACAGAGGCTCCTCTGTCCATGGGATTTTCCAGGCAAAAGTACTGGAATGGGGCGCCATTGCCTCCTCCGATACATACTACTATATATAAAATAATCAACAAGGACCTACTTACTGTATAGCAGAGGGAACTATATTCCATATCTTATAATAACCTGTAATGAAAAAGAATCTGAAAAAAATACATATACAGTATTATAACTTAATCACTTTGTTCTACAACTGAAACATTGCAAATCAGCTATACATCAATTTAAAAAAAGGAAAAAAAAAATAGAAATGTATTCTCTCATGGTTCTGGAGGTGCGAAGTCCAAAATCAAAGTGTGGGCAGGGCCACGCTCCCTCTGAGGATCACAGTGGATGGTCCTTCCTTACGTCTTCCAGCTTCTGGTTGTTGTAGCAAACCTTACTATTCCTTGGCTTACAGATGTGATCTCTCCATTCTCTGCCTCCATTATCACATGGTGTTTTCCCAGTGTGTCTTCTCTAGATGCATTCAAATTTCCCTCTTTTTATAAGGCCACTAGTCATTGGATTTATGGCCCACCTAATCCAGTCTGACTTCATTTTAACTTTCAAGTAAGGTCACATTAACATGTACAGAGGATTAGGACTTGAACCCAAATCCTAATTTAGGGAATATGAAAAGTGAAAGTGAAAGTTGCTCAGTCCTGTCCAACTCTGAGATCCCATGGACTATACAGTCCATGGAATTCTCCAGGCCAAAATACTGGAGTGGGTAGCCTTTCCCTTCTCCAGGGAATCTTCCCAACCCAGCGACAGAACCCAATTTTTCCACATTGCAGGTGGATTCTTTACTGTCTGAGCTACCAGGGAAGCCTTTAAGATATTGCAATCACACATTTTATTGTACTTTGATATATGTTATAAACCTCATAAGACATCATTATTAATTTTTACTTCAAATAATATCAAACTTGGGAAAATTTTCGTGAGTCTTTTTTTTGTTGTTTTGTTTTATACCAGAATATAGTTGACTTATAATGTTGTGTTAGCTTCAGGTATATGACAAAGTAGTTCAGTTATACATATTTCCATTCTTCTTCAGGTTCTTTTCCCATACAGATATATAGAATATTGAGTGAAGTTCCCCATGCTATACAGGTCTTTGTTGATTATTTGTTTTATATATCATAGTTTATTATTTTTACACTTTATTTTGTATTAGAGTAGAGTTGATTTACAACAGTGATTCTTCCTTCAAATATTTTTTCTGCCTTCCATTATTCTGGAGTGGCTTCCATTATGATAGATCACTTGATATTGTTCCATAGATCAGTGAAGTTCTGTTCAGTTTTTAAAGTCTTTTTTTTTCCCCTCTGCCCCATTTTGGCTGGTTTCTCTTGCTGTGTCTCAAGTTCAGTAATCTTTTTTTCTTTTTCAGCATCTAGTCTACTGTTAGCTTCATCTCTAATTCCATTTGGGTTTATAAAAAGTATCTCCATTTCTGAGTGTTCATGTTTTTATGGAGTTTCATTCTATTCATGTATTTCCTGTGTGTGTGTGTGCCTGTGTGCCAGGTCGCTTTGTTCGTGTCAATTCGGTTGCTCTCTGAACCTCAATTTCTTCTTCTGTAAAACAGAGCCAATACGTTGTAGATCTCAGAGATGCTGTGAGGATTGCATGAGATAATACGTGCTTACAGTTTTAGCCCCTTTTGCAGGGTGCTTGGTGGCTTCCACAGTGGCTCAGTGATAAAGAATCTGCCTGCCAATGCAGGAGACCTGGATTAAACCCCTGGGTCGAGAAGATCTCTGGAGGAAGACATGGCAACCCACTCCAGTATTCTTGCATGGAGAACCCCGTGGACAGAGGAGACTGGCGGATTACAGTCCGTAAGGTAGCAAAGGCGTCCCTGGTGGCTCAGAGGTTAGAGCGTCTGCCTCCAATGCGGGAGACCCGGGTTCGATCCCTGGGTCGGGAAGATCCTCTGGAGAAGGAAATGGCAATCCACTCCAGTACTCTTGCCTGGAGAATCCCATGGACGGAGAAGCCTAGTAGGTTACAGTCCATGGGGTCGCAAAGAGTCGGACACGACTGAGCGACTTCACCTTCACCTTCACCTTCAAGGTAGCAAAGAGTCAGATATGATGAATGGCTGAGCACGCACACGAGCACACTAAGTGTTTAGATGTACCAGGCCTCATCCTAAGTACTTTATGTTAAATATCTCACATATATTTGAACTTCAGAACACCTCTGAATGGAAGACATTATTAATCCCATTATACAGATGAGAATGTTTAAGTAAATTGTCCATGGTCAAATAAGTGATAAAGGCAGAGCTGGAACTCTTCTTATTTCAAAGTCATACAAAATTGTGGGTTATAAAAGCTTGGAGCAGTGCCTGGGGCTCATGGCAGGAATCTGAGAATTCAAATGTTTGATTCCCCCTTTATTATCCTTTCTGATACCAGGCAGCTCAAAAGATATAGAACTATAATAGATGCCAAAGTTTATATTGAGAAATCCAATTTCTAGTCTCAAATTCTTTCTGTCCACATCTCCCTTGGGATAGTCTCTCTTAAATGGACCTCAAATCCATCAGCTTTCTTCGCTCCACCTCTACACTTCAAGTCCAGGGGACTGTCCCTCGCCTGGATTCCCTGCACCTACTCTAGCCTTTCTAACTTGTAGTCCGAGTGATTCTTTCAAAACACAAACCGAATCAGGTCTCTTTCCAGTTCAAACTCTTCAGAGAACCATTAGATAAATCAAAGTCTGAAAGTCACAGGGTGTGTGCGGTTTGGCCTCCACTTGGTTCTTTAGCCACTTTTCACGCTGAACTTGCCCTCGGTCTCCTGGACACTCATTGTCTTCTTATTTCCCTAAATATGCCATCACACATCTGAGTTCTTACCTTTCTTCCGTCATGTGTCTGTATGATAACAAATTATCTCCCCCGCTCCCACGCCCCCTGCTCCCGCTGCTCTTAGTTACCTGACGAGGGGTGAACCCAAACCCCCTGTAGTGGAAGCACAGAGTCTTCACCACTGGACCACAGAGAAGTCCCTGAGTTGCCATTTCAATAGAAATGCCTGCTGCTGCTGCTGCTAAGGTTGTTCTAATTTCTGTTTCTTACCTGAGACTCTCTGATAATACCCTACAGCTTGAAGGTTTAGGCCTGGACAGCTATTTAGGCAAGCTATGAAGCCTTGGTCTTTATGCTGATCCCAGACACAGAATTCACTGTTCTAATTTGCCTCCTTAACTCAATAAGAAAATCCGGTCTGCTGAGTGAGGATTATCATCCTGTATATGAAAATTTAACAAAATGGCCCAAGAATTATTAACTCAAAATATTGTCTATGAACCACAGATTTGTGGCTCTTTTCTTATATCAGAGAAGGCCCAGAAGTTTCTTCCAGTCTGTTTGTTCCCAGATAGAATGAATCTTCTCTTCCACCTTAAGGGCTCCTGTGGGGGCGAGTGAGACATGCTGCATAAATGGTTGAGTTCCTTGGTGAGAGCCAGTGTGTACACAAGTATTACATGCCGAAGTTTGAATGGGAGTGTGTCATAAAGTCTGAAAGTCTGGCATCACCCTTTCAAGCATGCAGTGTTGCTCAATGGAGTGGCATTGTTGAAGTGACCCATTAAAAACCCATGAGAAAAACAAGGGGCAGGAAGATAGCTCCTGGGAGGAGGGGAGTGGAAAGCTCCATGAGGGATCACGGGTTCTTTACCTGTACCCTTTCCAGAGTTTAGCTCAATGTGGAATATTTAGGAGCTGCTCAGGATAGAATGAGCTCAGGATCACCTGCCAAGGTTATCAGAGGCGATTGTGTGCTCAGAAGAGACAACAGAGAATGCAGCCTCTGTGATGAGATCACCGGGGTACTGTGAAAGAGACAGTGCTTGGCAGAGGCGGTTACTTCCCAGACCTGACTGGGTGTGTTTGGCCCTGTATTATCTGGTTAGATACAAGCCTGGCTTCAGTGAGGAGTTAAGAGACAGCTTCCTGTGTGGTGGTCTGGACTCCTCCACTTAAATATGTCTCCGCCCAAAGCTAGGAGTCCCACTTTTAGACTTCACATTTGAACTGGGGAAAATACACAAAGGAATTGAACACCTTGTCACCAATGATGAAATGAGAGGTTTTTTCCTCCCAGTAGAGCTTCCAGTGGAGAACCACCCCTACCAGGTAAGAGATGCAGAAGGAAAATCCAAGGAAGGCAGACGGGGAGGGAACGATTATCGATCTTTTCTTAGCCTGTGAAAGGGCATCAGTGCCCAGAAGAATCCCAGAAGGAAGAGGAAAGGGCAAAGAGGACTCACAGCCAGACACTAGCCTATACTGGGGGCAAGATGTGGCTAACTGTGGATGGGGGTGGGGCGAAGGACATTCTCTGGTACTCATGAGGCAAATTCACAGGACATTTAGTTACAGGCATGATTAGGAAAGAGTTTGGAAGCTATGGCTGTCACCACCATGGAAAGCTGGATCCAGATGTTTCAGGGACCAGAGATTCAGACTCAGATTCTACTTGGCTCGACCTTCCTTCAAGGTATGATTGATGTCAGGTGTGTTGGGAAGGCTCGCTAACCCCCTGGAATGTCGTCCCCACTGCTCACTGATGCCTGACATTCCTTTTAATAGGGAGCTAATTAAGCCTCACATTGGGCCATCCTGGTAACTAAGCAGTAAAGAATCCACCTGCCAATGCAGGAGACTCGGGTTCTATCTCTCGGTCGGGAAGATCCTGTGGAGGAAGAAATGGAAACCCACTCCAGTATTCTTGACTGGGAGATCCCATGGACAGAGGAGACTGGCGGGCTATAGTCCATGGGAGCACAGTGTTGGACACGACTTAGCCGCTATACAACATAAAGCCTGGCATTACAGAACTAAAGAGCAAGCTTTAAATGACCATGAGAGGGGAAAGAGAGAAGAGATGGTATACATGACATTGAAGGAGACAGAGAAAGTCCCGTTGGCCTTGGCCTGGAGGCAGGCGGTTCGTGATGGTGGTGTGGTGTCTAGGATGGTATAATTCTATTCAAGGCCAGCCCCATGAAGAAAATCTTTTTTCCCTCACAACAGCCACAGAATCATTTCAGAATTTAAGGTTTCTGAGAATTAGAAAACAGAAGAAAACAAGACCTTTCTTTTAGACAAGTAACTAAGAATATGAGGTGGGTGGGGAGCGAGGAGGGGCTCAAACTCTTTTACTGGGGCTCCGACTGCCCCCTCTGAAATGCAGTACCCCCCTCTGCTGGCTGCCGTGGGTATAGCTCATCAAAAACAAAGAGGGCGGACTTCCGTGGTTAAGACTGCGGGGTTTTCCGTCCTTGGTTAGGGGAAATTCCACGTGTTGCCTGGGTGGCCAAAGAAAAAGAAACCTGCCAGAAAGCCAAAGATGATTCCCAAATCTTTTCCCCACAACCTGGGAAAGACCGAAGCATTTACTTGCCACAGGAGATGGGAGACAAAGCAAATGTGGGCTGGTTTTCCCACCACCACTGCCCCTCAGAAATCACCCCTTAGAGTGTCTTTTGGGTTTGAATTTAAACAGGAATATCTAGCTTCTCCAGCCTAATGCTCCGCCAATTAGGTCACATTGGCATAAACGTTCAAAGAACAGTGCTTCCAAACTCCACCCACCTGATTGCAGGGCCTCCCTCAGAGCCTGGGCAGTGCTCTCAGCCAGCGGAGGCGCACGTCTGGGGCGGTGGGCACCAGGAAGAGTCCACTGTGCCCGTCTCGCTGGCCCTTTGAAGGGACATTCCTGCTGCGCTGCTGACGGGCCCAGGCAGCCCTCTGCTGTGCCCGCCAGTCTGCTGGTGCCAGTTTTGGCACAGATGTAGGAAGCAGGGGCCCAGCAAAGATTTGAGATTTATTCAGCTATGCTTGTATGACCACATAACTCAATTTAAAAGCTCTCAGTTGCCTGGTGTTATGTTTGGGTATTAAGCTGCCTTGCTTAGGGACTTCTTTTCATTCTTAGGAGGAATTTCCCACAAATCAATTCTGAAATCAAAGTGAAAACTTTCCTAGTATTTTCTCTCTATTTCTTTGTTAACGTTTAACTAGGAACCTGCTTTCCTTTTTCTTCACAGGCCTTCAGGACTTTGCATAATGAAGAGTGGGTGCATATTCATCAAATCCCTTAGGCTGAGAAATGGAGCCTAACAGAGAAGATGTTCCCAGTACGGCTGTCCAGTAATCAGTGGTATTAGTATTAGCATTAAAACTCACCTCAGGTGGTGGGGGGGTGGGAAGAAGGAAAGTGTTTATAGTTTATAGACCTTTCTCAGAACACACTGGGAATCATGAAACATGGGTCTGATTTCAGAGGTTGGCAAATGGAAGCATATCCAATTTTAAAAAACAAACAAAATGCAAGTTATTACTTCTGACACAAATAGTGAGACTCCTAAGACCCTGAGGTGCCTTTTAGCATCTGGAGAAAGATGATGAGGTGGCAATCATAGGAATCTGAAGATGTTCAACCACACTCATCACCTTTGCCAACGCTTTAACATTACCGTGGGGAGCTTTGTGCCTCTCCGAACGCTAGTCTCAGGACCCACCTCAACTCTGACAGGATCAAGTGGGGCAGGAGACTTTGCTAAGGACCCCAGTCGAAAGATGTATGTGTTGAGAATTGTAGCCTTGGGTGGGTAACCAACTATGGTTATGGTCACACACACTCAGAAGGGCTCCAGGCTCAAAAGGTTCCCATACTTACGGTTAATGCTCTGTGGCCACTATCTTGACAGTTTTACCTTTAGTCATTTTAAGATTTATTCAAGAAGATAATTTTAGGAATATTTTCACCATTCTTTTTTTTTTTGTTTGTTTCACCATTCTTAATGAATTTATGTCTTATAGGTGAAATCTGACGGAGAAGGCAATGGCACCCCACTCCAGTACTCTTGCCTGGAAAATCCCATGGACAGAGGAGCCTGGTAGGCTGTGGTGCATGGGGTCGCGAAGAGTCGGACACAACTGAGCGACTTCCCTTTCACTTTTCGCTTTCATGCACTGGAGAAGGAAATGGCAACCCACTCCAGTGTTCTTGCCTGGAGAATCCCAGGGACCGGGGAGCCTGGTGGGCTGCCGTCTATGGGGTCACACAGAGTTGGACACAACTGAAGTGACTTAGCAGCAGCAGGTGAAGTCTGAAGGGATAGTGAGGGCTTGGAGCCTGACTTGTGCACAGTCTGCTTTTCGATGCCTCCCTGCCTCCCTTTGATAGTCCTCGGCGTCTGTCCCCTGCCCTCTGGCTCCCTGGGCCCTGCCTGGCTTCCCCCTCTCTGCCCACACTGCTGCCTCCACCTGGGTACAGACCCAGGGAGAATTGTGTTTGAGCATGTGTCCTGCAGCTGGCCCTGCCCTGGGCTGGTGGTGTTATGATGTGTTTGATGGATAGCAGCAGAGGTGAGCCTCTCACCCCTGATCCAGGTACCAAGCATGTCCTGGCACAGAGATTCAATCCTCTGGGGCTGTCCCATTCACCCTGGATTCTGCCTGCAGCATGGCATGTCTGTCTGGTGGCTGGAGGCAGAATCCCAGAATTGGAGCCATCATGGGGCAGCCCACCCCACCCCATCTGAGTGCCTATGAGGGTCTGTACTCATCCTACAAATAACCCTGTGCCCGAGGAAGAAGCAGAACATTATACAGAAAGTAAGAGTGGCTCAGTGGGTAAGGAATCTACCTGCTGTGCAGGAGACCCAGGTTTGATCCCTGGCTCAGGAAGATCCCCTGGGGAAGGAACTGGCAACCACTGCAGTATTCTTACCTGGAGAATTCCGTGGACAGAGAAACCTGGCGGGTTACAGTCTGTGGGGTCACAGAGAGTTGGACACAACTTAGCAAGTAAACCGCTACCACCATGAAAAGGTGAGAGAGACCATGGAATTCACTGAAATATCTTGACTATCTAGAACATTTCCTGGTGCATAGCAGATGCTCAAACAATATGTGATGAATTAAAGAACACGTTCAACAGATTTTTATTTATTTCAGTTGAGGTCTCATTGCACAGTGTGAGACTCTTGAAGCCTGCTTTCTCTGTCAGGGTCTAAGAGAATAAGGGAGTAACTCATTTCTATCTAATAATTAATGCAATTTGCTACTTACTCATCTGAATTTCTGGAGCGTTAATAAAGACTCACAGTCAGTATAACCTGTGTACCTTCGTGCTCCAGGCTCTATTGGCTCAGTTACTTAGGGCCTGTTCTGGGGAGACCAGAGTCACATATCCCCTCCTGTTGGGCTCGTGGCACTTGGCCCATTCCACAGTCCAGCTGGAGCACAAGGGTAGATACAGACTGAGAAAATGTGGACACACCGAGAGGATGGATCTGTGCAGATGCGGATGTTCACTCACTGGTTCCCTCCACACCAAAGCACAGTGTCCTGCAGGAGCCCCGAGGGGAGGAGTGTGTGCTGCAGAGGAGGTGGGAATTCAGGGGGACTCGGCTTTAAGGGTGGTGTTGGCAGGAAGAACATTCCAGGTGGGAAGAGCTGGCCAATTAGGGTGACTCTCAGGACTCTTATAATGCTGGGTAAGACCTGATTCCTCTTTTTCCTGGGCACACTGACAACCTGACTGAGGCATCTGGCCACCAGGCTTGGGGTTCAGGCTGCACAGAGAGGAGAGGAGAGCCTAGGGAATTGCAGGTGAAGGGAGCTAGACTGACAAAGAGAACAAACCTGTGGTTAGCAAAGCGAAGAGGGAGGTGGGGGAGAGATAAACTAGAGGCATGCTACTAACAGACAAAATCTACTACACATCAGATAGATAAGCAATAAGGATTTTGCTGTATAGCACGGGGAAGTATACCCATTATCTTGTAATAGCCTATAATGGAATATAATCTGTAAAACTACCAAATCCCTATGCTGTACACCTGAAAGAAAAACAATATTGTAAATCATCTATTTATTGTTGCTGTTTAGTCACCAAGTCGTGTCCAACTCTTTCGCGACTCCATGGAGTATAACCTGCCAGGCTCCTCTGTCTGTGGAATTCTCCAGGCAAGAATACTGGAGTGGCTTGTCATTTCCTACTCCAGGGATCTTCCCACCCCAGGGATCAAACCTGTAAATCTTGCATTGGCAGGGGGATTCTTTACCACTTAGCCACTAGCTGCTGCTGCTAAGTCACTTTAGTTGTGTCCAACCCTGTGCGACCCCATAGACGGCAGCCCACCAGGCTCCCCCGTCCCTGGGATTCTCCAGGCAATAACACTGGAGTCGGTTGCCATTTCCTTTTCCATAGCCACTAGGGAAGCCTAAATCAACTATACTTCAATTTTTAAAAATTGAAAAGAAAAAAAAAAAGAGCAAAAGCACATTACCTCTGCCTATGTCTACAGATTGTGTCAGCAGCTGACTCCCAGGAGAGTGGAGGTGGAACCAGCTGGCATTATCAGCTTGTTCCAGAAGCCCAGGGCTGAGCGTCTGGCCTTTTAGTGCTAACCCAGGGGTGAGTGCGAGCTCTCTCGTAGTGGAAGGAGCGCTGTCAGGACACGTGCATGGCCCAGCTCCCTGTGCTCTGTAACCAGGAGCAAGACCAGAGCAGTACTGTCCTCTCAGCAAACAGCTGGGAGTACACAGGTTGGGCAGGAGTGGAACGGATTAGGAGTCTAGTCCCAAAGAAGGAATACTAAAGTAGAAAAAGTTTCCCTTAAAAAGACAACCCTCGGCTCCCACCAAACAGGGCTTCTCTCAGGTTCTTGGCTTCCGAAGTTGGCTTCCTGGCTTAGCTGTGGCCAATAATCACTGAGAACCTAAAAGCAATTCCTCATTTGAGAGTCAATGGGTAGATTTTTTTTTTTTAATGAAAAAAGAAAATTACAAAGTCCCTCTTCTTTCTGTTTGTTAGGACCAGTTCCGTTATGTTTTTCTGAGAACTTCGCAGAAGTCAATGCTTAGCTCTGAAGGGCGGACCTGGAAAGGCCTTGAAGGTGGAGAAAGAAAAGCAGAGGACACAGTGGCCTAAGACTTGACCCAGGCAGCTGGGAGCTGGTGAGCTGGGCTGGGAGAAAAATAGTATAATAATCACACTGGCATTGTGATTCATGTTTAATCTTTGCTATTGCTACACACGCTATAGTATAGAGACCATGTGCAATGTGTTCAAGACACACACAGCTAGGTAGTGGCATAGCTAGTGGTTAAACCTAAAGTCTAACTCCAAGATGCCAAGATGAGAAGCCAAGAATCCAGGCTGTGAGCAGCAGTCCAGGCAGCAAGGCTTGTGAAGGAAGACAGGAATACTGTGGGGTTGCAGAAGCTTTCTGGTTCCTTTACCAGGAGGATTGGGGGTTTCATAGACTAGTAAATTCCCCTGCACATTGAGTAGTTACCTTTCGGCAAGTAAAAACCTTAAAAAAAAAAAACAAACCTGCTAACATCTCATAAAATATTAAAGTAAATGTAATTTCAATGCAAAGAAGGAAACAGTTGCAGAATAAAGGCCACACTTTAAGTTGAATAAATCTCCATTTGTAAAAGCCTCCCTCCATTGTCCTTATTTTTCTCATCTCCCTATGCGTGTGTGCTAAGTTGCTTCAGTCGTGTCTGACTCTTTGTGACCCCATGGACTGTAGCCCACCAGGCTCCTCTGTTTATGGGATTTTCCAGGTTGTTATGCCTTCCCTCTAGAGGATCTTCCAACCCAGGAAGATCTTATGTCCCTTATGTCTCTTATGTCCCCTGCATTGGCAGGCGGATTCTTCACCACTAGCGCCAGCTGGGAAGCCCACTGTGGGCTGGCGAAAAGGTTCTCATGGATGCTACCTGTCTCAGGACCCTCATCTGGGACCACTACAAGGCCTTGTTTGATCCTCATGAAACAGGCAAAGAAGGCAGAAAAAGTCTTGCTAACCTTCAGTTTATTAATGAAGAAACCATAGTCCAGAGAAGTTAATAAGTTTGTTTCAGGATGTACAGTTAAAATATGGCAGGTCCAGCCTGCAAACCCAGGTGTTTAGACTCCAGGTCCAGGGGTCCTTGCCTGCGTATCTCAAGTCATTAACCAGATGAACTGACTGCCCAGCAGACTGACTCCTGTGTGAGGACCTGAACGTTCAGAAGGAGAAAGAGGGCATTGATAAGTGCAGTTTCCATGGATAGGGCTCAGATGTGAGTGTCTAGCTGAGAGGCAGTCTCTGGCCTCAGGACAACATGAGAAGCCCTTTCAGGGTAAGGAAGGAGTGTATTTTCTCTTCCATCCCCAGGCTTACCTTACCACTGGGCTGGGCACACAGGGCTGTCAGGAAATCCTTGCAGCTTAAAAACAAGAGTATGGCTTTGAATTTAGCAGGATTTTATATGGAACGTAGAGAGGAAGAAAGGAAAGGGAAAAAACATCTCAGACACAGTTTGATGGGATGCTGTTGGGAGGAAAAGAAAAGGGATGGGCTCTGGAAAAGACTGGATGACGGTCCCTTGGGCAGTGATGGGCAGAGGGAGGCAGCAAGACAGGGCTTGTCTCCACTAGTCTTCGGGGTAGGCGAGGTGTGTGGGTGGATGGCAGAGGCAGGAGCAATGAATGGGGTTTCCCACTGCTCTGACCAAGGCTGCACTACCGATTGTGGCTCTAGCGCCTAGTGGCCTGACCCTTGCCTCCTGCTTCAGTGTTGCCACCCCCATTCTCGATTTCTGGGCACCAAAGTTCTCCATGAGATCCCACCTCAGAACCTTTGAACATGCTGTTCCTGCTTCTAGGAATGCCCTTTTTATAAAACCAACACTTATTAAAGCCTCTTCATTCATTGATGACTTCCCTGACTCCTGTCTACCAGGTGGAGGGGTAGATAGCCCAGAGCCACACTGGCCCACCTTCAAAAGCAGTGAACATCTATTTATTTTTGGCTGCACTGGGTCTTTGTTGCTGCATGCAGGCTTTCTCTAGTTGCCCCAAACAGAGGCTACTCTCTGTATTCTCCAGGCAAGAACACTGGAGTGGGTTGCCATTTCCTTCTCCAATATGTGAAAGTGAAAAGTGAAAGTGAAGTCGTTCAGTCGTGTCCAGCTCCTAGCGACCCCATCGACTGCAGCGCACTAGGCTCCTTCGTCCATGAGATCTTCCAGGCATGAGTAAGGAGACTTCTAACCTGTGGGTGTGGGGTGGGTAGGAGCAGGGCCCTGGCACCTGGAGGACATGTCATTCCCCATTTCGCCACCAAGAGGCACTGTTGCTCCATTGGGAAGAGCCAAGCTGGCCTGTTCCGGCCCTGTAGAGCAACCAGGTTCAAGTGATGACATCAGCTGGTATTTCCTGGGCACCAGTGAGGTGGTAGGCACTTAGAATGCTCTAAATCCTTAGTCATGAAACAGGTATGATGAAATCATCTTACAGACCAATTGAGGCATCAGGATCAGAGAGATTAGATGACTTTCTCAATGGACAAGTCAGAATTCAAAGCCTGACTAAATCCAAAACCCAGGGCCTTCCTGCCTCTCCCCTGCCCCCTACTCCCTCAGCCATAATGCCAAATCTCATCAAGCCTGTCCGCATAGCAGCCACCTACCAAGGCTGTTGCCCACAGCCCAAGCTTTCTTTCAGTTGACTCAGTTTAGTCAATTCTGATTATCCAGATTAATACAGGGGACACTGACTGGGGTGTAAAATTTTAAATTGGGTTACTGAAATGCTTTATTTGAATCCAGAGACCATTACTCTGTGTGTGAGTTTGGGGGCTGAGGGTAGTGAGGAGGTACGGACAACGGCTTTGCCCTCCTCCTGTTCTCATTCTATAATTCCTCCTCCTCCATCCCCACCAGCCCTCACATGGCTGTCAGAAAGCTTTCCTGCAGATTTGATCAGATGCCTCATCTCACTATCATCCCTCTGTGGCCCCTGTAGCTTCCAGAAAGGAGTCCCATTCCTGAGCCAGCACCAGAGGTCCTTTTCTCATGAGCTGGAACTTTCCTTAAGCCCCTACTCACTCACAAGCACGTGCCCTTAGCTCCTGAGCCCTAGCCCCTCAGGGGTGCCAACTCTCTGAAGTAAGCAGGAACAACTGGATTTCCCACCAGCTGGCTGGGGAGATGAAATGACACCTGCGAAGCTGCCAGCACAGGGCTGACTAGTTAGCAACTGATTAATATTCCTTGCCTTCCCTTTCTCAGTCCTGGGAAATGTCTAAGAAAAATGCAGCCTGTAAAGGCAAATTTAGGTGTATAATGAATGCTCCACGTCGTGCCATCCCTGGGTAAACATTTGCAGACACAGGCAAATGTCATCAGGGTGGTATTTGGCTCAACCTGATGCTAGGGAAGGCATTTCCTGTACTGTTTTTTCTCCTGTGCCCATAGTGCCCAGCTCCTAGGTGATTCAAACACCCTCTAATGCTAAACTCCTTGAGGGCAGAGTAGGGCTGTGAACCTCAGAGTATCTTTTTAGGCCTAAATAACACCAGGTCTTCACTGGTGTCTCCAAGAATGCCAGTTGGCCGATTAATTATTGACTAGGTGTGAGCAAAGCTGGAGGGATGGGCAGGTTATTTCAGGGCATCATTGTTTGAAACAGAAACGGCATTGTTTTCAGAGGCTGTTGAAGCCTGGAAGACATATAGTACTTTCTTCTTCCTGTTGCAGAAGCTGGTGGTTGAAAACCACAGGGCTTCTATTTTTTTTTAATTAATTTTTATTGGAGTATGGTTGATTTATAATGTTGTGTTAATTTCTGCTGTACAGCAAAATGAATCAGTTATATACATACGTCTATCCATTCTTTTTTAGATTACTTTTCCATATGGGTCATCACAGAGCATTGAGTAGAGTTCCCTGTGGTATACAGTAGGTCCTTATTAGTTATCTATTTTGTATACAGTAGTGTGTATGTGAATCCCAATCTACCAATTTGTCCCACACCTCTTCCCCACTTGGTAACCTTAAGTTTGTTTTCTATATCTATAACTCTATTTCTCTTCTGTAAAAAAGTTCACTTGTACCATTTTTTTAAATGATTCCACATATAAGCAATATCATATGATATTTATCTTTCTCTAGATGACTTACTCGGAGAAGGCAATGGCACCCCACTCCAGTACTCTTGCCTGGAAAAATCCCATGGACAGAGGAGCCTGGTGGACTGCAGTCCATGGGGTCACGAAGAGTCAGATGCAACTGAGCGACTTCCCTTTCACTTTTCACTTTCATGCGTTGGAGAAGGAAAGGGCAACCCACTCTGGTGTTCTTGCCTGGAGAATCCCAGGAACCGGGGAGCCTGGTGGGCTGCCATCTACAGGGTCACACAGAGTCGGACATGACTGAAGTGGCTTAGCAGCAGCAGCAGATGACTTACTTCATTCAGTATGATGATATTGCAGGGACTTCCCCAGTGGCCCAGTGGTCAAGACTCAATGCTTCCATTGCATGGATTTGATCCCGGTTGGGGAACTAAGATCCCATATGCCACATGGCCAAAAAAAAAAAAAAACCACCAACACTATACACACAGGACAATCTCTAGGCTCATCCATGTTGCTGCAAATGGCATCAATTAGTTCTTTTTTATGACTAATACTCCATTGTATATATGGACCAAATCTTCTTTATCCATTTATCCATTGATGGAAATTTAGATTGCTTCCATGTCTTGGCTACTGTAAATAGTGATGCAATAAACACTGGGGTGCATGTGTCTTTTTGAACCATGGCATTCTCTGGATATGTGCCCAGGAATGGGATTGTGGGATCATATGGTAGATGATAGTGGCATCACTGACTCAATGAACATGAATTTGAGCCAGCTCCGGGAGATGGTGAAGAACAGGGAAGTCTGGCGTGCTGCAGTCCATGGGGTTGCAAAGAGTCGGACACGACCGAGCAATGGAACAACAGCAGCAATGGTAGCTCTATTTTCAGTTTTTTAAGGGTCCTCCACACTGCTCTCCATAGTGGTTGTACCAATTTACATTCCCACCAACAGTGTGGGAGAGTTTGCTTTTCTCCACACCCTCTCCAGCATTTATAGTTTGTAGATTTTTTGATGATGGCTATTCCAACTGGTGTGAGGAAATACTTCCTTGTAGTTTTGATTTGCATTTCTCTAATAATTAGTGATGTTGAGCATCTTTTCATGTGCTTTTTGGCCACCTAAAACCACTTTTTCTTAGGGCTTTAGACTAAGAAAGCCATGAGTCTGAACAATGGGTGGCTTGATTTGAGCACACTTGGCTGGTTGGGGTGCCCACACTCAGATGAGGACATCGGCAGGACCCTCTCCTGGGGTTTTGAGCATCTGAAGGTAGCCTCAGCCCACCCTCTCCTCCTATTTCTCAGTTTAATCTTCTAATTCTGAGATTCAAAGAGATGTAATTGACCCTTAGACAAAGCCCAGGTTCCAGAAACTCTAAACAAGGTAGACTAAGATAAAGGAACTCAGCCTCTTCTGGAAAGGGTCCTACAGATCAGACAAAAGTGGGGATTCCTCAGCCCAGATTCGCCTGACTACAGCCAATCTCAGTTTCACCCTCGGCTTCCCCCCATGCACTGCCACACTGAACCTACCTGTTCTGTGTTTGCATGTCACGTAAATTTTCTGATCAGTAAGCATTTGCCTACTCCTGCACCATGACTTAAGGCGACTTTGGTATTGGTTGGTCTATTGCTCCTACAAAACAGAAACTCACAGACTTAGAAAATGAACTTACGGTTGCTGGGGGGAGGGCTAGGGGGTAGGGATAGTTAGGGAGTTAGGGCTAGACATGTACACACTGCTGTATTTAAGTCGATAACCAACAGGGACCTACTCTATAGCACATGAAACTCTGCTCAATGTTATGTGGCAGGCTGGATGGGTGGGGAGTTTGGGGGAGAATGGATATGTGGATATGCATGGCTGAATCCCTTCGTTGTTCACCCAAAACTATCACAACGTTGTTAATCGGCTATACCCCAATACAAAACAAAAAGTTTAAAAAAAGCAAACTATCTGAGTGGTCTTATATACTTTTCCTTCTTTAGAACCACAGGAAAAGCTGATTGCTATTATTCCCTTGAAAGATGGGGGCTCTCAAGGGATCCATCTAAGGTGATCCTGCAAGGTAATGAGGGGCAGGACCTCTGGCTCTGTGTCAGCAGCCCTCCCAGGGATAGTTCTGTCCACGCTTTGTAGTAGCCCCCACAGGGTTATATTAATTATATATTAATAATATACAGCACATATTAATATATGGCTGCTGCAGCTGGCAAAGATGAGGCGATTGCTGAAACTGGCACATGTGGGCAGATGGGTGAGGCCAGAGACAGCGGAGAAGGCAGGGATCTCTGGAGAGGGAGGCTGCTAAAGGACTGAGATTTCTGAGCCCCTGAAAATCTCCCCAGCTCCCAAATATTAATATCTTCTCTGCCACCTGAAAGTTTCTTATCAAGAAATAAAGCCTTGAAAATCCCAGCTCTGCTCCTTATTGGCTGTGTGAACTTGGGCAGACACCTGGTGTTTCTGAGACTTTGTTTAATCATCTGTTAAATGGAGATTTAAATAACACCAATTGTATAGAGTCATAAGGATTAAGTGTTCAAATGGGCTTAGCTGCTGCCTCACTCATATCACTCAACAAGTGGCTGCTACTGTACATGTACAGATAGGGGGGCAATGGGTTTTTTTTTGTTTGTTTTCCTTTTGCTCCTCTAGGTCTTTAGCAAATTAACATACACTGCTGTTATAGTAAAAAAAAAAAAAAAGATGCTTTTTAATAATAAAAAATATAAATATCCAGGGAGTTTCCTGGTAGTTCAGTGGTTAAGACTCCGTGCTCTCATTGTAGTGGGCATGGGTTCCATCCCTGAGTGGCATAGCAAAAAAAACCCAAAAACCAAATTTATACTGGAATGTAGCCTTACCAGGTTCCTCTGTCCATGGGATTCTCCAGCAAGATAACTGGAGTGGGTTGCCCTGTCCTTCTCCAAGAACTTAAGTAAATGAGGGCAAAACATTTCCAGAGAGAAATTGGTATAATCTGCATTTATTGAACACCTACTATGTGCCTGATGGGCTTCCCAGGTGGCGCTAGTGGTAAAGA
Organism: Aepyceros melampus; assembly: GCA_006408695.1. Taxonomy (NCBI): domain Eukaryota; kingdom Metazoa; phylum Chordata; class Mammalia; order Artiodactyla; family Bovidae; genus Aepyceros; species Aepyceros melampus. Next base: position 74,479 of record SJXQ01002311.1, read on the forward strand.
ACCCGCCTGCTAATGCAGCAGACATAAGAGACCTGAGTTCAATCCCTGAGTCAGGAAGATCCCCTGGAGGAGGCATGGCAACCCATTCCAGTACTCTTGCCTGGAGAATCCCATGGATAGAGGAGCCTGGTAAGCTATGGTCCATAGGGTTGCAAAGAGTCAGACATGACAGAAGCAACTTAGCACAGTACAGCGTATGCCTGACACTGTGTGTATATTTTTGTTTAGTTTAAATCGTGATCATGGCAACCCTATCAGCCAAGTGTCATTGTATCAGTTAAGTGTCATAATCCCCATTTTATAGAGTAGGGAGCTGAAGCTTACATGAGTTTTGTAACTGTCCTAAGTAAAGAACCTGCCTGCCAACACAGGAGATATAAGAGACGCAGTTTCGATCCCAGGGTTGGAAAGATCCCCTGGAGAAGGGAAGGCTACCCTCTCCAGTATTCCTTCCTAGAGAATCCCATGGAGAGAGGATGCTGGCAGGAGTCCATGTGGCTGTAAAGAGTTGGACGTGACTGAAGCGACAGCATGCACACCTGCAAGTGCACACAGGTCACTGGGAATCTAATCCAGATCTGTCTGATTGCAAAGTCTACAGTCTTCTCAACAACTTTTCAAGTTAACTGAAAGGGTAGACTGGGAATGAAAGGAGGGTGGGGTGACTGAGGGAAGCAACATGGCAAGCAGGGAGCCAGGGGCACTGGACATGGACAGAAGTTCAGTAGACACAAAGGATGGGAGGAGAAAGCAGAGAGGGGATGGAAGTATCTCAGAGCCAGGTTGCCCGGTTTCACAAATGTTCATAAATGCTCTGCCCCGTTTCAGGAAGGTTAATGTCTGCAGCTGTGATTATTCTGTTTAATTTTTATTTTTTTATTTAACAACCTCTCTTTGCAAAGCTGTGAATGCAGGGCAAGGATGCCTGTGTTGCTAGCTTTACAAACCAGTTCTCAGTCGCAGTGGATTGCTGGGAGTGGGCGGGCTGGCGGTGTGCTTCGTGATCGGCCCAGCCTTACTCACAAGTCATTTTTATTTATTTATGTAGGATCTTAATTCTCCGACCAGGGATTAATCCTGCACCCCGTGCTGTGGAAGCATGGAGTCTTGGATCGCCAGAGAAGTCCACTCAGTCATTTGAAGTTGTGTGAGTTTCTGCAGCAGCCTCCTCTCTCCTCCACCCTTTCCCACGGGCAATCCCTTCCTTTCGGCTCAAATGAAGGCCCAGGCTCAGTGTTTTCTTGTCAGTTCAATTTCATTTAAAGTAAGTTCCTTTAGGTTTCCGGTGGCTTTGTGGTAAAGAATCTGCCTGCCAATGCAGGGGACCCAGGTTCCAAGATCCCTGGTCCAAGAAGATCCCACATCTCACGGGAAAACTGAGCCCATGCGCCACAACTAGTGAGCCAGCCCTCTGGAGCCCATGCTTGCAACAGGAAAAGCTACAGCAATGGAAGCCTGCACACCACAATAGAGGGCAGCCCCAGCTCGTTGCAACTAGAGAAAGCCTGCACTCTGCAACGAAGACCCAGCGCAGCCATAAATAAGTAAACACAAAAGTGATTTCAAAAAAAAAAAAAAAAGCAAAAATTAAGGCCTTAAAAAAAAATAAAGTTCTTTCCAGGTTAGGTTTAATTGTTCAAGTGGTTCTTTGCTTAAGAGTGTGCAGCTGAGGGGCTACTAACGTCTAGAATTTATCTGGATTTGTACAAAGGCATGGCATGGACCAGCAGCATTTGTGGTCACTTCACAAGTTTATGGATTTCCTCAAAACTCGAAACTGATCCATTGGTTACAGGTATTAAATGAAACAAGCTAAGTTGTTCGTGTTTCTACCATCCTCTAGAAAGGTCAAGTGACTGGCCAGGGTCATATTGTGCCAAGAGAGGACTAATGCCCTGACCTTCTGATTCCCAAACCTATGATGTCTCTCCTGAACCACTGCCTAATATTTTGTCACTTTTCTCTACCTAACGACACAGAAGAGCTGGAAGAAGAGGGTGATCCCTGTGGGTAGGAGGCTCCCAAACCTATGCCTGTTGATGCTGAAGTCTATCAGGCCAAAGCTCAACATTCAGAAAACGAAGATCATGGCATCTGGTCCCATCACTTCATGGGAAATAGATGGGGAAACAGTAGAAACAGTGTCAGTGTCAGACTTTATTTTGGGGGGCTCCAAAATCACTGCAGATGGTGACTGCAGCCATGAAATTAAAAGACGCTTACTCCTTGGAAGAAAAGTTATGACCAACCTAGATAGTATATTCAAAAGCAGAGACATTACTTTGCCAACTAAGGTCCGTCTAGTCAAGGCTATGGTTTTTTCCGTGGTCATGTATGGATGTGAGAGTTGGACTGTGAAGAAGGCTGAACGCTGAAGAATTGATGCTTTTGAACTGTGGTGTTGGAGAAGACTCTTGAGAGTCCCTTGGACTGCAAGGAGATCCAACCAGTCCATTCTGAGGGAGATCAACCCTTAAAAGTTATGACCAACCTAGATAGTATATTCAAAAGCAGAGACACTACTTTGCCAACTAAGGTCCGTCTAGTCAAGGCTATGGTTTTTCCAGTAGTCATGTATGAATCTGAGAGTTGGACTGTTAAGAAGGCTCAGCACCAAAGAATTGATGCTTTTGAACTGTGGTGTTGGAGAAGACTCTTGAGAGTCCCTTGGACTGCAAGGAGATCCAACTAGTCCATTCTGAAGGAGATCAGCCCTGGGATTTCTTTGGAAGGAATGATGCTAAAGCTGAAACTCCACTACTTTGGCCACCTCATGTGAAGAGTTGACTCATTGGAAAAGACCCTGATGCTGGGAGGGGTTGGGGGCAGGAGGAGAAGGGGACAACCGAGGATGAGATGGCTGGATGGCATCATGGACTCAATGGACGTGAGTCTGAGTGAACTCCGGGAGTTGGTGATGGACAGGGAGGCCTGGCATGCTGCAATTCATAGGTTGCAAAGAGTTGGACACGACTGAGCGACTGAACTGAACTGTACTGAACTATGTGGCTAAAATATTAATCATATTTAAAAATTAAAAGCAATGAGATAGAAGAAAAATAGGATAGGGTTTAAATGGTGTAGGGCTAAGGCTAGTACAAAAAGGTAAGCTACAGTAGCTGATACCATTAAAAGAGAAAAGGGTTAATTGTTCAGTCCTGTAGGACTCTTTCGGAGCACCTGCACTGTCTTTCCCAGCTACAATATATATATTTTTAAGACACAAGTAACCTTAACACTGAGAACAGGCCAGTGGAACGAGTCATTATATCTACTTAGCAAGCTGTTGTAGAGAAGTAGTATATGATATAACACACTGTCTTTATTGTGAAGACAAGCTTTAGTGTCATCAGATTTATAGGCTATCTATATTTTCATGGCACTGAGAATTGTATAACTAATCAAGTTTCTCTTTTTGACTCACTGCTAAAAAGTTTAGAACCACATTTGGGATTTACCTGTTGGCAAGGGTATAAGCTGAGGGCTCTTCCAGTGACTCAGATGATAAAGAGTCTGCCTGAGATACGGAGACCCAGGTTTAATCCGTGGATCAGGAAGATCCCCTGCAGAAGGAAATGGCAACAACTCACTCCAGTCTTCTTTCCTGGAGAATCCCATGGACAGAGGAGCCTGGCGGGTGACAGTTGTTGTTTAGTCACTAAGATGTGTCTAACTCTTTGCGACCCCATGGACTGTAGCACAGCAGGCTTTCCTGTCCTTCACGGTCTCCCAGAGTTTGCTCAAACTCATGTCTATTGAGTCACGGATGCCATCCAACCATCTATCCTCTGTTGCCCTCTTCTCCTCTTGCCCTCAATCTTTCCTAGCATGCCCTATTTTCTCCTCTAGACTGAAATTTCCTGGAGGACAGGGACTCTGCCTGGTTCATCTCTGTCTCTCCTTAGGTTGACTGAGTGTGAAAGCTAAGAACAGACACTGAGAACATCCACATTTAAGTGGCCAGGGGGGATTCAAGGAAAGGATAAACAAAGAGTGATCAGAGAGGTGGAGGTGACTGAATCCAGAGCAGCCAACAAAAGCCAAGCGAGAAGAAAGTTCCAATGAAAGCTTGTCAGTGGGACCAATCACCAAACAACAGATTCTCAAATAGGAAAACTGAGGAAAGGATTTGACAGTGAAAGAAGAGCATTTTAGAATTTGATATCCCGAAACCCAAGATGAATGCTAAGCAGTGCTACTGGTCCCTTGAATTTCCTGAGTGGCCTTAGTTCTGGCAGTTATGAACATTTCTTTTAACAATAAGGCCAATTTGGGGAAAAATTAAGTGTTTATGGGCTGTTTTTTCATTCAAATTTAAAATAGCTTCTTCAGTAGCTCCTGTGCAGACAAAAGGTCAATTCTTGTAAATTGGACTGCTTTTTATTTGAAGGGAAAGGACTTTCCAGTTGGTGCTAGTTGTAAAGAATCCACCTATCAATGCAGGAGATGTAAAGTGATCTGGGCTCGATCCCTGGGTCAGGAAGATTCCCTGGAGGAGGGCATGGCAACCCATTCCAGTATTCTTGCCTGGAGAATCCCTTGGACAGAGGAGCCTGTCTGGCTGCAGTCCATAGACGCACAAAGAGTCAGACATGAAGGAAGCAACTAAACATACACACACAAGAGGAAGGCTACAGGACTTTCAGGACTCAAAAATTCAGATGAGGCAGAATAGAGAAGCACCAGAACAAAAGCCTCCTGAAGGTGCACTACTCATTTCATCTTCAGATAAAGGTTTGTGGGCTCATCCTTTCATTTCAGATGGGGTAGCTCTGGCTCCCTTGAAGTTAAAAACAAGCTAGCAGGGGCACTGTGGCTAAATCAGTTCATTTAGTTCAGGGCAATAGTAATGAACCCTTATTATTTCCCCAGCACTACATAGGCACTGAGAAAGGCAATTATTCTGAATCCTTCCCCTTCCCCTAACCCAGCCCTCCCTCATTTGTAGACATAAAGCTTCCTGTCTCAGTGGGTTGTCCTCAAGCTCACCTCCTGAGCCATATGCCCCAATCTCTGTTTTTTTAAACACATAGGCTGCTTTGGAAATTCTATCATGAAGCTGGGATGGTTCATCACAGGTCCTGAACATAAGATACACAAAGAACACTTTATCCCTGCTAATTTGGAATAGTAAAATGCAGAATACAAAAGAGGGAATTGGTTTGGGCTTAAGGAGTATATCAAATTTCCCAAAGGGGATCCTATAAGAGTTAGATTAAAATACACAAGTTAAACTTACAGGAAGAAAGTCTTCATCACACTGAATGTCTTCTGCTATAACGAAGTCAGGTTATCAACTGGAGTATGTGTTCATTCTTCATTTAAGCATCTAATTTTATATTTTTAGCAACTGTTTATCAAGTTCTAGATACAAGGTGCTGTTCATGGAAAACAAAGGAAGATGTAAGACTCTTCTCCTGATGAGCAGGAAAGAACCTAGAGGAGGGGGGAATGCTGATGATGACAGAAGAGGCAGATGTGGAACCCAGCTTGGGGAGGCAGCTATGATAAAGAAATGAAAGAATAGATGGGAAGACATTGCCGATGCAAAATAACCTTGTCCTCTTGATTTAGTGTTTATGAAATGAAAGAAAGCGAGGTGAAGAAGCATTAACGAAGGTGGTGACAAAATTCATTCAAGAAGAGGAGCTGGGGGGAGAAGCTGGGGGGAGTTGCTGAGCTGATGCATTCACATTGGAGTGTGTCCAGCTTGAGATGTCCCCATGACCTACAGTGAGGCTTCCCGTGCGTGCTAAGTTGCTTCAGTCCTGTCTGACCCTGAAACCCTATGGACTGTAGCTCACCAGGCTCCTCTGTCCATGGGATTCCCCAGGCAAGAATACTGCAGTGGATTGCCATTTCCTTCTCCAGGGGATTTTCCCAACCTGGGGATAGAACCCATATCTCTTATGACTCCTGCATCGGCAGGTGGATTGTTTATTACTAGTGCCACCTGGGAGTGAGACTTCCCAGACTTTTGAAAAGGAGATTAGTAAAAGGATGGGGGTAAAAATCAAATTTCTAGGATTTACCATGAGTTTGAGCAAACTCCAGGAGATAGTGAAGGACAGGGAAGCCTGGCATGCTGCTGTTCATGGGATCACAGAGATTGAACACAACTTAATGATTGAACAACAGCAAGTAGGTGCACTTAGTCCTGACTAATATTTTTGAGAGGGTTGGTGGAAGAATAAATAACATGAACAGAACAGTCATTTTAATCGGTGTTGGAATTGGTGCTGAGAATATATGCCAAAATTGAAAAACATTGTATAGATAGTTTCTAAATGTGCTATAAAATATAGTGGAAGGAATGGATATTATAAAGCGTTCAGTATAGTTTTCAGTGGTGTTATAATAGTTTCACTCAAAAATATTCAGTTTAAATGGATTTCTGCAATTCAGCAATCTTCCTAACTTTGTGATTTTGTTGCAGGAAGAGGGACACCTCTTCCAGGGCCTGAAACTGGGCTCTTGTCTAACACTCAGAAATGAACTGTCTGAGAAGATACATGTGCTGACAAAGCAAGAGATTTTATTGGGAAAGGGCACCCGGGTGGAGAGCAGTAGGGTAAGGGAACCCAGGAGAACTGCTCTGCCACGTGGCTTACAGTCTCAGGTTTTATGGCGATGGGATTAGTTTCTGGGTGGTCTTTGGCCAATCATTCTAATTCAGAGTCTTTCCTGGTGGTGCATGCATCGCTCAGCCAAGATGAATGCTAGCGAGAGGGATTCTGGGAGGTGGACAGACACGCGGTGTCTCCTTTAGACCTTTCCCGAACTCTTCTGGTTGGTGGTGGCTTATTAGTTCCATATTCCTTATCAGAATCTCCTGTCATAAAACAACTCATGCAAATAGTTACTATGGTGCCTGGCCAGGGTGGGCGGTTTCCATCAGTGTGCTTCCCCTAACAATCTTATAAAATGAATGAATACTGGAATTGACTATGCCAAATACATTACTTTAAAATTGTCAAATCAGTTTATTTGCCATCTGTAATCTTCCTCCTTCCACCAATCATTGAATTGTGCATTTGGGGACTTTCAAATTATAATCAGTGGACATTTTTTATAGGCAGATATGTATCATAAGATTATATGATGAAGAGTTGTGTGCAAAAAGAGATTGACGGACATTTCCTATTTTGAGATGTAGGTACTGATAAGCCAATGAAATCAAAAGCACAATGAAGTAATCTTATTCATATTTTGACTTCTACTATCATTTAAAACTGGGTTTTTGAAGTACTGGAGAAGAAATCAGACTCGTTATAGTTTGCTAAAAAAAACCAAACACTGTGTGAGGTGAAATTGAGGAAAACAACATTAGACTAAGTTTGTCAGAATATGGAAGTAGCAGAGCTGGTGGGGATTTGCCGGGAAGTCAGAACATAATGCCACAGGAGAAAAAATAAATGTTAGGATTCATTCTGCTATGTTAATGAGACCACACCTGTAATAACTCATTCAGTGTGGGATTCGTCTAATGAAAATGAACATCTAGGAAACTGGAAATAGTTCAGAGACAAGCAATAAGGATGATTAAGGGCTTGGAGAGACTGAACTGAAACCAGATTAAAAGGCCTTAGATTTGTTTAACGTGGCTAACAGATGACTAAAAGTGGGCATGATATCTGTTTATAAACATCTGAAGGTTGGGCGTAAACATGAAAGATAGAGTAGGATTGCATAATATGGTACTAAAAGGATTTGACTTGAGAAAAAATTTCAAGAGAGAATTGAAAAGTAAATATAATGAAGCTGTCTCCCAGAAAGTGTGCATTTCCTTTTCTTTAGAGACTCAGCCAAGAATGAGGAAGTTTAGCAGAGAGCCCAGCACAAGAGAATGACCCAACAGGTCCCCTGCAGATCCGATTTCCTCACTTTCACAAACCAGCAGAAAACCTTTTTAAGCTTGATCTGTTTGTACAAAATTACTCAGAAAATGTGTTTATTTATGGATTTTAGAAAACCAGGAGCACAGAACTTCAGACTTCTGGGCAATCATGTTTTATCTTTATTTGTTCTGTTATTGGCAAAGTAGTAGAGAAAACAGTGTTAAATCTAGTTCGTGATTGTTGTTGTTTAGTTGCTAAGTATTATTGGACTCTTTTGAGATCCCATGGACTGTAGCCCACCAGCCTCCTCTGCCCTGGGATTTTCCAGGCAATAATACTGGAGCGGATTGCTGTTTCCTTCTCCAGGGGATCTTCCTGACCCAGGGATAGAACCTGTGTCTCCTGCATTGGCAGGCAGATTCTTTACCACTGAGCCACCAGGGGGAAGTTCACTCTCCCAAAGCTCAAAGGATTTGGCTTAGAATGTACACGACAATTACCAGATGACTTTATTTTTTAAGAATTGTGTATACTTCCAGCTGGACTTTAAATGTAGCAAAAATTAGTAATTTAAGAGATCTATTCTGGGATTACTTCTACAAGCATCCAGTCTTCTGTCTTCTTTTTTGGTGAATGTAGTATTGGAAGCAAGCAGAACCCTATAGGGTCCTCTGAGGTACAAATCCTTTCTATGTCCCCTGTTTCTTGTTTGTGGGTATTAGGCTTCATTCAGTCTCCTAAGACCTTTCCTGAATTCCAAACCATGACCCTTCTCCTTGTTTGGTCCTGGAATAAACCTTTCTGTATTCCAAACTCTGAGTTTCAGTTAGTTTGGTGTCTGGCACGTGAACTTGTGTTCAGTGTCTTATTCCATTTTCTAGCATAACATTTGTCCTTACTAAAGTGATGGAATGGTTTCCCCTTAAGGTTACTTTGGACTTCCCTGGTGGCTCAGAGGTTAAAGCGTCTGCCTCCAATGTGGGAGACCCGGGTTCGTTCCCTGGGTCGGGAAGATCCCCTGGAGAAGGAAATGGCAACCCACTCCAGTATTCTTGCTTGGAGAATCTCATGGACTGAGGAGCCTGGTGGACTGCAGTCCATGGGGTCACAAAGAATCTGACAAGACTGAGTGACTTTACTTACTTACTTACTTAAGGTTACTTTAAAATAAAATTAAAATTAAAATAAAGTTTTGGACTATGAGCTCGTAGAGGGCTTTGTTTTTCTAATTTGACTTACACGCAGCAACCTAGATAGCATATTCAAAAGCAGAGACATTACTTTGCTGACTAAGGTCTGTCTAGTCAAGGCTATGGTTTTTCCAGTGGTCATGTATGATGTGAGAGTTGGACTGTGAAGAAAGCTGAGCACCGAAGAATTGATGCTTTTGAACTGTGGTGTTAAGAAGACTCTTGAGAGTCCTTTGGACTGCAAGGAGATCCAACCAGTCCATTCTAAAGGAGATCAGTCCTGGGTGTCCTTTGGAAGGAATGATGCTAAAGCTGAAACTCCAGTACTTTGGCCACCTCATGCGAAGAGTTGACTCATTGGAAAAGACTCTGATGCTGAGAGGGATTGGGAGCAGGGGGAAAAGGGGACAACAGAGGATGAGATGGCTGGATGGCATCACCAACTCGATGGATGTGGGTTTGGGTGGACTCCAGGAGTTGGTGATGGACAGGGAGGCCTGGCGTGCTGCGATTCATGGGGTCGCAAAGAGTTTGACGCGACTGAGTGACTCAACTGAACTGAACATGCAAACCAATGCCTGAACAGTGCCATGCACACTTTAAAAATAATTAATAGATGATAGCTGCAGGAATGGTTGGTTAAAGGACTTTCTAATAAGTGAATTTTTTACTTCCACCAGTTTTCACTATAAAGTCCTCTTTATTTTTCTCCCCCCACAATAAATATCCTTTTTCAGGTGAAATTATACATTCAAGGATATTCTGATTTCCTGATTCATGTCATATCAAACCTTCTAGTGTTTCTGAATCACTTCTGGACTTTTCCAGCAGATTTCAGACTTTAAAATTTTCCTCCCTGGATGTCATTTCAGGCTGTTTGAGCTTCTCCCAATGATCTATCTTCCTCTCCTCATTGCCTTGTAGAACTCTGCTGGGTGCAGTACCAGACTGCACCAACAGATGCTGCCACTTCAGTTGGAAAGCTTCTTTTTCAGAGGCTAAGGTTTAAGAATTGTTGAGGGGTGATTCAGAAGGTAACTGCTTAAATTATCTTCCTTGAAAGTAATTTGATTTTTAATTATGGGTTTATCAATTGTTTGCATTTTACAAGTAAGATATTAAGGAAAATAATAAAATTAAATTAATTTTCAAAAGACACTTCAATTTCAATACTTCAAGTATGGAAATAATTTACTAATACAATAATTTTAAATGTAATAGCTAAAAAAATTTGGACTCAACATTTCTCTACAGTGATGGAAAAGGAGGACTAGAAAATATGTTTTGGAAAGCCCATGGGACACAAGGAGTGTAAATCTTTAAACCAGTGTTTCTCAAACTGGTGTCAGATAATTTTAGGTGGTACAAGATAATTTTTATTTCTCTAAAAATGACTCATTTGCAAGGTCATCTTCTATTCATGGCAAATTATATTGATTTTCCATTTATGATGATAAAAAGTTTCCTTTATCATATATAATTATATAATAAAAACAGCTTAAAGAATAATATTGAGTCAACAGTATTAAAGGAGATATGGCAATAATTATAAAAGTTATATTTAGTAGAAATGCTGGAAATAATGCCTTGCCTAAATATGCAATACACTTTTGCCTATACAACTTTAAAATTATTAAATCTCTTGTGCTCAACTTATTTCAAAGGTGGACTGAAAATGTGAGATTTTATATTACTCCTGATGATATCTATGTAATATATATAAATGAACTTGAAAGTACTAATAAGAAGTTAACTAATAGTGTGATATAATTCTAGTTTTTTTTTGAGGGAGGGTAACTTCTGTAAAACGTATTCTTATGTAGATTATAAAAAATTATGTGGGAGCAAAGTAACTTGAAAGCAAGATCAGTATTGCTGAAAATATGATTTTAGGAGTGAGTAAAGAGTTGACTCATTGGAAAAGACTCTGATGCTGGGAGGGATTGGAGGCAGGAGGAGAAGGGGACAACTGAGGGTGAGATGGCTGGATGGCATCACTGACTCGATGGACGTGAGTCTGAGTGAACTCGGGGAGTTGGTGATGGACAGGGAGGCCTGGCGTGCTGTGATTCATGGGGTCGCAAAGAGTCAGACACGACTGAGTGACTGAACTGAACTGAAAGCAACATGCTGAAAACCTGTATCTGTGTGAACATGCTGTACTAAAGTATGAATTTTTATTTTATCCAAATATGCATCTTCTCACTTTTATATAGAGGTCAAACTAACACAATGTTTCATACAAAAAATGAAATGTAAAAATCTGTGGCCTTAGGAGGAGAGTAGTACATTCAGCCTTGTACTTAATTTTTACATGATAATTACTATAGTTGCTGAGCATTCCTAGACAGTGAATGGTTGACAAAACATTTAAATTGCATATTTTGCCTGTAGCATATAAACTGTACTAAAATAATTACTATTTTTCCTCACTACTACCGCTACTAATAATAGCATGAGAGTGGCTAGGAGTGGCCTTTGCGGTTACACAGAGGCTGGTTTGAATCTTAGGTCTGCCATTTATTAGGAAGTTGCTAAAAATTCTGAGCCCTTATTTCCTCACCTGTAAAATGAGGAAATTGAGAGTTGCAAAGTTAATTGAATCTACCCATGGATATTTCCCTCTTAAGTGTATAGGAGCTGGCATCCTTCAGGCCAAAATGTGCTCTTATCTAAATCATGGTTCAAATCCCCTTTGAGCTAAACCCACTGCCAAAAGCCCTTCTACCTTGAGAACCAGAAAAGGAAACAAGCCTGGCAGTGCCTAAGCCTCCAAAATAAATCTGCAGGAAAGAACACCCAGTGAGTGATGAGTGCAGCAATGAGTACATTTATCAGTTTAAATTTACAACTTCACCTTTCCCATTGCCTATTAATTATTGTACATAATTCCCCACTGATCAAAAAATAAGTTGATTGCTTTTGAACTCGATGGTGTCTGTGTCCATTGCTTAAGACTCAGGTGAAGCAGAGGGTGAAATTTTTTCCTGAACTTTGTGCAAAATATAATTCGGTTGATAATATATCGAAACTAAATTTTCTTTCGGTGTCATTCCTACTAGTTTACTTGTAAGCTTTGGGGTCATGGCTCAGGCAATTCGAAGGGCTGCTTGTTGAATAATAGACTGTGTTTATAGAGGCTACTGGGTTTATCTTTGGGAACATTCCTTGGGTTTCTTTTGGCCTCAGTTTCCTTATCTCTTATACAGGATTAATAACCACCAAAGAGATGTGAAAATTATATGAGCTCACATGTACCATAAGTGACCAGTGCAATGACTGCCACTCAGTAAATTCTCAACAAATCAAAACACTTTTAATCAATGTGACAACTAAAGATGTTCCTAACTTTGACAATAGGTTTTACCGAAGAGGTGATGAAATGGATGCAAAATTTATGTACTGTTGCTTGTCAACTTTGCTCAGATTTCGGGTTATGATCTCCACATGGGTGCATATAGAATATTAGATCCTACGTGGGTGTTTCTTGCATGCGCAGAAGGCTTACGCAGGAAATGTCGCTTCAGCAATGTGCCTGGGGAGGCTCTGACGCTGTCTTGGAAGTCGGTCGTCGCAGCCTGACCTTTGGGCGTCTGGGAGGGATGCCTACCTGCGCCCAGCGCTGGACGGGGGCCCACGCCCTTTCCAGCACAGCTATCCCCACACTGCTCACTCCTCGTGCCTCGCATACATCTTCACGGAAAGGAGTATTTCCTCCGTTCAGAGAAAGTTCCCCAGTCCGACGTGGGGTGTTTTGCACTTTACGTAGTTCCAAGCAGACGAAGTTCCTTCTCTCTTCTCCCCGGGGGTAAGTGGAAAGGAGTCCCGCTGGGCGCCCGAAGTCATCCACACCCGGATCGGGTGGCGTCCGAGTTAGAGACAACTGGGGTGGGGGGTTGCTGCCGGGCAGAAGCAGGTGGGCACAAACTGCGGTTCCCCGGTCCGGGGAGGGGACTGCGACCGCGGGTCCCTCCCCTCCGCCCGGAGGTGGCTGTGGCCGGCGCCCGGCCAGTGGGGGCGGGGTGGGGGCGGCGCGGAGAGCGCGGAGATGACCGCGGCGCCACCGGGGACGCCCAGGGCCCCCGAGTGGTGCCCACGCGGGATCGCGAGCGATGACAACAGGCCTTCGCCCGAGGTCGAGTAAAAAGGAGTCGCCTTCCCGTGTGCCGCCGCCCCGCCACAGCCTGACCCCGGGGTTGGGGGGTGCCCCCGGCGGCCTCCAGCGGCCGCGGGCGCCAGCCTCCCCCGCCCCCACCCCGCGCGCAAGTGCGAGGCTGCCCGCCGTGCGGCGCACGCTCCGCCGCTCCCGGCTTCCGCGCAAAACTTCGAGCCTGGCCGCGTGAAGCTGTCGCTCCTGCTTCGGAGCGGGAGAGAGCCTGCAGAAAAGCCTGGCCGTGTGGACCGCGGTGGCTGGGCGCGCGCTCTTTTTTTCTTTTCTTCTCGGTTTTTTTTTTTTT
>SJXQ01002311.1:88135-170561 GCA_006408695.1 Aepyceros melampus
ACACATCGGGAATTTTGGCTCCTCTCCTTTCCTCCTCCTCTCGTAGCGGCTTCTCCCCCCGCCCCGTCTCTCCCCCACTGGTATACGCTATTTGTTGGAGGTGGGGGGGAGGGTGGCCGAAGGGGATGTCCTCTTTTCACCAGAGGCACAGCGTGAAGGCGAAACTTCAACACTGGAAAGAAAGAGAATAAATACGTAAATACGGACGCACAGATCTGTTGCTGGGGGAGACACTTGGACTTTGGGATCCTGAGACGGTCCGGGCGGCAGGAGGTGAGTGCCTCTTCTTCCGACCCTCTTTCCCGGGGTCCGCGTTTCGGGGATCCCGCAAACTCTCCTGGGAGAGTGCGCGCGGCTGCGCCGGGAGCGAGAAGCGGTGAGCGCTCGCGGGAAGGTGTGTGGGCGCCAGGGTCCCCGCGGTCGCTCCATTGCTGAGTACCCCCAGCCAAAGGGCCCGGGCTGCTCGGAGAGACTTGGTGTGTTCTGCCCTGGAGGACGCCCTGGAGCCCCGAAGGTCCCTGCAGAGCCTTTTTGTGCCTCGCGGAGCCCTCGCGGAACAGGGCGCGCAGCTCCATACCTGCACTCTATTCCCGCCTCTCAGCGCTGCGCGCCCCTGGGTCTCCCCTGCTTCCTTCTTGTGACATTTGTTTCTTTGCCTAGTAGCCCCTAGATGTGCCAGATGCAAGGATGCTGACCCAGGTCCCATAGAGGGCCCCAGGCGCCTGGGGTTTTCGCGGGCTGGGTGCGTGTGTACGTTTAACGCTTGTGTTCTAAACTCAAGGCACCAACCGGGCTGTTGGGCTGCGGCCGTCCCCCTTTCATAGTTTTTATGTGGCGTGGGCCGAATGTCTCTTGCCGTTTCCCAGGGTCCGTGAAACGAGAGGCGCCTTTTCAGAGGACACGCGTTCATTGGCCCGGGACGCGGATGCCGTGAGGAATCCTAACTTCTCCAAACGGAAGGACCTGACCCGGGTCGGGGGTAGCAGGTTTTCTCCTTACAAAACCTGCAGTGTCTGGGGTGGCTGTGGGGCTTGAAAAGGCTCGATGCTGTAGCGTCGTTAAGCGAGATTTGGAAATAGATCGTGTGTGTGCTTGTTTTATTTTGCGCCGCACAGCAGCCAGAACTTTCGTTAGTAGCACTTGCAAGATGTCTCTTTCTTTTGTAAACAGTATTCGGAACAGCTTGGAACAATTAGGGAATTTGCCGACCTAGTGCCATGGCTGAGCGGTGGCGAAACCAGAGAGCACGGTTTAATTTTTGTGATCCCTTTCCTAGTTGGGGTGGCAGCGTCTCCCCTCTCCACCACCTCTCTTTCTCCTGCCCTTGAAGGCTAACGGGGTTTGTGTTAGGCGTGAGTGAGTGTGTGGGAGGATGTCGTTTGGAGCGCGTTTCTCTCTCCTCGCCGCCGCGTCTGTCCTCTGCCCTGTCCAGCGGGCAGTCATTCATGAATCCTCATCCGAGGGCAGTGGAGGAAGGTGCAGGTCCCTTGGCCCTTTCTGCCAAGGTGGAGAACTAGCGACGGGGCGTGTGTTTTGGTTTCAGAGCAGTTCCACGTGGAGCACCTCCGTGTGCGTGTGTGTTGTGTACTTGATCTGTGAGGAGGTAACAGGAGGCTCGTGTTCAAACCCAGTGGGCCGTTGGCCATTAATTTGCTTTCCTGGCTGTCATTACAGACACTTCCAAAATCTGATACCTAAGAGAACCAACAGGTTAGGTTTCACATTAAGAGCTCATACTTAACAGTTTTCTTTCTCCCTTACCCCTTTTGGCTTGGCACCCTGGGATCAACGTAATTGATGGAGCAGAAACACGTCTTCTCGAATAGGGCAATTTTGTTCCTCTTCTCTGCGGCTGCTTTTTGCACTCTCGGGCGTCTGTCAGCTTCACTACGCGCTCCGTCTGGACTTAGATTGGAATCTTAGGAGCATTTAAGGACCGTGGGTTCCTCTTCCATAGCTCCTGAAGTTTGATTTATACGTCGGTGACTGTTAGACTTGAAAGTTGAGGATGGTATTTGTCTGTTGCGTTTTTGGTTTTATTTCAAAACCGCCTCAGCACAAGGATTATACTTGATAACTTTACCCGGGTAGAATTAGGCTTGTCTCCCCCCACCTCTTTATTTTTAAAAAAATTATTTCTAGCCATTTTATAGCTGAGGAACGAAAAACTAGGAAGGGGGTTGGGAAGCGAGAGAATCCTGAAACAAAATGTTTGATACATAGCAGGATGTGGTATAACCTTATCCCAAGAAATAGCAATAGTAAGAACAGGGAAACTACTTTGTGTGGAGCTAGGCTGCTGGAATCTGATTTTTATAGTAACGATACCAAAAGCAAATATAACTACATTCATTTTTTATTGTTATTATAAACCATAAAAATAGTTTGTTCCGCCTCATTAAAAGTTGTAAGCCATTCAGAGTCAAATCATTTTTCTCCCCCAGAAATGGCTGTAGGAGAGGGTTAAAACCTTTGACAGTTACAGCTTTGAAAGTAATATAATTAGATTATGTGAAAACTGTTCCTTTTCCCCCCTGATTATTAGGGATATATCCTTGCCTTTCATCATAGGTAAAGGTCTAAAATCAATGGTTTTCAAGAGATAGTTTTCCTTTGCCAATTATCTGAAAATAGTACATGTCAACCTAAGATCACTATAATTAGCAATTGTTTCACAATTATAACTGAAATTAAAAGATTTACTTGATTATTCTTTTTTATGAATAAGTATTATACAGGATATTAGAGACTTAATTTCTCTTTTACACAATACAAATTTATATATGCACATATTTAGAGAATATCTAAGTATTATGTTCAAACTTAAAAATAAAATAAAAAACCCCTGAGATTCATATAAAAAGAATTTTGTATAAAAGCAATCATTATTCCTATTAAGAAATACAGATACTGCGTTCTGGAGGATTTGTAGAAGCCAGTTGAAAAATATTGTCTTTCGTCAAAGTTTCTTTTTTGAGGGCAGACTGGAGGATCAGTAGTTCATCATTTTGCTGTAACTTGTTTTTTCTTTCAAAAACCTCTTTGAGTTAAACAAAAAGAAGAATAAGACCTCCATTTCTGAAAGTTTCCTTTTTATTTATATATATTATGATTTGGGGTGTAAATAAATTTTACATAGCCACGGGAAATAAGGTGTCCAATTTCATGTTTTCAATCTCTGTTGCAAGCTCTAAATGACTGATGCCATGTCTAAAAATACATTTATGTGGCTTGGTATTTCATTTAAAAAAATTTTATGCACTGAAATGAAATTAGCCTGAAGTTTTAGAAAAGTAGAATGGTAGAAAACCCATGACTGTTATGAAAAGTTAGGATGTTGGAAAATTCACATTCTAACTTGCAAGTTCATTTACTTCACCAGGTGGAAGCTCACACTTTTTATCCAGAATTCAAGAAGAGGGGAAATAATCCTTTTCAAGGCTTAGTGAAGTTTAAGTAATTTAATAGTGCAAGTATTTATTTTATTTTTCATTATCTTTTTTCCCTCTTTTAGGTAAATGCAGGAGCACTGAACATTCAGTATAAGCAGGCCCCCCTTTATAAGAAGTTTGTTCACCATAGTTCTGTATTGCAGCTGCTGGTCATATTTCATGGAGCTGTTAAAGCACTTAAAACCTAAAATTAGGTACTGTCTGGTTGTAAATATTTTAGATCACTCATCTAAGAAACAAATAGAAGAGTGTGTTATCAGAAGTAGATGTTCTGAATCCTCTCATTAAAGAGCAGAACAAAACAGTATCAAACACTTTGTTATCTTTTCAGTACATAATATAATCATGACAGTTTCTTTTTCAAGTGGATATTAGTCTTACATATTCTAAACTCTTACAAAATGTCTCCCTGTAGAGTATCTTAAATAATTGTATTCAGAAATACCACTGGGGGTTTTATTACAGCAGTTACTGGGTGAATGCAATCCACACCAGGAAGAATAGGATGACTTTCAGTGTACCTGCTCTTCTCATTTTTCCCGGTGAACTAAGAAATGACATTTTCTTTCAGGCACTCATTCTTGAGATGGGTGAGAGATGCAGTGGTGTATTTAATTGCAGTATGTGTGAAACTGCATTTTGCAGTCAGATGAGTTTTGTCGTAGGGGACACCGAAGATTAAGTTGTATGCAGAGTGAACTTGGCTTCACTTAGTTTGAACTTGAGTGGAAGAAAATAAACAAGAATCACATATTCCCAAGTAGTATAAGCAACTCTGATTGCTTTTAAGAGGTTTGCAGACTTTGTAAACATTACTGTCACCTAATATTGCTTGTGGCTCTGCACATTAGGATATGCTTTAGTAATGTACTGTTTTTCTCTTGAAGTTTGTGATTCTTACCATGTCCCATCCAGGTTTCTACTAGGAGAGTGGTACTGAAAATAAATATCACTACCCTTATTCCCCTAACTCCTTCCTTCTTCCAGAAAAAGAGATGAAACAGATGAATTTAAAAATAGAACCATTTTAAGTTATCAAAACCACATTTATAAGGTGGTTTAAAACAGTTGCAGTGTGTGTACCTCTAAGTCTCGCTGTAACCTTTTCTGTCATTGAAAGGTGCTAATTGATCTTAGGGCACTGACATAATAGTATAGTTTGATATTTGAAACCTTTCGGCATTGGTCTGGCCCTTTTCTCACCCTGAGATTTCAGTGCATGGCTGATGAATAGTAACACCATGTTATAATGTTAGGAATTCTAATTTTTTTCTCCATGTAAAACATTTTAATACAGCAACTGATATTTTTAAAGCTTTTATGTATGTGTAGTAAGTAAATTTATTTTAATGTACTCTGGGAAAGAAGGACCTATATTATATATTATCATGTTAAGATTTAAAAAATTTTTTTCCACAGGTAAATTTTATTTTTAGGTTGAAAATTTTAGGCAAAATAGGATTGCTGTGATCACATTTGAATAGGTTCAAAGTGAACTTGCATTACAGCAATACAGAATAGCCATCTTGAAATTTCATATATGAAGTATATGTTCTTAAGTAAATGGAGATCTTAAGGTATTTAAAAAAAAAATGTCACTTTAGTTTTTGTATAGTTGTAACCGTTCTGCCAGAGTGAGTAATTATGATTTTCACCATCAGTCATTATCATAGCCATCACATCATAGCTGACATTTACTGAGTATTTATTTACATATTTTGCAAAAAATTTTAAGATATTTATGCGTCTCAACTGTGCCATTTTTATTATTCCCATTTTACAGATGAGGAAACTGAGACTCAGTTATGCAGTAGAGTGGAGCCAGAATTTTAGCTCTGCAGCCTGAACCCTGATTCCCTATCCTTAAATGTTGCCCTAGACCATTTGCTCCCACTAGTCACACCTGAGTTCATTTTAGGGGGTGCTCACACATTTTATTTTTGTATTATTAGTTATATATTTATTTCTAAGATTACTGGGAAGATATGTTAGATTTCAAATTAAACCTATATTTTCCTAGGTAATGTTGTTTAAGGCAAAGCCAAAAAGGATTGAAGCAAAAAAAAAAAAAAAAAATTTAAAGCACCTATTTAAAGAAACATATTAAGTGACAGTGAACAAGTGCTAAGTTAAAATACCCAAAATCATGAAGGTTGATGGCAAAGGACTACAATTGGGAGAAACTGCTATTCTAGAAGCCTCCTTAAACACTGAAAACGTCTGTCTAGATCTCTTCAATATTTGACTTACATGTAGTCTTTTCTTTTGCTTTTCGGGCCTTATCCTTTAGTTAGATGTTATCAGTTTTACAGTTTTTCTGTTTTTGCCTTAAGCGTGAATGCTCATTATGAATCTCAGATCTAGATGTTTCTGTTGAACCAACTAATGAGGACTGCGTAATGGATTTCTAAAGGCAAGCTGAAATGATAACGGGGCTCACTTATATTTCAGAAATACTTTCAACTTACATAGATATCAGACTTTGCATTTTTAAGGTTTTCCTTAGGTGAACATCCTTTTTCTGCTGTTAATAATCTGTTTTATAACTTTAATGTACTTTTCAAGGAAGCAGCGGTTTTTCTTTCGATTTACATATTTAGCCACAGAACCTTTCTTTCAAGTGAAAGCTAACACCAAGCCCACTAGAGAAAAGTCCACTGCCTTCGTGAAGCAGGACATGCATGGCCTGCGAATCACTCACTAATCCTGTTTCCGACCATTGGTGCCTGCCCACGCCTCTGTATCGTGCAGTTTGCAAAAAAAAAACCGAACCTTCTGACAAAGTCAGTTCAGAGTACCGCCTGCAGTCTGTGAGTATGTCATCCACTAAAAAACCAAAACAGAACAACAAGCAACTCTCAAATATGGCAAAATATCTCCCAGTGTAACACAGAGTCAAAAGGTGCGTCGGTTTACCCTAGTGTCACTTGGATATTCTTAATTAACCTATCTGCAGCTTTCAGTTTAGTACTGAGAAAATAAAAAGTAGTCAAAATGTTTCCCACATGGAATTACAGGTCTGAGTAAAGCACATAGAATTTGTTCTTGGAAATGTTTATTTGATTAAGCATCTTTTTTTTTTTTTTTTTCTTCCTTTAAAGGCTTGATAGAGACTCATCAGCAGTGGCATAAATTGACTTGACCTTAGATTTTCACATAAATTATTGCTACTGTTTCTGTTATTCTTTCCTCCTTCCTTTTTAAAATGAAAAGGACATTTCTTGTGAAAGGCTACAATTAAATCATAAAAATTTATGTTCATATACCATTAAGTTTAATTCTGCTCACAAAAGCAATAGCATTAAATCTGAAATTCGATCCTTAATCAAGTAGGTCCACCACATAGCAAGAGGGCTTATTCTCTGCACGGTAATATACACAGTTCACAGACCTCTGCATATGCCCAGTGGAGGGATCTATTCATTACATTTCACTTCTGACTGAACTCCCTCAAGTTAGAGGATTTGAAAGGACCTGAATGTTCCGACTAAGAGATGGAATATTTCTAACTTAATGCATGCAGTATGTTGAAAGTGATGATGACTTGGAAAGTCCACAGGTCTCTGAATTAGCTAATTCTCTTCACTTCAAATTTATATTTTAATGCAAATGTGTACTCACATATAATTTTGACTCAAGTAATTCTAGCCAAATTGAGTCACAAGGTGGGCAAGTCACGTTCCAATTTCCTTTTGCAGGTTTTCAGTAATCTCAAATTGTGCTTCTAGTAGGTAACTTTAGAATGCAGACCTCAGCCAGTTGGTCAAGAACCTCAATATTACTGAAACTTTGTCTGTGAACTTTAGGTGTTTAGATGATGCTACTCTTTTTGTTTTTCATAGTCGACCCAAGTAGACTTCTCATTTAGGTCTGTTTTGTCATCTCAGTTGTTGACTTTAGTTTTTAAAGGCTCCATTCGTGAAAATACTAGCAAAGTTCTGGACACATGGAAAATACTTATTAAACGCTTTTTTCATTATCAGTGTTACTGATGAGATGCCAAAATTATAATGCAATGAAGAGACTTTTTTCCTACTCTCAATGATTTTGAAGGCTTTGGGACTTTTAATCTATGATTATATTAATGAAAGTTCTACTTTTTCTTGGCATATACCATTCATAGGAATGGTTAGCTTGGTAAATGAGTTAATCGTGGTAACAAGGTTATAGGTTTAATCCTCAGATAAACTTACTAGCTATAGGGGGACACTTGAGCTACACACACTTGGTCATATTGTCTTTGTTGTCATGAGTATAGTTGTGATATCCTGACCTTCTCTATTCGGGGACCACTCTGGTCTGTGCTGGATCTATCTCTAAGACTTTCCTGCTGTCCCAAGGATGATCAACCACATCTGTTCACAGTTTTTAATCAGATCCCTTCTTGACTTAAAATTATAAACAAAATAAATTCCCTGTTGCCTACAGGGCATATTCTGAAATCCTTTAGAAGGATCTACAAGATCCTTCAAGCTGAGGACTTTGCTTGTTTCCCTTTTTACCTCTCACCAGCCACTCACAAGAAATCTCTTCTCCAGCTGGATGGAAAAGTGCAACCCTCAAATACACTCTGCTCATTTCTGCTCCATTTCTTTGTGCATGTGATTCTTTCTATCTGGAAGACATCTTTCCCCTCCCCCTGAAACTTTCTTTTCTACTGCTTTTGCAAGACTAATGAGTTTAAATTCTTCTCTTGACTGAGAATTTGCTGATGCTCTTAACAGTATTTGCCATGCTATATTTCCAGTAGGTAGGGGACACTAAATTCCTACTGAATCAATGAGCTAAAAGAAATGGGGGTGAAGGCAGTGGTGGTAGCACTAGGGACAGTTCCCACTGCAAGGCAGGACAGCCTTAGCAATGACCTCAGGGACGCAGGGTATTGATCTAGTAATACTGCGTCTCTAAATTCAGGCCCAGCTTGTATGTATGATGTAGAGATATATTTATATCACACCTATTGGTAAGTCAGTGATCTAGTGGATAAAAGGAAGATCCTGAAAATCTCTGGAGATGTGAGAATTTCTTAGCACTTGACATCTGAGGAACCTTCTGTTATGGCATAGTGGTTAAGTACAAAGAATATGGACCTGGACTCCTTGGGTTTGAACCCAGCTTTGACAGTAATAACTGTAATGATGAGCATGTTACTTAAAATGGGTTTTGCTTCAGTTTTCTCATGTGTATGGAATGTACTTCTTGGAGATCATATGAGAGTTCAACACATAAATATCTGTGAAGCATTTAGAATAGTGTATGACTGATGCTGGGAAAGACTGAAGGCAGGAGGAGAAGGGAATAACAGAGGATGAGATGGTTGGATGGCATCACCAACCCAATGGACGTAAGTTTGAGTAAACACCAGGAGTTGGTGATGGACACGGAGGCATGGTGTGCTGCAGTCCGTGGGGTCGCAAAGAGTTGGACATGACTGAGCCACTGAACTGAACTGAGCTGATGATATGAGTACTAGCTATTATGAATGTGGTTGTCTTCCCTCCATTGAAGTATGCTAAATATTCCAGAGATATTTAGAGTTGAAGGTCATTTTTGGGGTCATAGACCGGGGATTAAAAATTGAGTCCCTAGTGGTCCAAGTACACATTTAATACCTTGGGTGATCTTGGCAAATCTGAGGCTGGGTTTGGAGTTATAAGAGAAGACATTAGAAAACTCAGTTTTGGCCATTAACATTGCATGGTGTTTCTTTTAACAAATACTTTCCCATACAGTCATCTAGATTTTATTTATTTACTTAAAAATAATTTTTATTTGAGTCTAGTTGCTTTACAATGTTGTGTTAGTTTCTATTATACAGCAAAGTGAATCAGCTATATGTATACATATATATTTAAATTTTTAAAGGCTTTCATCTTTGTGGTTTCTCAGCTACTCTAAGCTATTTTAAGAACATTCTTTAATGATCTTTTTGTTTATAGCCAATATTTATTTCACTAGTTGCTTTTTTTTCCAGCCTAAAGGCACCAATTATAAGAATTTGTATAATTCTCGCAGGTGATGTAGTGGTATAGAGTCCGCCTGCCAGTGCAGGAGACACAAGAGTTGCAGGTTTGACCCCTGGGTGGAGAAGATCCCTTGGAGAAGGAAATGGCAACCCACTCCAGTATTCTTCCTGGAGAATTCCATAGACAGAGGAGCCTGGTGGGCTACAGTTCATGGAGTTGCAAAGAGTCAGACGTGAGCATGGATGCACACACTTGAAGAACTCAGTGTAAACTTTTTAAAAAAGATAACACCAAAGCTTGCTATGACTCTATCTTTGCAGTCAGCAGGAGGTCATTGTAAGTGAAAGTGTGAAAAGTGTTAGTCACTCAGTCATGTCCGACTCTGTGATTCCATGGACTGTGGCCTGTCGGGCTGTTCTATCCATGGAATTCTCCAGGCAAGAATACTGGAGTGGATTGCCATTCCCTTTTCCAGGAGAGCCTCTCAGTCCAGGGATTGAACCCAGGTTTCCTGCATGCGGGCAGATTCTTTACCATCTGAGCCACCAGGGAAGTCATTAGTATCTTCATTTTTCGGCTTGATCCTTGGATTCAGATGTAATGAATATAGGGTCAAGAGGGGCTGAAGGAGGAGGGAAGGTTAAACGTTAATTGTCAGGGTTCTGTTTGTTTTAACTGCTTACCTGGCATTGCTGCCAGGCACATCTGTTTAAAAATATGGTGTTACTATTGATGTTGTGTCTGACTCTCTCAGTGTATTTAGACCAGCGTTTCTCAAAGTCTGATTATTGACATTTTGAATTAGATAATTCATTGTTGGAGGTGTGTGTGTGTGTGACTCACCTGTGTGTGCCTTTTAGGGCACACAGTGTAGGGTGTTGTGTGACATCCTTGGTCTCTACCCACGAGATGCCAGTAGCAGCTTTCCCTGATTATTAACAGTGTCTCCAGACTTTTGTCACATGTCCTCTGGAAGCGAAATTGCCCTCAGCTGAGAAATCATAGTCAAAGTCGGTTTTAAGATCACTTGTTAAAGTCAAAAAATTTCCAGGCATCTACATGAGAGGACTGTTACTATTTTTAGTTAAGTATGGAGAATCTTTATACATTCCTCCTAAGTTTAAACACAAAATCAATCAATTCTTATTGGCCTGTATTGATAGATAAGCCTTACAGAGGGGATTTACAATGGGTTTATATAAGTGGGAGATTTCCAGGTGGTGCAGTGGTAAAGAATCCCTCTGCCAATGCAGGAGACACTAGAGACTTGGGTTCCATTCTGGGTCGGGAAGATGCCCTGCAGTATGGAATAGCAACCCACTCCAGTATTGCCCGGAAAGTTCCATGGACAGAAGAGCCTGATGGGCTACAGTCCATGGGGTTGTAAAGAGTTGGACACATCAGCGCATGCGTGCCTTTTACACAGATTGGCTATTGTCAGCATATTTTTCTTTTCTGAAAACTGTGTATGAGTTGGAGGAGCAGAATACTTAGGAAATTATGTCAGAAGTAGATATTTATTTAAATCACCTGTATGACTATTTTTAAAATATTATTTTTGCTGTCAATCATTAGTAGATACTTTTGATTCATTTTTAATAATGACAATTGCTTATCTTTTCCCATAGATAAATATTCAGTAAAATAAACTTTTATTTTTAGTTTGTAGTGTCAGAAAAAGTAAAGTATTATCTATAATCACAACTGCCTAAGATTAAAATACTTTATCAGTTAAGTCATTTGTTCATTTGTAACAAGAAAGTTTCAAATGACATACGTCTTAGCTTTCAATTTGTACCACAGTTTCAGGGTCTTGAGTTTAATAATATTGGTACAGTCTGCAGAAAAGTAAAAATGAGCATATTGCACGTAAAAACTCCTTTGCTGACTTACCAAATCCAGACCTTATGTTCTAATTCTATAGGTTTAATCTTGGCATGCGCATTTTGTCTCTGAATTGATATGCAGTTGACTACAAGTAAATGTGACTATAGTCAGAGTACCCCATCTGACACTTACCTAGTTCAGGTGTATATGAAAGGCACTTCAAAAGTTCCTGAGAGGAACAAACTGGGGACATATATCTATTAACATGAAGTGAAAGAGGATAACTTTGCTTACATAAGTTTTGTGTTGCATGTAAAAATTATTTTGGAGTATGAAACAGTTAATACTATAAATATATGATTAGACTAATGTTTATGTGAGGTTAAACAGTAGAGAAAATTTAAATCTCACTAGTAATTGCAAGATGCTTGAAATTCCACGTGTATGTATTATCTAGTGGTTTTACTTTAATTGTATTAGGCAGGTAATCATGTTACCTGGAAGCAGTCAGACAGACCTAGGGATTTCACATCATTTACTAATTGATGCTCAAACAGACAGGGCAGAGGTGCTTGAAAACAAACTCCCTTTGTCTGTCTGTCTGTCTTTGTTACCTCTGCTTTGATTTATGCTTTAATTTTAGAAATGTACTCTTAAAAAGGAAAAAGTGGCTGCAAATATAGCATACTGTATGTGATCAAAATAAATGTATTTCTGTTTTCTAAAAAGAGAAGGACTCCTCACAGCTACTTGTTAGCAGAGAGATGAAGTGGGTGCTGGGCAACCCAATGACAGATGGGGGCCCTTCCAGGAGAGTTAGGTGGGAGTTGTAAACCAAGGGCTTAAATCATAAGTTCTCAGACAGTAGAGGAGAGTTTTGCTCCACGCATTGACAGGAAGTCCAAAGAAGGCATAGCAAACCTCAAGTCCATCCAGGCACTTTATTCCTGACATTGAACAGGAAGCCTGGTAGCCCTTGAGTCATTGGAGAATAGCCAGTAAACCAGAAGTTCTGTTTTTCCAAATGAACACTCCCTGGGTTCATAAATCAGGGAACCCCTCAGAGAATGCAAGTCACACACTTGCTTTCTCAGGTTGATTCCTTTGTACAGTGGATACAAATGTGAGACTTACCTATTTTATGAATGCTCTATGGCATAAAATACAACTAGGCATTTCCTTTTCTCTCTCAGGTATATTCTGGCCACCACTGTCCTCCACTGCCCCAGCTCCCTTAACCTACTTGCCTCTTATGTTTTGCTGCCTACCTGGACAAAAAAAATCTACTCATCTTTCAAGGCTTAGCTCAAATGGCACCTCCTCTGGGAAGCCTTCCCAAAGCTCAGGCAGAAGGAATTCTTTTCTCTTAATACCATAGCACCTTATGTGGGCTATTAGTATAAGGCACACTGTGCTGGGACTACTTTTATGTGAGTCTGTTTTTTAGAGAGATTCTGAATGCACCCAGGGGCAAAACTTTATCTTTCTCGTTCTGTAGCCCCAGTGCCTGGGACATTGATGGAAATTCACCAGTTACCCTGTTGCCTACATGTCTTCAAAAGATGTACATCCAAAGCCAAACAGACTACAAAGAATGGATCCTGTTTATAGTTTGGAAGCTAATTCTTTTTTTGTATGTGATCATGGAAGCTAGTTCATTGGTTATATTTTATTCAAATTTATTTAAAGCTTTATTTGTACCAGTGTTACTGATATCCAGGTCTTCCTAGCAGAGGAAAAGATATGGCCACATGAACTGGTATTTTGAACAAACTGAAATTAAAATGGCAGATTCTAGTGGAGGTTTATAGTTTTTTACTTCCAGTTTTCTTTAGAAACAAACTTTGGCCTCCTGGGTTGATTTCTGTGGAGATACATTTCATGTTATTTTGAAGAGTTTTTAGCCCTCAGAATTATGGATTTTATCTGAGAGGAAGTATGTCTTGTGTTTATGTCAATATTTCAAAATATGGGGACCAAAAATCCTAGAGGTATCTGTTAAAAGTATATGTGGCCATTTGGTGAGAGAAATTCAGTCTGTTTTCAGGCATAATTTAGGAAGAAAAATTTCTGTTTAGTTTCTAGTGGTTTGTTTTCAGGCATTTTCCACAAAAAGATGAGCAAGACCCTTCAAAACCACCAGCTTGCTTATTTAGGGGAAGAAAAAAAGCCTTCTGGGTCCAAAAATAACATTAAATTAAAATGATTGTTTCCAATAGTTTCAGAAATTGTGGTTTTATTTCCTCGTATGAGTCATTTCTGAACGGAGTATGTGATTGTGCTACACTGTGATGAAGCCTATTTGCTTGGTATTTTTGTAGGTCACATAATTTATCAGAGAATAGGATCAGGAGAGGAATTTAGCCTAACTCTCCATTTTGCAGATGAATCTTGATTTAGAGATAAGTGATTTATTCAAAAGGAAGCAAAAAGAGAATCCCGTGCTGGAGAAACCCTAGTGCTCCTAACTCTACAACTTGCTGCCTTTTCCTTTCTTTGTTTGAGTTCAACAAGGAGTTGCAAATACTGGAATCAGACTGCCTTTCTATGTATCCTTCCGGGCCTTCCTGCCATTCATCAGCAGTGTACCCTTGGAGAAGTTATTTACTGTCCTGCTTTAGCCAGAGTTGCAGTGTGTGTCAACAGGGAGTAATAATAGTACTTGCCTCATGGAATGTTGTAAGGAATAACTGAGTTTATACCAGAAAGACACTGAAAATGCTTGTATATATATACATACATATATTTGCATATAACACACATATATATTGAATTAATTTCTTAAATTGTTGAGTATATATAATATTCAAAAAAGGGCTGTTAATCCTGCTGAAGCAAGATTTTTTAATCAATCTTTCTTTTAAAAAAAATAGAAGTTATCATGTGTTTTGTAACATATTGATATTAAAACATACAATAGGAGGTCCTGTGAGGGGTCTGACTGGAATAGGCAAGGAGAGAGACTTCTGAAATGCTGATAAAGCCCTCTATCTTGATCTCATTGATGGTGAGGTGTGGGTGTTGAGGTAATAAATACTTAATTGGTTGTCTACTTTTGATTTGCATATTTTACTGTGTGTATGTTATACTTCACTAAAAAGTTTTAAAATACAGATATATTTATATAAACTAAATGAACAAAAAGGATTTACAGTGTAGCACAGGGAACTATATTAATATCTTATAATAAACTATGAAAAAAGCATCTGAAAAGTATATCTATATATGCATAAATTTATATATTTCCAAATCACTTTGCTCTGCACCTGAAACTAACACAGTATTGCAAATCAACTGTACTTCAATAACCTAAAAAGATAACAGATATATTTAACACAAAAATTGGGTGTCCCTCACTTTATGTATCTCTTCCACATCCCACAAATGAGGACAAATGGTTGTACATTGGTGTACTTCCTTTTGGGCATTTTTTTTAATACACTTGTAAAGTAAGAAGTGTATGGGGTTGTGATTTATTTTTATTTTACATTTTTAAGCCAAAATAGATTATTGGTTGTCTTAAAACTTGCTTTTGATTTGCTGTATTTTGAATAGTTTTTGATAGTGCATGTGGTTTGGGGTACTTCTGTTTCATGTATGAATACGTTTTATACTTTAATTAATCTCTTCTTGATATATTTTTAGGTTGCTTGAAGATTTTTACGATTATAAAGTGTTGCAGTCATGGAGCTTATGTATCGTTTTGTATATCTGCCCCAAATTCCCATAATAAAACTTCAGATGTAGGATTAATAGATGAAGGAACATGGTGCATTTTGCATAAATGGTGCCAAAATATAAAGAGGGTTATAACACCATGTATCCTTATGAGGACATCCTTCTCATAAAGCCAAAGGCAATATTATATGCTAAGTTGAATGTTGTATTTTGCTTTGGTTAATAAGATGGCTTATAGCAGTAAATTCCTTGAGACTCACACACTAAATGGAAGAATTCACTGATAAGAGCAAATATTCTGTTAACCACATATGTAACAAATCTATGTTATATGTAGTTAATATCTCGCTTAAGGGTGGTCACTACTCCTTGCATGCACACGCATGCTTAGTCGCTCAGTTGTGCCCGATCTTGCAACCCCATAGAATGTAGCCTGCCAGGCTCCTCTGTCCATGGGATTCTCCAGACAGGGATACCGGTATGGGTTGCCATTTCCTTCTCCACTCCTTACATGAATGGTTATTAATATATGTATTCATAGTTCTTAAACCACTTGGTAGGAGGAAGAAAACTCTGTGTGTATAATATTCATGACATGTTTTTACTTAACACCATAAAATATTTATAAGAATTGTTCAGAGAAGCTCTGTTATTGTTGAGAACTTATGAGGCATGGTATATTTTTATTCTGTTAAGAGCCAACTATGTGCCAGGCACAGTTGTAAGCACCTTACATATATTACTAGAGCATTTAAACATGTAGATGAAAGGCTTAGACATTATGTTATTATAATGAGATCACTCCATATTGAATGTATTATTAAATATTACCATATGTCAAACTATCAACTGTATCTTATCGATGTTTTGATTTCTATATCTGTGAAATGTCACAATCTAATATGAAAATTAAAGTGAAAGCATAAAAATTCAGAAAATTGCTATTCAAGTCCTAGCTAAATTATTATGACACGTGAAGTTTAAAGTGAAGTTTGTTAGTCAGTTGCTTTTCCTGTGAAAGTCTTATATGTAGAAAGTTCTATATCCAGAATATTCAGTCTTATAATTTCTGGTTAATTAAGAGTCTGGCTAACTTTTAATGGTATCTAGTACCTTAAGAGAGTAATCCAACTCAGAATAATAGCTAACTGATTCCTCCCAGTGTTGGATAAATATTGCTATCAATTTTTGTGAGGTTTTTTTTCCTGCAGAATTTCCTGTTATTTTAAGGGATTCAATAGGACTTAGGCACATAAAACTGAAAATTATATTACTATGGGGAAACTGCTCTGTGCCTTTGAGAAAGAACTCTCTTGCTAACTTAAGTACTATATGTGTGTAGAATAGCTAACATTTTCCTCCCAAGAAATTTCATGTATGCAGTTAAAACACTCTTAAATTGATTAAGGATTTGTTATATATTTCCAGAAGCACTCAAGAGTACTTTTATGGTTATAAGAGTAGAGTGCATTAGAATGCCAGAAACCAACGAATACGCTAGAGGCCTTCAAAACCATGCCCAACATTCCTGACTTTACCATATAAACACGCAGGACAGTCTGGAAAAACAAAACAACTCCCCTTCTCCCAAATGTAGGTAAGCCTGTGATGATAACACTTCAACTGGCTTGAATATTAATTTGATAACTTTTCTGTTAGAAGTGATTTTTATTACTTAGAAAATGGAATGGCAAAGTTATAAATATGACTGATATTTATTTCTCAACTCAAGTATTATTTTACATCAGATTTGACCAGTTACCTTTATACATTTTGGAAAGTGGATTATACAGCTACCACAGTATTTTGCCTATTATCAGGGAAGTTAAAAAGTCTTTTATAAATGTTGAATGAAAACTCACACTGCTGTGAGGGAATTAAATTTCAAGCCATATACTCCTTTTATAGGGTGAGAAACTGAAGTATGGAGAAATTACAAGGTTTTCCCAAAGCTATACACTGAGTCATGGCAGACATGGAACTCTATGATTCTGTTTGCCTGATTCGGTCTGAAACTTCATGAAATTAAACTTATTTATTTCTTGACATGTGCCTTAGGAGTGTTTCACTATTTACTTATTTGTTCATTCATTCATAGATTATATAGGAAACTGTTTTGCAAGATATAGTCTTAATGCAGGGACTATAAATAATTTGAATTTATATATTGTAGATATTTTCTTAAAAAAAAACTCATTGTATTTTTTTCTTTTTCATGAACATGAAAAAAAAAGAAAAGATTAAGACATTAAAAGCTAAGTTGGATTGTCTTTATTCAGGCCACAGCAGAGTCTATAAGTGCCTGAAGCATAGACACTGCATAGCAACTCAATTAGCTTCTTCAGGAACTAATAGAGTTTGAGTGTTTGAACAAGAACTTGGCTAAAGCCCCAGGTAGATATGGAACAGAATAACAATGAGGAGAAACCACACCACCCCTCAAAAGTACAGAAAGGACCAGCGTCCACATCTCTAACAACAGTATCTTTATATTTGCTTTAATCAAGGGGGGCCGGTTATTCTGCTCTTCTCTCATCTTCCTGAGTTTCAAGTTTCATATTTTAAATTCTTTTCCATTGTGATCTTTTTCTTAACTAGTTTAACCAGTGTTTTCCCAAACTTGCTTCACCTGCTTCACTTTTTTTCCTCCATGCTTTAAGAGTCATATTTAAAAAGCAAATAGTATTTCTCTGAGTCAGACCTCACTTCTTCATGGAACAGCTAACACCACAAGTAGCTTCACATCAGCAGAGTATTGTATCTTCCCGCAGCACAGCACACTGTAACAGAGAATCCAAGGAATAAAGGGCTGCCATCTACCCTCCACCTCTTCTCCAAGTGTTTGCTCAACACATTTGTGGTTGGTTGGTTTTCTTGTCCTTTTCTTGTAGTCCTGAGACTTAGGACTCAGACTTGGCTCCAGCTTTATGGCTCACCAGCTCTTCCCATGTTCTTTACCAAGGTAGTCCTGAGGCCCAAGAGCCCTTGGAGCCCTGGGGACTGAACAGACCCCAGGCATGGCCAAGACCTAAACAAAAGAAACTTTCCTGCAGTTTAAAGATTAGAATTTTCTTTTTAAATTTTTCTAAAGAAATAATTCAGTGTTAAATGAACCAGCAAACAAACAAACCCCCTCGGGTCTTTCTCAAGGGAGCATTCTTATAGCTTCGAAAATTTATTGTTACTGACTTCCATTTCATCTAGTTGGATTTCTTTTCCTTTTTTTTTTTTTTTGGTCTGAGTATGAATGTGACATTTGATATACATTCATGATGACCGGGGGGCTTCCCAGGTAGCACTAATGGTAAAGAATCTGCCTGCCAATGCAGGAGATGTAAGAGACATGGGTTTGATCCCTGGGTCGGGAAGATCTCTGGAGGAGGAAGTGGCAACTGCTCCAGTATTCTTGCCTGGAAAATTCCGTGGACAGAGAAACCTGGTGGTCTATAGTCCATGATGTCATAAAGAGTTGTACACAATTGAGCAAATGAGCACACACACACCATACTGATTGATATTAATTTAATGTCAATTTGTAATTGAATGGTTTGAAAATAATGATGTACACTGATCTATTTCATATCCACCTTCCATTTAATGCATTTCTTAGGCAGTTATGCTTTTGTGGCTGACTGAGTTCACTCTTAATTCCTATTCAGGAAACAAGGATTTTCTTATTAAAGATGTGGTCTTATTAACTAGGGATACTTAACTTGAGGAAAAAATATTTAGGGGTGACATAAATGATTGTACTTTTTAATATCTAGTGTATAAGATACTTACTCTAGTATCTTAAGAATATTAAGATATTTCTTAATATCTAATATCTATGTATCTGCCACACATATAAAAGCAAGATCAATTTCTGCTCTGTAAGCAGACCAGAGTGGAAGTTCTGAAAAGTAGATTTTTAAGACTAATAGGTAAGGACGTATGGAAAGAGGAGTAGATGGTTCTATTCACTGAATCTAAGAAGCTTCAAGTATTGTGTCTACAAACTCATATGATCAGTCTTTTAATAAACCCCACTGACTTCTATACCCCTTATGATCCCAAGACAAAGAAGTAAGATGCTATGAATTTCATTCAGTGTCTCTGTCTCTCTAAGTTTGCCTTTAAAGTCATACTTTAGGGAAGCAAACATGGAATTGAATTGCAACATAAAATTTATTTGAGATTATTTTCTGAATTCTTTCAGCTTTGACCTTTAGGAAATTCTTTGGATTACTAGATGCTAAATGGCAGATTTTGTAAATGTGATTCTGTTGTTAATGCAGTTACAAAGTCAGTGAATGCTTTTATACTCTGATGCTATAGGGAAATTTGGGAGAAAAGAAGATATTCAAACTTTCTTGGGAAAAAATCTTTCTTGCATGCCTCGATTGAAAAATCTGGGTAAATAAAATTCTTTTTAGGTGTCCCAAATTTTAGGAAGGTAAAGAGCATTACATTTAATTAAATTCTTACCTGTTATTCTCTATAGACACAGTTCAAGCATGAAACTTGTATTTAGGGAAGTCAACTTTATTGCTATATTTTATGTCTCTCATATTTACTTTGTTATATATTGGATCCCCTACTCGCAAAATAAAAAACATGATTTTCAGGTGTCACACCTTTATTTCTTTGAAGTTGTTAAGGCAGAAAACTTTAGAGGGAAAGATAGGTTTGTGTTGCTGCTACTGTTTTTGTTTTTATTTCTTTCTTTTATAGGGATGGGGTATTTCCCAAGTTTTATCTTCTACTTTACAAATTGTTTCCTTAGCTGAATCTAATCAGCTGTTTATTTCATTTATTTCTTGTTTGAAATTTCAATGGATATATTTTTAAAAACACTTTTAAGGTTCTTTTCCAAATTTGTGTATTTATATTTTGTGATTCTGGGTCCTTCAATTTTGTTTCTATTTCTTCAATTATTTTAAGCATACTTATTATATGTATGAGATCTTTTCGATTATCATTAATCTCAAAATTTGGAGTTTCAAATCTCCTGTTGTTGCATCTATTTTCTGTGTGGTGTTTTGTTTCCTGGTGTAGCTTATCACTTTTGATGAATTTTTATTTCAGAATCCTTTATGCCCTGTGGACCAGTTTTTCATTTGCTTCCCTGGAGTCTAGGGAATTCAGATCTCTGGCTCAATCTTGATTTTAATATTTTGGCCTGTAGTTTCCACACTAGCGATGCTGTGACTATTTAAAATTACATTTGTGTGAGGCTGAGGTTTGATTTATCTCGGTTATTTTCTCTAGAGTTTGTCAGCTCTTTCACCTGACAAACTTCCTGGTTGAGTTAGATGACAGGGTTAGTTGTCCTAGCTTTCCTTCAGTAAAAGAGACGAACTTCTCAGACTTCTTCCTTCCTGTGTTACCTCTTGCTGTTGTTTTCTGCCCATCTTTATAAATGAGCATAAGGTCAGCAAAACAGTTATATGCAAACAGAGCAGAAAAAATTTTCTGCTCAACTTTTTCATATCGCCAGTTTCTGCAGAATCCAGGTGTGACAGTTGATAATTATGTTTGTCTTACTGGTTACATATCAGTTGCATTTGCCTTATAAAGCTTTGTCTTTCATGTAATCCCACATATCCATCTTTTCTCTAGGCTTCTTTCAGTTGCCGTTATCAGTCCAGGTTCTCCTGATTTCTTATTCAGATTATCACAACAGCCTTCAAGTTGCCTGCCCCTTAACTCCAGTCACTGGTCCCTATTTTTCATAAATTGGAGGTAGATGTATTGTTGCAATTATATAATATTTACTATTCATTTTTTTCTTTAATTTTTATTTTTTAGTTTTTTTTGCTTTACAATACTGTATTTGTTTTGCTATACATTGACATGAATCAGCCACGAGTGTACATGAACTCCCAATCCCGACCCCTACCTCCCCTCTCCTGCCCCACACCTCCCTTTGAAACACAAAAAAATGAATAGTAGAATTCAGCCGAATTCTACTATTCATTTTTTTGTGTTTCAAAGGTATCAAAGCAGTAATAACAAAGTGTATGTATTCACTAGTATTTAGCACTTTACTCCTGCTTTTGCCAGTTCAGAACTTCTCAGTATTCTGTTAACACTGAATGCCATTCCTCGCTCATGCTTTCTTTTCTGAAAGTGTGTTCTCTTTCATATACTCATCTATCATTCTGTTACTGTAAACATCAGTCTCAGTGCTAAAGAAACCAACCACAACTTCTTTGGTATGTAGAATGGCAAACTCAAAATAGGTAAATCAGAATGTCAAAAATTGTTCATGTTTACAATCTAGTGTGAGTTCAGAAAATTGGTCCAAGACTGGTGACTTGGGCTACTAACTGCCTGTATATAGATAGTTAATTCAGTTCCTGAAAATAACTGATTAGTATAATATTCTTAGTTGAACAGAGTTAAAAATTATTTTCATAGAAATCACATGAGTACAATTCTACTGTATAGAAAAAACAAAATATTTTAATTATATGAAGAATAAATAAAAAAGCAGACATTTTCTTCCAGTCTGTCATTAGTAAATGGCTTACATTTTTGAAATACATGATTTTATTTAATCCTAACAAAATATAATATAGGTATTATTATTGTTCCTATGTGATGGATGAAGAGGATGACAGTCAAAGGTATTTATGAATGATCCCAAGGCCATAGTTATACCGTAGGAAAGCAAGGACTCACACATAGACTTGTTTTATTTCTAAAGTCTTTACTTTGTTGATGTTGTTTAGTCTTTTACAACTTCATGAACTGTACAGGGTCCTCTGTCCTTGGGATTCTCCAGGCAAGAACACTGGGGTGGGTTGCCATGCCCTCCTCCAGGGGATCTTTCCAACCTAGGCATCAAACCTGCCTCTCCTGCTTTGCAAGTGGATTGTTTACCCAGTGAGCCACCTGGGAAGCCCCTAAGTCTTTACTGGGAGTCACTGCATTTCTATTTTTCCAGAAAGACATTTTTGAGACTTCTAGGGTCTCAAGAGGAGAGAAGAGCAAATAGTTTATTCAGAAAGGCTCAAATAGTTCTTTTCTGTCAGGCTACATAGTTCAATGAACTATTACAATAAATGCAGAAAGCTCTGCAGTCAGTGAAAGTGTAGTATGGGAAGAACAAGAAGGGATGCATGAGAAGGAAAGTAGGTTACAGAATATGTAGGTGTAATAAAAGTTGCCAAGCTCAGACTTCTTCGAGATGTTTCTGTAAGACTAGCTGGTTTCAATTATATCTGTGTTTTCTAAGTTGACTAGCCAACCATCAACAATTAGCAAACACAAACAAAATATAACCTTGGCTGGCCCTTACTGTCAAAAGTCAAGTGATGGTAATTTATAATTCCAGGAAGATGGCTGCTATCAAATGAATCTGTATATCACTAAGGACCCAAATGCTTGTGTGCGTGCTCAGTCGCTTCAGTCGTGTCTGACTCTGTGTATCCCTAAGAACTGTAGCCTGCTAGGCGCCTCTGTCCACGGGATTCTCCAGGCAAGAATATTGAAGTGGGTTACTATGCCCTCCTCCAGGGTATCTTCCTGACCCAGGGATTGAACCCATGTTTCTTGCGTCTCCTGCATTGGCAATCGAGTTCTTTACCACTAGTGCCAGCTGGGAAAGCATAATTATCATGAAATTCAGCTTGTTATCATTTTTTAGCATGAGAAATTAACCTCATTATTTTTAAACATTTTGTGTTAAATGGACCATTTTGCAAAATCCATGCCCTATCTTGTCAACAGTTCAAAAATAGCTCAGCATCTACATTTTAGCTTGACTTCATTTAAGGAGGTTGAAGTCAGACATTCCTGTTCACCTCGATCTGTTTATTGGACATCTTTTCTGTTTTCCTTTTGTACAAGCAGGGACAAGAGTCATGTGCATGGTCACACAATGCCCATCTTACCTTTCTGAACAGTTGGCCATAGAATTGGAGCTAGGTGTTTTGTGCTGTTGGCTTCCCTCTCTGGCATCTTCCTGAGCAGCTGGAATGAGCCAGTGCCTGGCCCAGCTTCAGAGACCCATTAATGAAATTTGGAGGGCAGTGAGGGGAACTTGGTGCAGAGGATGTAAAGGCAGTGTCCTTCTTGACAGTTGATCCCAGCTATAATAACTCAAGAATGCAGTGGTAATAAAACTTGTTAGACCTCCTATACAATTGCAGTTTTATGTGAGACAATCTGTTAGTAAAGGAGAGAATTTAATTGGAGAATATGAGGATTGCTCATTTAATCCAATGAAGCACTGAGCAACGATGGAGCAGGAAGAGCAGAGAGACAGTGAGGCTTCATGAGTAACAGGATCCAAGGATTTAAATTCTGCCAGGACTTTCTTGCTGTCTCCCGTTTTTGCTTCTCTTTCTGGGTCAGCTCCTTTCTGTTTCTCCCTAGCAGATTAGCTTTTTACTCATGGCAATAAAAAGCTCCCAAGTTTTATATCCTAGAGATTTTGCCACTGATGGAGGGGTAGCCTGGTACTTTCTCAGGCCTACGTCCTAAGCCATTGGAAGGGATAGTGACAAGTCATTAGACTGAAGTAATTTGATGTCACTGGAAAAGGCCTGGGGGACTTAATGTGTTATAAGATGAATACGGGTCAGTGTGACATTCATAGATGTATATGGGCTTCCCTGGTGGCTCAGCAGTAAAGAATCTGTCTGCAGTGTAGTACTTGTGGATTCAATCCCTGGAAGATCCCCTGGAGAAGGAAATGGCAACCCACTCCAGTATTCTTGCCTGGGAAATCCCATGAACAGCGGAACCTGACAGGCAACAGTCCATGGGGTTGCAAAAGCATCAGACACCACTTAGAGAGTAAACAACAATAGGTAACAAGTACTCTCATGCAAGCAAACCTTAATTTTATACACAAATGTTTTTGAAAATTCATTTGTTATTTGATAATCTGCAAGTCAAACAATAGATTAGCTGTTCTAAATGATAGAATATAATGGAATGCCAGATACCTTGCCTTGGTCCAGAAGACTTTCCATGTGAATAAATCCTCTGAAGCCCCCACCTAGAGTACAATGAGGGCTGTGCCAGAGGTTATGGACAGAACTATCCACACACTTCCATCTCCACTACAGAATCTTCACAGGAGCTAGAACAATAGTTTGGGTGTGGTGCAATCTTTATATCTTACCCTAAGAATGTACTAGACATTTGGGCTTCCCAGGTGGCACTAGTGGTAAAGAACCTGCTTGCTAATGCAAGAGAAGTGGGTTTGATTCCTTTGGGGGGTAAGATCCCCTAGAAAAGGGCATGGCAACCTACTCCAGTGTTCTTGGAGAATCTCATGGACAGAGGAGCCTGGTGGGCTATTGTCGATAGGGTCACAAAAATAGCTGGACACGACTGAGCAGTTTAGCAGATAGGCATGCATACTAGGCATTTGGAAGACGGGTGGGGGAATGTAGTCTCTTTCCTTTTTCTTTTTTCTTTGCACTGCAGCAAGAAGCAGACATAGCCTCTACTGTGCATGCACCCTCATAGGAGACTAATGGTGGAATTCCCAACATTTGGCTGCAGAGCAGTGTGATGGTAGTGATAGGATGAAGGGATGCCAAGGACTGTGGAATAAAGCCTGGACCGCAGGGAGAAGGAAGATGGAGCTCTCCCTAAACTTCTATTTGGTCCATGGCCCCAGGAGCAAAAGCATCTGACTTCTGGTCACCTGTCATGGGTCATTTTGGCAGAGTGATGTACTGCCAGAGCTGCAGTAGCACCAATGAAAGAGTGGTTTATGCCAAGGAAGGGGCAAAGCTCTGGATTGTTTGAAGAGAACATAATCAAATCTTTATTTTAAAGCTGTCACTCTGACTATGCCATGAAAAATGAGGTCCAGGGAGCAGGATGGAGGGCCCCTGGGAGGCTGCTGCTTCAATGTAGGGAAGGTGATGGCTTGAACTACTATAGTATCTATGAGGAGAGAAACATGGAGGGATTTGAATGAACTCCATGAGGTATTGCTAGGTCATTTATTGAATGTGGAGAGGAGTGACAAGGAGTCGGTGACGGTGTTAAGCTTTAATGATCAGTGGGAGGCCTTGCCATCTGTGTATATAGTCCAGCAGAATAGCTCCCCCCCCCACCACCCTCTGCAGCTTCTGTCTTAGTTCCAGGCCAGCTCTGAAACAGGGAGCACCCCTTCACCCTTCACATTTGCCTTTAGCCGGAGTAAGGGCTTCCCAGGTGGTGCGAGTGGTAAAGAATCTGCCTGCAATGAAGGTGATTGATGAGACTCAGGTTCGATCCCTGGGTCAGGAAGATCCCCCGGAGGAATAAATGGCAACCCACTCCAATATTCCTGCCTGAAGAATTCCATGAACAGAGGAGCCTGGTGGGCTACAGTCCATGGGGTCTCAAAGAGTCGGACATGACTGAGCACACACACACACACACGCAAACACAACCAAGGGAAAGCGTGCCTGGATAGTCTAGTTTTTATTGATGGTTTGCTTAGAAAGACAGAGGATTAGGGTTACATCACACAGACTCCACAAGCTCTTCCTACCTCTTTCAACATCTTCTCTTTCTTGAAAGCACATTGTCCTTTCTGTGCCATTTCTAAGTCTAAGTATCTCATGCCGTTTCTGAGAAATGTTTTTAACATTTGACATATAATCTCATTATATGTTTAAATTAGAAGATTTGCTGATTTTCTTATTCTGATTTTCCATGGGACAGGAGTTTCCACCTTATGTCTAGGGCAGAGTTCAAGAAAAGGATATGATCAATTTTCTGTATGTTGAAAACCTAACTTCAGAAGAAATAATCTAACACAGAATGAGTGAGGTCGCTGTGATTTCTGTTCGAAATTTACCATTTTGGGGAGAATGGCCTTGAAATAGAGCTTGGAACTAAATTATTGCCTCATAAAACAGCATGAGGTTACTGTTATTCCTTAATTTTATATCTTTATTATGAGGTAATTCTCTTATTTGATTTGAAGAATGTTCTTGTCTTTTTCTCATGTATTTGTGAATACTAAATGTTAAAGGACTTAGCATAACAACCATTGCTAAATTATGATGTAAATAATACTGTGTCTGCAATTAGCCCAGGTAGTTTTACTTGGTCCAGTAATATAAAATCACTGGGCTCATAATATTTTAGTACTTTAGAGTGTTTGGCAAAGAAATAAATTCATGTTACCGTAAAACAGTTAAACTAAGTAACAATGTCAATTTTAAGGAAATATAAAGCAAAGTATTATGTTGTAACATGGAACATTGATGCAAATAACTCCCCAACTGGAACATTAAGTAGATTCTGAAGCAGTGGCTAACAGAAAAAGGCTAGTCTTTGCTTTATTCTCTTACTCTTCAACAGTTTTCTGGCTGTCTTAGTTTAATTTCGCTTGAGTTTGCACCAGTGCCCAGAGATGGTGGTCCTTCTAGAATATGATCAGTTCTTTCCTAGTGATCGATATCCTTAATTCAATTCTTGTGTATCTTTTCTGGAAATACTATGTTTTCAGTTAAATCGCTCAGTTGTGTTCAACTCTTTGAGACCCCATGAACTGCAGAACGCCCGGCTTCCCTGCCTATCACCAATTCCCGGAGCTTGCTCAAACTCATGTCCATCGAGTCTGTGATGCCATCCAACCATATTATCCTCTGTGATCCCCTTCTTCTCCTGCCTTCAATCTTCTTCATTTAAACCTTGATCACATCTTAATATTATTTTAGTGTGATCATTGTACATGTGTTTTGAGTTGAATTGTTTTTCCCAAAAGATAGGTTTAAGTTCTAACCACCTTACTTATGGATGCTCCCTTACTTGGAAATAGGGTCTTTGTAGATGTAATCGAGTTAAAATGAGATTTGACCAGATTAGAGTGGATTCTAGTCCAATGGCTGGTGTACTTGTAAGAATAGGGAAATTTGGACAGAGAGACGCACGTACAGAGGAAGTTCTTTGGAGAGAGAGGCAGGGAGATTATTGTGTGATGGCCACATTAAGATGCATCTACAAACCAGGGGATGCTAAGGATTGCTGGCAAACACCAGAAATTAGGAAGAGACAAAGAATTACTCCCTCTAGAGAGGGCATGAATCTCCAGTGTGTTTATTTCGGACTTCGTACTGTCAGAACTATGAGAGAATAGATTTCTGTTGTTTAAGCGACCTAATCTTAGTACTTTATAACAGCAGCTTTAGGAAACTAAAATGACATACTATGTTATAAATAAATAATAGGCTACATTTGATTATAATAGTCATATTATAATAAGTATTTTATTGTTGTATATGTGTGCTCAGTTGCTCAGTTGTGGCTGACTCTTTGCGACCCTGTGGACTGTAGCCTGCCAGGCTCCTCTCACCATTGAATTTTCCAGGCAAGAATACTGGAGTGGATTGCCATTTCCTTCAGGGAATCTTCCGAACACAGGGATCGAACCCAGGTCTGCTGCATTGGTCACAGATTCTTTACCATCTGAGACACCAGGGAAGCCGAAAATTTAATGTTGAGATTAGTCCACCAGGTACTGTGTCAGGCAAATAGGAAAATACCTGGTGGACTAATCTCAATATTAAATTTTTTGAAAAGTTACAATATTCTACCTGAAAAACACAGCATTTTTCTTAAAATAGCCACATATTTGAGATAGAATTTTCAAAATTAAGTTATATGGCTGTTTACACTTTTTGTTTGCTTTGTCAAATGCATTATGTATGATTTCATCCACCATTAATTTTGTCATTCAGTCAGTTAATGTTTGTTAACCACATAATGCTCGCCAGACACTGAGATAGGTGCTGTACATGACACTAATAAATAGGATAAAGAATACTTGCCTTAAAGAAATTACTCTGGTTTTGAAATGTATTTCCTAGAGAAAGACACAGAGTTCATTTGAAGATAGAATCTACTACTTGGAAAATTCCCTTTCATTGTTCGCTGATCTTGGGAAATATTTTAGCATCATTTGGTTTTAATTATTCTGTCTTCCTGTATTATGGTGGAAAAAAATAAAATATAGTTTATTGCAAACAGGCAATAAAATCAACAATAATCAAAATATGTGAAGCCAAAGACATAATTCTTTATTAAATTATGTATATTTTTAATGTTTCTTTTAACCAATACCAGAATACATGCTAAATTTACATTAGTATTAGCATAGCTAAAATTTTGCGTTCCAATTTTTTTTTTACTTACTATATATTCAGCATTTTTTGCTTTTCATGCCATTTTTATAATTGTACTTTGGGGCTTTGCATTTATATTAAATTTATTGACCATAATTTGTTTAGTTGATGCTCTGCAGAGATGAAACTACATCTAATTTTTATTATCGTGAATGCCACTCTAGTGAATACCTTGTCACTTTTGGAAGGAAATAGTTTACTCCCTAGGAAAGTTGATACATTGGGTAAAAGAGTTTAGACATATTTTAAAATGCAGTGACAGACTGCTTTCTAAAAATATTAGAAAACTTGGCATTATCAGTTGCAGTTGAATGAGGACGCCATTTTCACTATATCCTTTCTGACACTGAGTATTAATATTTAAAATGGTTAGTTTTGAAGATATGTATAGAAACCCAAACTGCATACTTGTTGCTTAAGTTTGCATATTTTGGCAACTGTGAAAGTGAATACTTTTTCAAATATTTGTTTATTACTTACATTTTAAATAATGATTTTTCATATCTTTGCGTAGTCATTTAATAGTTCCTTAAACTTTTTCTTAGCAATATTTTGCTTTTAAAGTCATCTTTGTAGTATTTATTGAAGATATTTTTCATAATCTGTTGTATCTTTTTATTTTGTGGGCTATTTTTCTCTATTCAGAAATAAAAAGTTTTGGTTTTGTTTTTACATAGCTGAATTTAGTGTTTCTTCCCTTGATACTCTGGTACAGTATTTTTGCCATTCATCTTACCCGTCTATTAGATGAAAAGGAACATCAGATTCCCCCTTTAAGAGAGTACTTGGCTAGTTTATTATCCAGGTAGTAGGGAGAAAATGGCTGTAGAGGAAATAATCCATCACAGTTTATTCCTGCAGGAGAGAGGAAGGGCTCATGATGCTGGCAGGTGTAGAATCTTAGCAGTTTAACATCAGTTGGACTAGTGGCCACATTTCCTAAGTTGTGACCTTATCCAAGGCAAGGGTGGGCCAGAGTGGTCGGGCCAAGGATCAGGAGGTCCGCTTGGATGGGAAGAGCAAGCCAGAGATCAGCAAGAAGCAGGACAGGGAGGGAGAACCAGATGTGATGCGAGGGTCTGTAAGGAGATGGGGGAGAGTGGGAGAAGAAAGACGAAGATGCGAGGTAAAAGGAAAAAGCTGGGCTTTTTCCCATCACCATTTCTCAGGGTCACCTCCAACGCAAAGAATGACATCTTTACATCTAGAACTCCCTGCCTACCTATCTTCCTAAATTCAGATATACTGTAATACCTTTCAGTGTGTTAATATCTACTCTTCTCATCCCCACCTTAAATGCCCTTTAAAATAGTGCTTTTCTTTAAAAATGACACCTTTCTGGTTTTGGAGTATTTGTAATCAGTTTCTTACTGGGACTGTCACAATACATACATATAAGTTGCCATTCCCATTTTATGACTTTTAAAAATTAAAAAATTAAAATTAGAGAAAATTTAGAAAAGAATCTTTGATTTGTGTCTCTGTGTTTGTGTATATGTAAAACAATGTACATTTTAAAATCTTATGTTCTAATAAAGAAAATAACTAGTTTATTAAAGACTGTACTGCAGGGCAGAAAAGAAAAGAAACTAAAACCACGTCTCTCTAGTTGTAGTAGGGAATACTTAAAACCAAGTAAAACCCCTCCAATATGTTGAATGTTCTGTAAAGTGAGTTGGGAACATATTGTTTCTGCAGACTGGAATATTTATTTTCCACTTAAGTGATATCTTTGAAAACTTTTGATGTCTCTAAATATTCCTTGAAATGTAAGTTTAATAATTTATATCTGTGTTTATGCCTATAATGAACACTTTTTTATAAAGATCTTTTTTTCATAAACTCATATTCTTTTAATTTTATTTTAGAATTAGAATATGAAGGGCTAGAAATGTATCATTACTAATTTAAAGTGCATTTCATAGATTAGTGAGGTTGAACATTGTTTTGTTGTGATTGACCATTTTTCTGAGGAGTGCATATGCTTTTCTGTTTAGATTGTAAGAGCTCTTTATTATGTCAAGGACATTAGCTTATTATGTTTGACATTTGCAGAGATACTTTTATATTTTCATGTATCTTTTAATTGTGATTGTGTGTGGGGAGGGAAGCTCAAGGGGGTGTTTGGCTTTTTTTTGTCTTATATTCCACTACTTCTATTATATAAGTCTTCTCTATATGGGAAATTAAAATATATATGCCTGCTTTTCTTAGAGTATATTTAGACTTCAGTTTGCCTGGAAAGTTTTTAACATATTATATCAAGTAAAGATGAACATTTCTTGAGTAGTTTACTGACCAGTTTTCCTTCTTATATATTTCTGTACCACCTTTTTATTGTGATAGTCTTATTTTCATTCTTTTTAAAAACTTGTGCATGCATTTTATCACATTGTATTTTTTAGAACAGAATTTGATCATCTGGCAATTTAGACAAATTTTCCTGTGGTATAGAGCTGTCATATTAAAATACACATTATATTTTTTCAATTTTATATTCTGTAGAAAATGAATGGTTAATGCAGACTTTAGAGAAGGAAATGGCAACCCACTCCAGTATTATTGCTTGGAGAATTCCATGGACAGAGGAGCCTGGCTGGCTACAGTTCATGGGGTCTCAAAGAGTTGGATACAACTGAGCAACTAGCACAAAACATAGACTTTTAATTTTTAATCTGCAATTGCTTAATGACAGACTTCTCTCAGCAAAATAACACACTGAGTGTTTACTGCACCCTGGGTCTCTGAAGCTGTCCTCAGATACTTTTGTTTATCTGCAGGATGTCTAAGTAGCTGTTTACTTATATCAGTATTACTATGATGTGATTTTCAAGGTCATCATTTCTATCAGATATGGGAACAATACTAAGAAAGTTTGTTCTTGAAAAATAATGTCTCTACAGA
Organism: Aepyceros melampus; assembly: GCA_006408695.1. Taxonomy (NCBI): domain Eukaryota; kingdom Metazoa; phylum Chordata; class Mammalia; order Artiodactyla; family Bovidae; genus Aepyceros; species Aepyceros melampus. Next base: position 119,093 of record SJXQ01002311.1, read on the forward strand.
TTATTATCATGTAAATCAAAGTTTTGGTAATTTTACAAATAATTTTAAAAGATAACCTTTTCATTTTTCTACTTTGTTTTCATTGTTTTTTTCAGATAGTGCGTTTTTAATTGGAGGAAGCTGCTTCTACTTGGGGGGTGGCAGGAGAAGTAAGAAAACCACATGGAAGACTCCCAGGATTTAAATGAGCAATCCGTAAGTCGTAATTCAATCTCAGTTTTACTGAAAAATGTTGTGGTAAGACGACTCAAATTCATACTGGAAGGGATATATTGTAAAAAGCAAGTTTTTGTTAAACATATTTTTAGTCAAATTTTGAATCCTTATTCAAGATCATAAAACATACCTTTGGAAATGTATACTGTTTCTGCTTAATGATATCGTATTTTGAGGTCTTCCTTGATTGTCTACTTGTAAAGACAATAATAGAAAGATGAGGGCATTGAAATTGTGCAAAGTGTTTTTTTATTGTCTAAACAGTTTTACACACCTCCTTTATTGGGTTTTATTCTAGAGGTACTTGGATGGTGCATGTGGGGTTGAATGTCAGAAGTATGAAAGGTGAAGCATATCACTTGCATGCCTATTGTTCACTTTGAGGATGGCAACCACAGTCCTAAAGGGATTTCCTTATTTTGCTAAGGTCTTTGCAGGGCTTCCTTGAGGCTCAGCTGATAAAGAATCCACCTGCAATGAGGGAGACCCAGGTTTGATCCCTGGGTTGGGAAGATCCCCCTGGAGAAGGGAAAGTCTGGCCACTCCAGTATTCTGGCCTGGAGAATTCCATGGACTGTATAGTCCATGGAGTCACAAAGAGTTGGACACAACTGAGCGACTTTCACTTTGCCCAGGGAGGAATGTGTGAGATTGGTGGCAACCATTCCAAAATTCAGATTTCTCAATGGGAAAGGACTTATATAGCCCTTCCTCCTAATTTATTAGTAGTGTCTTTGTGATACTAGTTCTTCAGTGTGTGCACCGGGAGTCAGTGGGAGGTTCTCCCTTCACTCCCCACTCCCACAGTACCGTCAGTGGCATCCCAGCTGTTCTGCCCACAGACAATTAGTGATGTCACAAATGAAATGTATACTTACCATGTGTGTATTATTTGTTGTATGATCATGACTAGATCTTAGAATCTTATGTTCCCATCAAGCAACAAAGGACAGTATATTTGTTATAATAATATGGTTCTGGAAATGATTTCTGAAATGAGTTCAATTTTAAAATTCAGAGTAATGTGCTTTCTGATGTATAGATGTCGTTCCAAGTTAGTTTGTTTTCTATTAGTGTTTCATTTAAATGACATGATAATTGAGTTTTTAATTTATAGACAGATATGACCATTGTCTAATGTCTTCATATATTATTATTTAATTTCACCTGATATCATTGCAGGAAAAATTTAACAAAAAATTACAAAGACCATTAAAAAAATTCGTCAAATAGTAGAGGTTATTCCTCAAAAAAAATGCCTGAGTTTTTACAAAAGTAGACAAAAGGCAGTAGGGAAGCAGGGGCTTCAGAGTAGTTTTTTAAAATGCTGGTTATTGAACTTAAATATTAGTAGCATGGGCTCTAGTGAGATGGGTAGTAGTCAGCATGATGATATGTCACCCATGCCATTCACTGCCTGTCTTCTGATCCCAGTGGCATCTGAGGTCTGTAAGTGTGACCTTGTACTGGAGTGAATAATGACGTCATCTTAGTGGCGATGCTTCATGAGAGGGCTACTGTCTATCTGTACTTTGTTCTGACACACCAGGCATTACTTAAAAGTTTGTGTCCATCTGTGTAAGAATGTGTGTGTGTGTGTGTGTGTGTGTGTGCATGCATGCATGCACGTGTGAGCTAGATTGACCTACTGTCCCTGTTTTCCAGGGACCCAGGAGTTTCCTGTGACTTGGAACTTTCAAAGCTAAAGCCGGTAGAGTCTGGGCAAACCAGGATGATCCAGTTAATTACCTTAGGGTGTGTGTGTATACTTGAGAACAAACTTTTGATTTAGCACAGTTAAATGAAGCTAAAGACAATATAGTCTTAGGTTTAACATTAGAGTGAGGTTATTATACAAGATGCTTCATATCACCTTTTACAAAATGAAACCCAGCCCCTGTAAATCATATAGGGTTTCTCCTAGTGATAGTTTAATGCTGTGGAATTTGGTATTTTTTAAAAAATTAAGTTCTCGGTGTTGTTCATGTTCAGCCAGGTTTGAGAATCAGAAATATTGAGTGACTGACCTTCTGGTCTTTCAGCTTAAACCCAGCTGCTGAATTGGTGGTAGGAATGGGAGAGATTTTGAGAGAAGGAAAGACTGCTCTCATTCTCCTTTCTTTTTCTCCCTCCCCAGTACTAAACTCTCCCTCTGCGGGTGATGATCCGATCAGAGTCAGAATGGAAGCCTCTGCCCTCTGGTCATCAGGAGTGGGTTCGTCTCTTTTAACCCACAGGAAATGTGAAGTTTGTGTTAAGGGTTCATGGCTTAATGGCTTTAATTTTGTAAACATCATAAATCCTTCTCCTTCAGCATCCTTAGACTTAGCAGAACATATAGGCCAATCTGTTGATCTTGTGCATGTGTAAAGGGATGCTTGGGACTATTATTAAGTCCCAAGTCAGAGTTGGGACTTCACAATAGTCTTCTGACTCCAAGTCCAAAGCTTTCCCCCTTACATCCACATGCCTTAAATGCATTTGAATTTTCCTGTTTGAACTTTCATCACCATAGAATAAACTCTCATTAGGGTGAAATGATTCCTATTTGAATGAGATCTTTAAATGACGTTAAATCTTGCAGAGTATATTGATTAATGTCTCAAAGATTTTTGAAAAAATGCTTGGCATTTATATAGGACAAATAGGCTGAAATTTTTAAAAAGTTCATAATAAAATGAGAGAGAATTTACTTATAGCTATTTTACTTCAAAAAAAAGTTTTTTCTCTAGGCATAGATGTAGCAAGAGGTATCATTTATTGCACATTTTATGCTCATCTAGCATTTTGTGTATACTGACTTCAATCCTTACCATATCCTTACTTTGTGTTTGTTATAGTCACTGTTTTACAGATAAGAAAACTGTGGCTTAGAGAATATTAAAGTCAACCAACTTTTAAGTAGCAGAGATTAGAATCGAACCTATTTTTCAGTTCAAGGCTCAATTGGGTCCGACTCTTTGTGACCCCATGGACTTCAGCACACCAGGCTTCCCTGTCCATCACCAACTTCTGGAGCTTACTCACACTCATGTCCATAGAGTTGGTGATGCCATCCCACCATCTCATCCTCTGTCATCCCCTTCTCCTCCCGCCTTCAATCTTTCTTAGCATCAGGGTCTTTTCCAGTGAGTCATTTCTTCGCATCAAGTGGCCAAAGTACTGGAGTTTCAGCTATTTTTATCTGGTCCTAAAATCAGTTGGTTTTTAATGAATATGTGTGTTCATTCTTGCAAATTCAGCTGCCTTCCAGGAGACATAGCTGCCTTGGAGCACAAGGGTCTGTACACTCAGCAGATAAAAACTGAACTGAACCCACCAGCTTTCCTCTCCCAGTTTTTCCCCCTTTCTCCTCTCTTCCATCTCATTGGATGGCATCATCAGCTACTGAGTAAGTTCATTCAGAAAACTGAAAGTCATCCTTTTTTCCTTCATCCCCATTTCAAAATTCTATCCATTCTTAATTTTTAGTATCTCTCAAAGTTGTTCTTTTGGTTCCAAATCCTTATTTTGGATCTCTATTTTTATCTCCTGTATTTTTCTGCTTTAAGTTTTTTCTAGAGTGTTCTTCCTAATTTACATATCTGAGGTGAAATTCGCTCAGTCCAGTCATGTCCAGCTCTTTGTGACCCCATGGACTATATAGTGCATGGAATTCTCCAGGCCAGAATACTAAAATGGGTAGCCTTTCCCTTCTCCAGGGGATTTTCCCAACCCAGGGACTGACCCCAGGTCTCCTGCATTGCAGGCGGAATCTTTACCAGCTGAGCCACAAGGGAAGCCCAAGAATACTGGAGTGTATGCTCTCCCTTCTCCAGTGGATCTTCTGGACCCAGGGATTGAACAGGGGTCTCCTACATTGCAGGTGGATTCTTTACCAACTGAGCTATCAGGGAAGCCCTTTACATATCTAATCCCATCCTTATTGTACTTAATAACCTTCACAGGCTCTTTCTTGCCTCAAGAGAAAAATCCAAAGTGTGTAGTAAAGCACTCAGACTTCATTGCTTGCCTGTGTCTATAGTTTTAGTTTTGGCTTCTCTGGGTTCCCTGAATCTCGCAGCCTCTCTGTGGTTTCTGTGTCTTTGCTAGTACTCTAGCCTCTTCCCAGATGAGCCTCTTCCTCACTGGAGAACATGGAAATCTTAAGGCTCGCTACGGGCTTCACTCCCTCGAGTAAGGCTCTCAGGTTTCCTCCTTCTCCCCCAGGCAGTCAGCTGCACTGGGTCAGGGCCCCTGCTCTGTGCTGCTGTACCCTTTGGCATTTTCCTCTCTACCCCAGGGCTTACCCCACAGAGCTGAAATCTTATCTGTTTATTTGCCTCTCTACTAGAGTATAAACTACTTAAGAGTAATAATGGGTCTTGATCATCTTGTATCCTTCCTTCTTAGCACAATTCTTACTGACATTCAATAAATGTTTTCTTCAAAAGCTTTTATATACTGTTAGTAAGGTGTTTAGTGAATAGCCTGACAAATTTTAGAAAGCCAAGATGTTATTCTCAGAATGGATTACTGACTCATGAATTCATAAATCACTTATTTAAAACAGTTGCATATAACATGTAACACTAATTTTTAACAGCATGTGATCAAAACAAATTTGGGTCCTTAATTCTTTTTTTTTTTTTCCGTTTATCTGGATTACTTTTTGCAGTCTGGTTTAGAGGATCTAGGAAATTTTAAGAGGTAAACAATTAAAGTAAAATTTAACTTTCATATTTGAAGTTCTTTATTAGAACTTGATAATTACTTAGAAGCAGTTTGTTATATCCATTTATAGCTCACTACAGTTTTTAATGACATGTTGCTGTTATTATAGAAATAAACATGAATATAGATTATGCAAGCAGTATTTATACCAACAATCAGAAATTCCTTTGATACTCTGAAATATATTCTATGTATTCAAAAAATGACTAATCAGTATTTATGTTTTTATAGCTCCTAGACTATCCTTACACATTGAAAAATTTTAGTCTTTTTAAAGTTTTCCACAGATTTTTTTCTAGTCTGACTTATTCATATCAAAGTGAGAGGGCATTTGGCCTAAATTTACCATCAAGCTAGAAGGTCTAAAAAAATATTGTTTATAAGTTTAAGTACTATATGTTACATAGTAAAATGTTCATGTTTACCAAATAAAATGAGGTAAAATGAATTACAGTTTATGATACAGTTGCATTCCCTAATATTAAAATTTAAGGGCCTGAATTTTCCTACATTATTACTGAATCAGTTAACTTACATTACTGATGACATATTTTAATTAGTGAGGTCTTAATTAAGTCACATTCCTTGGATTCATATTTTATGTCATGTGTTTCAGCAGTATTTTGAAGTTCATATATATATATAGATATATATTGGAGAAGGCAATGACAACCCACTCCAGTTCTCTTGCCTGGAGAATCCCAGGGACGGGGGAGCCTGGTGGGCTGCTGTCTCTGGGGTCGCATAGAGTTGGCCACGACTGACACAACTTAGCAGCAGCAGCAGCAGCAGATATATATATATGTAGTCATAACTAGTGTTTATTTTCTTGTCTCAAACTTGCTAATTTAATAATACATATTAACATTCCAGAGTTAGCTTAATAAACTAACCTCTTTTCTGTCTGTTTTTCACCCCTGGACTACCAAATGACTTTAGAATTCTTCCTCAGCTCTTTGTTCTTAGAGATTCTACAATATCATTTTTGCCTGTAGCCACTGGATCATCTTTAAAACCTGAACTGCTCTCTGAGCTATTCGGACAGGTTTTTAACTGTTCTATGGAATTGAATATACCAACAAGCTTCCCATCTAGATGTAGAGCTTCAGAATCAACAACTTCGATCAGTGTTTCAACTCTATGCAAGAAAATAATTATTTTTATTAGTTTCAGTTTAAAATCACTTTTTCATTTTTGATAGTATAGCATTATCAATATCTAGAGATCCTGTTAGTCTTCTATTGTTTTTTATCTTGGATAGTCTAATCAATTTAAGCATCATGCATGCAGTGATTTTCTTCAGATATAGCCAAAATCAGCTTATTGGTTTTGAGGCTACAAATCTGTTTGGAAGAACTTGGCCTTTTAATTAGTCAAAAGAACCATATTTGTAACATGTAATTTTTATACCATCCAAATAGACAATGTACTTCAGAATTCAACAGAATTCTGCTTTAAGTTGAGTCAGTTTCAGAATTGATATAGCTCCCAATTACCAGTTATAGCTTTACTTTGCAGTTAGATAGAAGAGTACCTAAATGGTGAAATTACCAAGAAGTGTCTTTAAGACAGCAGACATACTGAAGCATCTGAAAACCATTTATGTTGATGAAAGCAGGTAAGACCATGTGTGCAGCAGCATGGATTCTGGAATAAGAGCTGGCAAGCTCACACTCCATCATCATAGCTTTCTAGCTGTCACAACCTTGTCACAATGCAACTTGATTTCAAATTATTTACCCAAAAGGAAAATATTTTTAAAATATGGAGGGAAATGTAGGTTATCCCACTATGACTGCAAGTCAGCCACACAATTGTCATGGCTAAATCTTTAGAACAGGGAGTGGTAAGATAGCAGAATGTATTAAAATTGGAAATAATTCAACAGATTCGATTAAACCAATGATTACTGTTTACTCTCTGTCCGGAACTTTGCTAAAGTTTAAATGATTAGTATATTACAATTTCTGTCCTGCCCAAGTTTTAGCTTAATATATGGTTGTAAGTTGTTAAGTTCTAGAGTTACCAATAGTTTAAAGTGAAATTTGGGCAATGGCTACTGATTTACTCAATGAATATTTGTGAGGAGCTGCTCTATTTGAAGCATGGTTTTAAATGTTGGAGATAATTGGTGGACAAAATAGACAAATATGATTCTCATGAAGTTTATTATACTTTAGCAGGGAGAGATGAACAAGAAAACAATATTAGATGCTATAAAGTAATAGTGCATCCAGAAAAACCAAATAAAGCAGGTAGAGGGACAGGACATTCTGGAGCTAAGGTGTGTGAGTGGGGCAAAGTGTGGGCTTTGAGAATAATCAGGTGGGCTTCCTAAAGGAAATCAGTCCTGAATATTCATTAGAAGGACTCATGCTGAAGCTCCAATAGTTTGGCCACCTGATGTGAATAACTGACTCATTGGAAAAGCCCATGATACTGGGAAAGATTGAAGGCGGGAGGAGAAGGGGATGACAGAGGATGAGATGGTTGATTGGCATCACTGACTTGATGGACATGAGTTTGAGCAAGCTCCAGGAGTTGGTGAAGGACAGGGAAGCTTGGCATGCTGCAGTCCATGGGGTTGCATGGACACGATTGAGCGACTGAACTGAACTGAAGCTGTCATTGAGAAGATGGCATTGTGCAAAGACTTGAAGGAGCCACCTGGGCATCTGGGGAAAGTGAGTTTTGGTTAGAAGGAACAGTAACTATGAAAAAAGTGAGATGGCACCATACCTGATATGGTCAAGGAATAAAAAGGAGGCCAGTGTTGGTGGCAGTAGTGGGGTGGTCAGGGCGGGGAGATAAGGAAGTGATCATGATGGGAGTATGCAGGTGAGGGGACAGATTGTGTAGAGGTGTTTAGGCCATTATAAGAGCTTGAGCTTTTCTCTGGGTTACATGGGAAATAATTTGAGGGTGAGCTTAGGGATGTCATGATGGGACTTAAGTTTTTAAAAGATCAGAATGTCTGCTATGTTGAAAATGGTCTCTTTGAGGTCAAGAGTAGAAACTGGACTAATCTAAACATTCAGATGTGAAATGCACAAGATAATAGTAGAAGTAGTGAGAAATAGTTGATTTCAGGATATGGTTTGAACCCAGAGCTGAGAGGACTTGCTGATAGGTTGGATGTGGATTGTGAGAGAAAGACCTTGACTTCCAGGTCTTTGTGCTGAGCAGTGGGAAGGATGGGGTTAAGCATTTACTGAGATGGAATGAGTTTGAAAAAACAGGTTCAGCCTGGAGATCAGGAGTTCAGTTTTAGACCTGGCAACAGAGTTATTGCTATGCTTTCACCAATTCTGTTTCATACTTTTTTCTGGTACATCTAGGTTATCCTTCCTGGACTCCTTACCCTTAGACAGGGTGGTATAGCTAGTTTAAGGGAAGTGGTGTATGTGTTATTTCCAGACTGAGGCAGTGAGAAACTTGTGCCTGATTCTGTAGTCTCTATGTTTGCCTAGTGTTTGGAAAATGAGGAGGAGGTGAAGGTAAAGATGGTTGGGCTCTAAGATGGAGGAAGATTGAATTGTGGAGTCCCTGCATGAAGGACAGCTTCCCAGGAAAAAATTAAAGCAACTGGGTTAAAAGGGACATAATGAGTTTTACCTACTATTTGAAAAATGAGTGGGGAGTCAGTTGTAACATTTGGAACCTGGGAGGGAAGGTTGAACTTGAAATATAAATTTGGAAGGCTTCAGGGTATTGGTGATATTTAAAGAACTATTATTGGTTGATGTCACCAAGAGATTAAATCTAGATAGAGATAAATTGAAAGGACTGAGCTCTAAGGCATTCACATTTACAGATGACAGTTTACATAAGACAGCACCTTGATCCTAACACAACCATAACCATAACACCTGTAAGCACTGAGTTATGCCACAGTTAGTATATGTTACCAAAGCCAGTGAATTCTCTTATTTCAAGTTTCCCAATGATCAAATATTACATCTGGGTTACTGGAAACTGGGTTAACCCTTTTTAGAAGAAAAAGCCAGCTTACAGCCAAATAGGTATTCAAACATCATTCACTTCTTTATTTTCTATCAAAGTTGTTGTTCTGAACAACAAGCTGAACAACTCATGAGTCATGTCCGACTCATTGTGCCCCCATGGACTGTAGCACACCAGGCTTCCCCGTCCTTCAGTATCTTCTGAAATTTGCTTAAACTCATGTTCATGGAGTTGGAATTGCCATCCAACCATCTAGTCCTCTGTTGCCCTCTTCTCCTCCTGCTATCAATCTTTCCCAGCATCAAGGTCTTTTCCAATGAGTAGCCCTTTGCATCAGGTAGCCAAAGTGTTGGAGCTTCAGCTTCAGCACCAGTCCTTCTAATGAATATTCTGGGTGATTTCCCAAAGATTGGTTTGATCTCCTTGCTGTCCAAGGGACTCTCAAGAATCTTCTCCAGCACCACATTTCGAAAGCATCAGCTCTCTTTATGGTCCATACAAGACCACTGGGAAAACCATAGCTTTGACCGTATAGACTTTTGCCTTTTAATACACTCTAAGTTGTCATAACCAGTCCATTCTAAAGGAGATTGGTCCTGGGTGTTCTTTGGAAGGAATGATGCTAAAGCTGAAACTCCAGTACTTTGGCCACCTTATGCGAAGAGTTAACTCTTTGGAAAAGACTCTGGTGCTGGGAGGGATTGGGGACAGGAGGAGAAGGGACGACAGAGGATGAGATGGCTGGATGTTATCACCGACTCGATGGACGTGAATTTGAGTGAACTCCGGGAGTTGGTAATGGACAGGGAGGCCTGGTGTGCTGCAGTTATGGGGTTGCAGAGTCAGACACGACTGAGCGACTGAACTGAACTGAACTGAAGTTGTCATAGCTTTTTTTTTCCAAGGAGCAAGTGTCATTTAATTTCATGGGTACAGTCACTGTCTGCAGTGATTCTGGAGCCAAGAAAATAAATTCTATCACTGTTTCCATTTTTTCCCCATTTTCCATGAAGTGATGGGACTGGATGCCATGATTCATTTTTTGAATGTTGAGTTTTAAGCCAGCTTTTTTACTGTCTACTTTCGTCTTCATCGAGAGGCTCTTCAGTTCCTCTTTACTTTCTGCCATTAAAGCGGTATCATCTGCATATCTGAAATTGTTGATATTTCTCCCGGCAACCTTGATTCCAGCTTGTGCTTCATCCAGCCAGGTATTTCACATGATGTACTCTACATATAAGTTAAATAAGCAGGGTAACAATATACAGCCTTGACGTACTCCTTTCCCAAATTGGAACCAGCCCATGTTCCATGTCCGGTTCTAACTGTTGCTTCTTGATCTGCATACAGGTTTCTCAGGAAGTAGGTAAGGTGTTCCCATCTCTTGAATTTTCCACAGTTTGTTGTGATCCATACATCAAAGGCTTTAGTGCAGTCAGTGAAGCAGAAGTAGATTTTTTTTGGAATTCCTTTGCTTTTTCTGTTATCCAACAGATGTTGGCAATTTAATCTCTGGCTCTTCTGTGTTTTCTAAATCCACCTGGTGCATCTGAAAGTTCTTAGTTGACGTTCTGCTGAAGCCTAGCTTGAAGGATTTTGAGCCTTACCTTGCTCCATGTGAAATGAGTGCAACTGTACAGTAGTTTGAACGTTCTTTGGCATTACTTTTTTCTGGAATTGAAATGAAAACTGACCTTTTCTGTCAAAGTTACAAAGTTAGAAGAAAGTACTCAACAAGTAGTATTTTCTTATTGCTATGTTTGTAGATATGATGTTTCAAGGATCCCAGTTTCGTAAAGGATTGAGCTCCATCAGGGATACTCAGCTTCAGCATTGTTGAATGTCTAACCTATTTAGACAGGATAATTCTTTGTTTAGGGGGATTGTCCTGTGCATTGGATGATGTTTAGAAGCATTTCTGGTATCCACCCACTAGATGTCAGTAGCACCTTCTTCCCTCCCCCACTTCCTACTCTTTAGTGACAATCAGTCAAAACTGTCCCTAGATATGGGCGGATGTTTTCTGGGGGGAGCCAAGAATCACAGATCTGCTTTCAGTGAGCCATTTGTTTACAAATTTATTCCCAGAAATATATTTGAGGAAGTTTACCTGAACATTTAATATAATGTGCTATGTTGACTTATTGAGAGAGATGGGATGAAAAGGCAAGCATATGATATACAGAATTTAAGTAAGAAAACAAAACAACATTGCCAGGTTAGCTGTATAAAATATTAAGTACTCTGCTATCAACAGGGTAAGTCTGTTTCAGAAAGACCAAGAAAGGAATTCTGGATAGTGGTCGTACCTTGGCTTCCCTGGTAGCTCAGAGGGTAAAGCGTCTGCCTGCAATGCAGGAGACCTGGGTTCGATCCCTGGGTCAGGAAGATCCCCTGGAGAAGGAAATGGCAACCCACTCCAGTACTCTTGCCTGGAAATCCCATAGACAGAGAAGCCTGGTAGACTACGGTCCATGGGATCCCAAAGAGTTGGACACGACTGAGCGACTTCACTTTCACTTTAGGTCGTACCTTAATTTGATCTTGAAAGAAAGGATGAAATTGTATGGACACAAAAGGACCTGTCCTGATCTGGTGAATAGTAAGAATGAAGACTCAGAAGTGCAAAATATAAGGTAGTAAAGCCTCCCTTGGAACTGTAGATGGATTAGAATGATGAATCAGAAACTTCTTGGGGATAAAGATGCAGAGCAGTGGGAACTCAGGCTAGGAAGTCCTGAGACCATACTCAAAGGAGTCTTTGAAGCCAAACTTCTGTATTTACAAGGTGCTTGGTGTCCAGCAAGGTGCTCGTCACAACATAAAGTACAGAGTTACATGAGATGCTGCTCTGCCTTTGGACTTTTATCTTGGACATAATGGAAAGTCCCATAATTTTTGAGCAAGAGAATAATATTTTTAAAATGATGTTTTAGGAAAATTAACCAGATGGTAGGAAGATTAGTGAAAGTGTGAAACTTGGCATGGAAGATGGTTTAGGGGCCCTTGAAGCAGTTTATGTGTGAGCTAAAAAAGGCCTCAACCAGGGGCAGCAAACTTTTTTTTTTGGTAAAAGTCAAGACAGTAAATAATTTTGAGTTTTCTGGCCATACAGTCTCTGTGCAGATCCTCACCTATGCTGGTGGAGTGTAAGAGCAGCCATATGTAACACATACATGAATGGGCATGGCTGTAGTCTAATAAAACTTTATTTACATAAACAAATGACAGGTTGTGGACCATACTTAGCCAGCTCCTGGTCTAATAGTTGAAAGAAAGCTAGGAGAGAATTCAATAAAAAGAACTTGAAAAAAACTTTACTGAACTTGGATAATTAACCAACAGGGTTAATAGGAGGAAGGTAAGTCGTAGATGTGAAGAGGGAAAAAACAAGGTTTATCCTAGAGTTTCAGGCTTAGCGGGTACCAGTAAGAGAGTTCAAGAGCAAGTGTCAGTGATTTAGTAACCAGAAAGATATGTTTGAATTTATAACTTTTGAGAACCTGTCAAACTAGCAACTGGCTCTGTTGTGCCATGAGGGGATGTCTAGGCTGGTCGGAGAGATCAAAGGAGTATTTTTAAAGATGTTATACCTACGGAGAAATTATAGCTGGCTAAAGGACAGAAGGGCTTCCCTGGTGGCTCAGTGGTAAAAAATTCAGCTGCCAATGCAAAAATGGGTTCAACACCTCCGTCAAGAAGATCTGGAAAAGTAAATGGCTACCCACTCTAGTATTTTTGCTGGGAAATCCCATGGACAGAGGAGCCTGGTGGGCTTTAGTTCATGAGGCTGCAAAAGAGTCAGACACAACTTAGTGACTAAATGACAACCAGCAAAAAGGACCGAAGGATACATCCTGGATACACCTGGGAGAACACCATGTTTATGGAGTAGAAGGAGGAAGATGGATCTGGAGAGACTGAGGTAGGGAAACAGAAGGAGGTCAGGGTAATCTACCTGAAGAGCCAATGACCAAGAATAATTTTTAGAAGGTATTGGTTCTTACTTTCTGACATTTCAAGAAGACAAGTAGAATGGGGACTGAGAACAAAGCTCTTTCATTTGCTGATTAGAAGCCCATTGGTGGCCCCTCAGAATACAGTGCTGTTTGTTTTGTGGCAAGTAGAGACATCTTAGAGGTTCAACATAGAAAAGATGTTGAGAAAGTAAGAGGAAGTGTGTGTTTTGAAAGCAGAACAGAACAGTAATTGAAGGGAGCACCTTTTTCAAATTAGAAGAGAATTGTGTGTGGTTGGTGAGTGGGGGGAAGGGCTCAGTGGAGAATAGACTCAAGTTGTCACAGACAGAGGGGGTCAGCAGAGGTCAGAATGAAGAAGACAAGTGGGGATGAGGGACAGATTCACCCTCTGACTGAAAATGCTAGATGATACCTGTGCCCTTGGATGTTCTAAGCTGTTCTCCCTGGATGACTTTCTTTTTTGTGGTTCTATAGAAAGGAAGTCATTTGTTCACACAAGATCAGAAGTGAAATGGAAGAATGATAGGATTAAACAATTTAGTAGTATAAAGAAGATCGCCAATAGGCATTATTTTTTTTTAATATAAATGTATTTATTTTAACTGGAGGCTAACTACTTTACAATGTTGTAGTGGTAGAGATCTCCTAGAACTCAGTACATAGATTATTGTGACACTTTCAGGTTTCCTTTAGCAAAGTTGGTCATACTGGCTAGGACTTAAAACTGAGCATGGAAAGTTTATTTATTTATTTATTTATTGCATCAAAACCATTAAGAAGAGACAAGAGAAAAATAAACATTTTGTGGTTAATGAAAATGCCCCTCATCTTAGGAAGAAACTGCTTGCTCTGTTTTCTTTGGCTATCAACACAACTAACAAAAAGAAGAGCCTATTTATTTAGATGGGATTGGGTCAGATTTGACTATAGAGTTGGATGGAGAAAGTACTTGTCTCAAAGTACACAGAATCCTGTTGTTTCATGTCTTCTTGGATGGAGGGTTGATTTCTCTGCTTAGACATCTTTAGGATGCGGACACCCTTGTAAGGGTTACTAAGGGAAGAAGTTCATGTTAAAACTCTTGGCAGGAGAGAAGTTCATATTAAAGTTGATGTTAAAACTCTTAGCATGGTGGGAAAAGGTCTGCAGAAAAAAATAAACGAGAATTTAAAATGGAAAGACAAATACTGCCTGCTTCTTTAGCTTTTGTTGTTTTCCCTAAACTGTTGTGGACAACATATGTAGCCAGTGGGTTGTAATTAGACTGAGTCCCACGTGGTCACAGCTGACATGTGTGAAGTCCTCACTTGGGCTTTCTGAGTGCTTTATTTATATCAACTCATTTAATTCTCACAACAGCTTGATGAGTTGGGCACTATCATTATCTCCCAGTTTACAGATGAGGGAGCCACTCAGCTAGTGTGAGGGGGCCAGGATTTGAACCCAGGCAGCCTGGCTCCTGAGCTGACAATATTAACTGCTGGTGAATCTTCTGAGAAAATGCACTAATTATTTTTCAGCCCTCACCCTGGTTTGAGCCTTCAACAGTAACAATAACAACAACAAAAATGGAAATGTTTTTGTTGTAGCACGCATTCCAGGAAACAAATTCACTCAGAAGCACAATGCAGATAGTGGAGTGCAGTTTATTACACCGGCAGGCCCAAGGCAGAGTCTCTTCTAAGCCAAGGCCCCCGACCAGTTTTTGTGAAAACCTTATATACCCTAAGTGTACGTGCTCAAACCCAGCTCCCCAAATTCTCTGAAACTAGTCTAAACAAAGGAAAAGAAAGATACAATAAAAATTAACCCGTGATTCATATGCCTTAAACCCATGATTCGTATGCCTTAAACCAACAGTAGACAATTATCAATAGGCCTTTGGTCATACCCCAGTAAGCATAGCAGAATTTATGATTCTATTTGGTTACACAGATAATTAGGGTATTCTTTTAGGTGACATAGAGTCTAGGTATGAGCCCTGGGACTCTTCCATGGTGGAGCAGGGGTGGGGGTGGGGGGTTCTGATTTCCCAGTTGGTATGTCGTTTCCATAGATACTGAGCATGTAGCTCAAAGTCCACAGTCCAGCCCAAGATGGAGTCCTGCTTTCAAGGTGGAGCCTGTTCTGTCTATTTCCTCCTTCATTCCCCCATCTTGATGCACTTAACTCATGAGCATCACTCATGAGCATCACTCATAGGGATATATTGCACTCTGGCTCTCTGACCGCCAATTTGGGAGAACGACACCAACCTTTGGGTTACAAAGTTCATAGTACATTGTAAAATGCGGGGTCCACAAAGCAGAACTATCAAGGCAACTATAACAATGGTAAATATAGTTTTCCAACATTCACCCTTCATCCAAGATAGGACTGAAGTCCAGAAAGGAATGTTTTCATTTGACATTGCTTTTACCTGGTTTTTCATGTCATCTAAAGCAGCTGATACATTGCCAGATAAATCAGCAATATATACACAACATTCAACCTTAATTATAGCACAGGTCCCTTTTTAAGCAGCTGTGAGTATGTCCAAAGCCATTCATTTTGAATTACTACGTTTCTCATTTGGATTTGTTCTTCATTTAAGGCTTGGATGGCTTTAACACTACCTAGGAGGGCCTGTTTGTGAAATTAGTCAAGGCTTCTACTTTAGTCATACTATTTTTTGCTCCTATAGAAGGTACAAATAAGGCAGCAATATACTCATACCACTGAAACACAGACCTTGTCCACCTAGCATGTAAATAATGTAGATTTACCAGGGCTTGTTGTAGGTTAGATTTTAGGCTACCATGGGCAAAAGCAAACTCCAGTGTGCAGCAGCCTACCCAGCTGCTTGGTAACCAAGGCCAAAAGGTAAGCCCACAAAGCCACTGGGTTCCCTTGGGTGCCACCCAGTGGAGTCCAGGGTCATATTTCCAATCAGAGCCTGGCCAATGGATGGACTGGTTGGGGTGGTATGTGACCTCAAATGTTCATTTACATTGTTCAGGGGATAGATACCCCATATATTTTAGTTCTTTTGGGTGTAATGGATGGTCAACAAACCCTACCCTTTGTTCTTTTTGTTTCCAGCATATAGCAGCAGGAGTAATTAATTGACCCTTTTCTGGGGTCATTGAGAAATATTCTCCCAGACTTGGTAGAACTGTTCAGCATACCTAGAGGCCCGTTCTCCCTTTCTGGTCAGGGAGAGCTTTTTTCCTTTTTTTTCTTAAAATATGAGGTATAGGCTTTTGTTACTCCTGTAAAACTGGTGTTTACATCAAATGTAACCCCATGACCCAAGTCTATTGACTGTAGGTCTGGCTTACACCAAGAGAGCAGGGAGAGATTATGATTGACAAGAGAAAGGAAAGTCTCTTTTTGTCATCTCAGAAAAGAGCAGAGTGGTTTAAAATCTCCTTGGTGGAGCAGTAAAAACCACCAAGAAAGCCCATCCATCACAGACAGAGGCATAGCCCCACAGCACAGCAGTTGGAGGTGTTGTGGAAGTCTGCATAGGAATGTGTCCTAGAGATGAAAACATTGTCCTGAGTTGAAATGGAAGTTAAAATTCAAAACACTTTGTGAGGCCAAACAGCAGGAGTTGATTATGCAGCTTCATCCTGAAGGGGCTCGTCTGGGATCTTCTTTTCCTTCTTCTTAAGGGTGATCTTAGTCTCCCAGTGGTCAGTGGGGTCCCTCTGCACAGTCCACTCAGCATATTTTGGGTCTGCATGGGATGTCTCTTCATGCTCATGTGGTTGATCCAGGGAGTGACACCTGCAACTTTAACTGCCATAGGGGTGGTTGAAACAACAGTATATGGACCCTTCCAATGTGGGGCCATGGAGTCGTGTTTACAATCCTTGACCCACACCTGATCCCCGGGCACAAATTTGTGTATCTGGTCCCCAGAGGGAATGGCACCCTCTCTTGTACAAACTTAGTTACCTGATTTATTACCTTACCCAGTTGTTCCATCTGCTGTGAAATCTCATCTCCCCTTCCCTGAGACAAATTTGACACCTGTTTTATCATGGGAGGGGGCCTCTCATACACAATATCATAGGGAGAATAGCTATGGGACCGTGGGGTCATCCTGAGTCTGAGCAGAGCCGGCGGAAACAAGTCCACCTGGGAGCAGTCAGTCAGTCTCTATGATCCACTTGGAGAGTGTCTCTTCAAGTGTCTAGTTTGTTCCTTCCACCATCCCAGAACTCTGGGGCCTATATGTTGTATGTAATTTCCACTTGATTTCCACTTAAAGTTGTGCTTACTTGTACTAAATCAGCTACAAAAGCCGGGCCATTGTCTGATCCAATGCTGGTAGGAAATCCAAATTTGGGAACTGTTTCCCTAAGCAGTCAATGTGAGGTTTCATTTCAGTGAAGTCCACTTCCAGGTGTTCAGAGGGCACCGTGCCTTTTAGCTGAATCCCTGGAGGTGTCTGTCTGTGCCTAGAGGCAGCATTGACCTGTGAGCAGGTAGTGCAGTTCCGAGATTCTGTCCTGCATGGGGAAGAGAGGCGGGGAACCAAGAAATATTTTCAAATTAGCTCTTCCAGTTTATCATGGCCTAGGTGGATCACTTGGTGTGTTTGCTTACCAGAGTGGGTGCCAGCTCCTCCGGTACCAGTAATTTGGCACCTGGCAATTCCCACCATCCCTTTTCAGTCTTGATGGCCCATTCCGCTTTGGCTAGTGGCTCTTGGGCTTCAGTGTGTTTTGGAGAGTCCAGCCTTAGTTCAGGCAGCTCCACGAATATGAGAGCTTTAATAGGGGCTTCACTTGTCACCCCTAATCCCTCAGCTGCTTGTTTAGTGGTCTTATCTGCCAGTCTGTTTCTTCGAGCCCAGGGGGTATCCTCTTTTTGATGTCCTTAGCAGTGTATGTCTGCAATCCTCTCTGGTTCCCAGGCAGCATTTAATAGGGTCTTAATTTCTTCCTTATTTTTAATATCTTTCTCACTAGCTGTCAAAAGGCCTCTCTCCTATATAGAGCCCTGTGTACATGTAGTGTGGCAAAAGCATACCTGGAGTCTGTGGAAGTGTTTGTCTTCTTACCTTTTGACAGCTGGAGGGCCCGGATTAGAGCATATAGTTCTGCCCCTTGAGTGGACCAGTGTGACGGCAGAGAGCTAGCCTCAGTGATGGTTTCTTCCGTGACTACTGCATATCCTGATAGTCGTCCTTGCTTCACCAGGCTGGTGCCATTGGTGTACAGGACCAAATCTTGGTCCAGGATTGGCTGGTCTCTCAAGTCAGGTCTGCTGGCACATTTCTTTGCAGTCATGTGAGATCCCACCTTCTCCCACAGGAAGGAGAGTGGCCGGATTCAGGGGCCTGTCAAGGCTCAATAGTAACATGTGGGTTCTCACATAACAGTCCCTGGTATTGAGTAATCCAGGATGTTGACCACCATTTATGAGGGTCCCCTCTCAGGAGAGTGTTGACCTCATGTGGGACTTTTATGATCAAATCTTGGCCCAAAGTCAGCTTGGTTGCCTCCCGAACCAGTAAGGCAACTGTGACAACT
This sequence comes from Aepyceros melampus, assembly GCA_006408695.1. Lineage (NCBI taxonomy): Eukaryota > Metazoa > Chordata > Mammalia > Artiodactyla > Bovidae > Aepyceros > Aepyceros melampus. The sequence continues at coordinate 137,490 of SJXQ01002311.1, forward strand.
GCGCTTAAGCATCCCAGCCACCCAGTGGCAACACTGTCCAGCGGTTTCGGGAGATAAGCCAAGAGTCTGTCCCATGTCCGCATAGTCTCGACAACACTTTCCATAGCCACCTTGTCCTTTTCAGTCACGTGAAGAGTAAATGGCTTAGCAAGGTCTGGCAGGCCCAAGGTGTGTGCTGCCATAATTGTACTGGGTTTGAGTTCTGTTACCAGTGGGACTTGTTTTGCAACCCTGGAGGGGTGGTCTTCTGCCCAGACCTCAGGGAATTGTTGAGTTAACTCTCTCTCTCAACTGTTTAGCCCGTCTGGTTTCCCTTCTGGGAGATCATGCAACCTCCGTGCACCTGGAGGGGTTACTGAGAGGAAGACTAAGTAGGCGACTGACCCCACAAGTGCCTCCACTTTAGACAGCAAATCCCTTCCCAACAAAGGTATTGGGTCTTCAGGTATGTATAAAAATTCATGAGTCATGAATTGGTGACATATTCAGGGTAGGCTTGAGACACAAAGGCTACATTTATCACCATCTGAGACCCAGCAGCCTCTGGATATATTGGCGTCTAAAGTCTACAGGCTTTGCAGTCTTTTGTACAACTCAGAGGGTGATTCGCTTAAAGCATCTGTCTACAATGCGGGAGACCCGGGTTTGATCCCTGGGTCAGGAAGATCCCCTGGAGAAGGACATGGCAATCCACTCCAGTATTATTGCCTAGAAAATCCCATGGACCCTGGTAGGCTACAGTCCATGGGGTCGTAAAGAGTCGAACACGACTGAGTGACTTCACTCTTTGAATCACTTTGGAGGGTTTTGCCATACTCATAGGTTTTCAGGCCCCCCTCTTGTGACCTTGTAAATAGCCACCCAATATCTCTCCAGGTGGCCCCTCCCTTCCTCTATGTTACAGTCCCAGTTGGGCCTCTCATCGGGGGCGGCTAGTGCTGCCCACCACTACAGGTTTGCAGTACCCTCAGGTGCCATTTCTCATAACTATTTTCTGGCCTCAGTTAGGATCCTGTGTCTTTTCTCAGTGTTGAAAAGGGAGACTAGTAGTTGAATTATGTCATCCCATGTAGGGTGGTGGGTTTGATAAATAGTCTCCATTAGCGTACTATGGTTTGTGGCTCCCCCAAGTACGGTGAAGTGTGTCTCTGCCAGTTTAATATATCGGTAGAGGAAAATGGCTGATAATAATAGGCTACAGGGGGCTGATGATAGTGCCCACAGGTGTCCTGAACCAGAGGCTGTTGTAGCTCTCTGAGGGGCATCTGTAGCAGGGTTCTTTCCCCCTGTTCCTTGGCAGAGCACAGCCTCTGTCTAATTCCTGTGTTTTCTTCCCCTTTCCCATCAGTACTCACTGGGAGAGGTGGATAAAATCTAGGAGGTCTGGCTGAGGTGGAATCCTGGGGGCATTGACAAGAGGTCTCCATCGCTGGGATCAGAGTCTGCCGAAATAGCGGCTCTACGATATCCGGGAGAGCTGGCGGAAGAGCAGCAGCTGCTGCAGGAACGTCACCTGGCCCTGGGTCGGGCTTTAAGGTGGCCTCCGGTCCTGGTGGAGCCCTGGGAGGCGGACACGTCATTATCCAGTATGGGGGAGGGGTCAGGTCATCCCCATCCGAATCCTGTAGAATTTCCTTTTTTATCATCAGTCAATTTTTGTGCCATTAATATTTTCCCCTTTACCTTCCGGATACAGAACCTTGTCCAACTAGGAGGGTCTTAAGCTAACCTTAGCCGTGAGTCAACATATGGATATTGATCCGGGTGTCCTGGCTCTCCTGTGACTACTGTATAGACTGCTTCTGCTATTTTTAAGTTCATGGTGTTTTCTGGTGACCATCCTACTCCCATAGGGGGCCATCCAACCTCACAGAATATGTGGAGACGGTTAGGCACCATCTTCACCCCATAGTCTCCTCCAAATCCCTTCTTTAAATTTTTAATCATGGACTCCAATACAGTTGCCTTAGATTCACTTCCCCTCATCTTGCTTACCTTCTCGGCCTTCTTCTGCTTTTCCTTTTCGTCCTGTCTACGAAGTTCTCGGTACCCTATGTACTTCTGGTATTTCCACTCAATGAAACACTTAAATTGCCATTCCCTCTCCTTCCTAATTGAGGTGAGAAGAGCCTACCTGCCAAATCCCAGAGGGAGAAGGGGGATCAGCGTGTCTTCACCTGCTGGTCAGCACGGCCGAATCAGAAACCACATGGTCCAAGACTGTTTCTCCCTTAACTTTTAAAGTCTGTTCTGCCTTGGTGGATATGATCAAGTGTGGATGAAAACACAGATGGCTTAAATATACCACGTCCCAGGCCATCTCTGAAAAAGCCAATTCGAACTCATTTATGTATCCCCGTCCTTCTTGCCTGACAGTTCCAAGGGGCTCAAGAATTTTACAGCAGATGGGACACCTCCTTGGGGAGGGCAAAGTATGAGCACACAAAGACCAAGTTTCTTCTCCTAACAATCTCCTGGTGATTGCTTGGTAATAATTTCCCCAAAGACAGCGTGGACACCACCTCCTAAATGACATTCACAAATTTCCTTCCTATGCCCTAACACACACTCGTCAACCTGTGTACCAAGCAGTCACCGCCACCTGTCTGTTCCATGCTCCTGTGGGTCCATGTCCCTTCTAGTCCCTCCCAGGGTGGTGATCAGGCCCCCTCTTCTACCCTGCTGGGTGTGTTCCTCCTCACCTGAGCGCTCAGTTCCCCTGCTGCCATCCACTACCTGCTGGCATGAAAGGTCTGGGCATTGAGAAGCAGAATCCTTCCAGAATGGTGAGGCGCCTTCCCCTTTCTAGAAGATTTGATCTGCAAGGCCTCAGAGTAGTCCCAAATGAGACTCGTCTCCTCAAAGTGAGGAGTTTCCTGGCCAACATACCAAATGTTGGAGCCACGTGTTCCGGGAAACAAACTCACTCAGAAGGACAATGCAGATAGTGGAGTGCAATTTATTACACTGGTAGATCCAAGGCAGAGTCTCCTCTTAGCCAAGGGCCCCGACCAGTTTTTGTGAAAACCTTATATACCCTAAGCGTCCGTGCTCAAACCCAACTCCCCAAATTCTCTGAAGCTAGTCTGAACAAAGGAAAAGAAAGATACAATCAAAGTTAACCCGTGATCTGTATGCCTTAAGCTTAGGTAGTAACAGTGGACAATTATCAATAGTCCTGTGGTCATATCCCAATAAGCATAATAGAATTTATGATTCTATTTGGTTACACAGATAATTAGGGTATTCTTTTAGGCGACGGAGAGTCTAGGTTCGAACCCTGGGGCTCTTCCATCGTTGGGGGTTGGGGGGCTGTCTGGTTTTCCAGTTGGTATGTCGTTTCCATAGATACTGAGCATATAGCTCAAAGTCCACAGTCCGGCCCAAGATGGAGTCCTGCTTTCAAGATGGAGCCTGTTCTGTTTCCTCCTTCATTGAGTTTTCATATGTAAGAAGAAAAAAACTGATGTGTCCATTTTTTATATTAATGTTTTCTCTTAATTCACAGATCATCATACCAGAGATGTGAAAGGGGCAGAGGAGTATAAATACAGAGGACTCTAAATTGTATAATTATTTATTTTTTCAGTCTACTGATTAAAAAATGAGCAGAAGTGGAATTTGGATCTCTGCTGTTTTTTCTATACCAGTATCTTTGGTGGTGGTGGTGGTTTAGTCACTAAGTCATGTCCGACTCTTGCGACCCCATGGACAGCAACCTGCCAGGCTCCTCTGTCCATGGGGTTCTCCAGCAAGAGTACTGGAGTGGGTTGCCATTTCCTTCTCCAGGGGATCTTCCTAACTCAGGAATCGAACCCAGGTCTCCTGCATTGCAGACCAGAATCTTTAGGAAGATTCAAAAGCATATTCGTAGTACCTTTACATCAAATATCTTGCCTAATTTTCTCCTTTTCATATTGCCATGCTTTATACTGAGGGCCTAGTGGACTTGTTTTAGAGGTGGTAGGGACCTTTAGAGGTTGTACTGTTGCAGACCCTTTGTTTTGTAGATGCAAAAATGGAGTCTGGGAGGTCTAAGGCTCCTTATTGAACTAGGTCATTACAAGAGCACTGAGCTTTGAAAAAAGATGTTTTTATTTGTTTCAGCCTCATCACTAATATTTGAATACTTTCCTATATAGTTTTTTAACATCTAGACATTAAAATTAGCCCTCTATTTTACTACACTGAATTATTGTTTTATTTAGAGGTTGATGAGATAATTGCATTTGAGCTTGTACTAAAGTTGTTGGTAGGTCAGGGTCATTTAAGAAAGCTGCAGCAAAGGTGTGAAACACTTCATTTTACATGCTTGTTTTTCTGCTAGTTATTATTTACTGCTCAATCAGCATTAACAGAAGAAAAATAATTTGGCTGCTAAGTTATTGTAGTATAGGATTTCAGAGGATCTTATTAAAGAGAGATGTAATTTCATCCTCTGCGTCTTTTATATAACAGAGTGCATAACTGAGTTACTTCATTTTGACCCGAATTAAACAATAGATTAAAGTCATACCCAGGAAGTTAAAATATTTATTCAATGAAGAATTAAAAGTATGTTATGGTTGTTTTTCAGATTGCTTAGAATGTCTTTAAACCTTATAGCTTTATGCTTTTATTTTAGCTAAATTTTGTCTGTATGCCCTTGCTTCAAATTTTTGTTTATTTTATAAGTCTTATAACATAATATGGTTGGATGGCATCACTGACTCAATGAACATGAGTTTGAGCAAGCTCCAGGAGATGGTGAAGGACAGGGAAGCCTGGTGTGCTGCAGTCCATGGGGTCACAAAGAGTTGAACATGACTGAGGGACTTAACAACAATAAGCATTTGCTAACTACTATATATAACCAGTGGTTTTTAAATATATAACTTGGACAAACTGATATGCATTGGATACTTTTATGTATTATTTAATTACACATGGCCATAGTTTAGTTATGGTACTCAGAAATGAGGAGACATGACTGTCATACATGGTAAAGAAAGTCAGAAAGAGAGAAACAAATATTGTTTCTTAATGAATGTGTGGAGTCTAGAAAAAAATGGTACAGATGAATCTATTTCCAAGGTAGAAATAGAGATGCAGACATGAGGAATGGACATGTGGACACAGGAGTGGGAAGAGGAGGGTGGGGTGAATTGGAGATTAGGATTGACATATATACACTACTGTGTGTACCATGTGTGAAATAGGAGCTAGTAGGAAGCTGTTGTATGCCACAGGGAGCTCAGCTTAGTGTTCTGTGATAACCTAGAGGGGTGGATGCACGTGGGTTGGGACAGAGGTTCAAGAGGGATGGAATATAAGTATGCATACAGATGATTCACTTCATTGTACAGCAGAAACTAACAATATCGTAAAGCAATTATATTCCAAAGGAAAGAGTAGATGTCACAGGTCACAGCAATGCTTCAGATATTGATATTAAGGGAAGTAAGCCTGGAAGTCCATAAGATCAAAGTTAAAAGCCTTTATGACCTCATCTTTTGAGAGCATTTTCATAAGATGAAAGAGGAAGTGTCAACTGTTGCTGTTTAGCAGTGCAGGTGTCCTTCAATAAAACTCTTGTAAAGGGTGTCACCTCTGCTCACTCACCCTGGACTGAAAGCTCCCCCTTTTTTCAGTCCTCTGTGATTTGCACAGTAAACAACAACCATTCCTGTTTGGGGTGATTGTTTCCATCCTCACTGTGAGATTGTGGACTTCTTGCTTTTTTCCATGAAGTAGAGTTTTTATTGGCTGGAATCCCAGCTAGGCTGATGCTTTTTTCCCCTCATTTTGTTTGTTTGTTTAATATCTTGAATATTGAAAGTCATCCAAAATTAAAGAGCTTGCATATTATCTTAGGAAAATAATTTGTGATTGAAACTGTTTGTGAAAAATTGTAAGAAGTTTTTAAACATTTGTTAAATAATAGTAACCTTCAACAGATGGTTGGATAAGGGGTCTTTCTGGATCAATGGTGATCATTTGTATGGTATTTGCTTACTTTTTGGATAATTCTGATGTGTTCCATTATGCTTAAGTTATTCTGCATAAGTAAATCAAGAATCATTCATGATAATTTCAGGTTGTACGTAATTATTTTAGAATAGTGTGTGAATTTGTTAATCTCCAAGGGAATAAATTTTACAGTGAACATTTCTGGTTTAACGTGTTTGGTGTTTTAATGCTAGACTAATTCTTTTTTTTTTTTTTTTCTTTAGTTTATTTTTTGTTTCACTATCATAGGAAGTGTAAGTACATTATGTACATTCTTGAGCCCATAATTTTAAGCTTGAGATGTAAAGGAATTAACTGAAGGTCTGTAGGATATTTTTGTTTGTTACATGAAGATAGATTGAATGTTGATGTTGGGCTCTTAAGCTGAAAGTTCCTTTGCTATTAGATTCCATTAGATGAAATGTATCAACTTTTATACTAGAAATTGGAAAGAAAAACCCAGTGCCTGATTTTTTGTCTTGGAAAGTGAAAGTATTAGTTGCTCAGTCATGTTTGACTCTTTGTGACCCCATGAACTGTAGCCCTCCAGGCTACTCTGTCCATGTGATTTTACAGGTAAGAATACTGAAGTGGGTTGCTGTTCCCTTCTCTAGGGAATCTTCCCAACCCAGAAACTGAAGCTGGGTCTCCCGCATTGCAGGCAGATTCTTTACTATCTGAGCCATCATTTAGGAATTGATAGAAAGATTTTTGTATTATTAAAGGTTTTTTTATACTTTATATTATTAAATGATACCCTTTAATGTTTGGATGCATATGAAAAAGCTTTTAAAATTTAAGTATATCTATTTAAATAGCTTTTTCCTTTTTCTATATATTGGCCCTTTGGGCAACATTCTAAAGCAAGAAGAGACAGCAGAGACCAAACAGAGATCAACTCTTTTTATTTTAAAGCATAAAGAGACACCAGAGACCAAATCATCCAATCCTATCATTACATAGATACAATTAAACTAAGGACCAGAGAGACTAAACAGTGTTATCACCCACATGCAGTGGTTGATAGAGGCAAAATTTATACATGGGTTTTTGAGTCCCAGGCCCTATTCTTTACAATCCCGGCATGCTTGTTTTTTATTTTTTCCCCATGTCTCAGAGCTGTGACTTAGGACATTTGCTGAGTCTAGAGAACTTCCACTGATGAATTTTGAAGTCACATAGGATAAAGCTTTACTGGCAATTTCTGACTGATTTGAATCCACATGAATCCCTACTATATTCACTTTCTCACTGTCTATAATATGTTGAAAATCCTTACTGCAATAAAATAAATCTGAGGCTTCTCACACTAAATCCAACTGTAGTGCTCTACTGCACAGAGAATGTGAACTAATATTAATTGTTTCTGAAAAACAAAAGGACACAGGTGAAATTGAAATCATCATGAGAAATGGTAAAATCATTACAAAGAAAGTTATTATTTCATATTCTGTATTGTCCACATCAAAATGATTTCATTAAGTTTAGTTTTATTTTTGTTTTTATTTCTTCAAGATTCAGAAATGGGTTTTCAAACCCTATGTTCTGGTGCATATCACAATTACCGATACCTATGTCATACTCCTTTTCTCTTTTTCTTTCAACTGGTTGTAGGTTATTTAACCCTTATTTTAAAGCATATTTTATTACAAACCACCAGCAATATGTTTATGAAACCATTTATCTGTGGGTTAATACATTTATTATATTCATGCTTTTTTCTGGAATATAGAGTATAGGGAGTTAAGTGTATCAGTAATAGTAAAAGCTCTACAAGGTTTCTATTTAAATTGTAAGTCAATAATGGTATAAGACTTTTGTTGCCTACTAGTTGTTTACCTCTTTTCTTCTTTGTTAACAGAATCCTGATTTTTGTTGAGGGCCAACCACTGTCCTAGTGTGGAATTGGTTGAGGGCAGATTTATGGTAATCTTAGTCTGTCCTGACAGTGATTGGTCCAATGCTAGGAGAGTGACACAAGGGGCTTCTGGGAAAGGTCTCATTTCATCTAAATAGAGTGTTACAGGAAGGAGGACTGCTTTCTCTCATCCCTTCATTGCTTACTGCTTTGGAGGCTATTGCCAGAGAATATTAGCCATTTATGGCATTAGCCATTCCCTGACTATGAGGTGATAAGCCTAAGAATGAAAAGCCAGAATGCTAAAGATGGCCAACCAGCACAGAGAACTTGTATCGTTGGTGAAATTACTGAGCTTTCAAGCCTGGTACACTCTCCTTCCAGACTTCTTGCTCGTGAGATAATTATACTTTTAAATGAGATGTTCTGTTAAGACGTGTGTGTGGTTCAGATCCTGGTGGAAAGGAAAGAGAAACAGAAAGTCATAGTCCCTGACCTGAACGATCGCATAATCCTGGACTTCTTAAAACAGATTTTTATGAGATCATCCTTCAGATACTAGAGATTGTCTTATTTAATTTGATTTGATTTTTAAACTTTTGCTGAGGTATAATTTAAATGCAGCAGACTGCATGTGTATTTATGTGTATGTTTGTATGTGTGTGCATATATTCTGGATACAGATCTTTTATCAGAGATGTACTTTCAGATATTTTCTCCCAGTCTGTCATGCCTTTTCATGGTCTTGTTGTTCAGTTGCTAAGTCGTGTCCAGCTCTTTGCGACCCCAAGGTCAGATGGGGTCAGTTGACATCTTAACAATCAAATATATGGTTAATCAAATTAACCATATATTTATGTCTTCTTTCATTGTTCTCAGCAGTGTTTGTAGTTTTGAGTGTATAGGTCTTATAGCTTGTCAGAAGCATGCCTTAGTCCTCATATTTTTGATGCTATTGCAGAAGTTGTGAATTTCAATATTTGATTGTTCTTTCCCTGTGTATGGAAATGAATTGATTTTGCACATTGATCTTTTACTGTGTAACCTTGCCAAATAATTATTAGTTCTACAGTGCTATGTTTTCTAAATAGACAGTCACATTGTCTGTGACTAAAGACAGTTTTACCTTACCATTCCTCAGTCTAAATGCCTTTTTTTAAAAATTGCCTAATTGTGGTAGCTAGAACCTCTAGTACCATGTTAAATAGCAGCTGAGAGAACAGTTAACTGTTTTCTTTTATCTCTTTATATCAAGTTGAGGGTGGAAACTGTAATTGTCAATAGAAAAGTGTCAAATGAAACTTTTCTGGAGGTTTATGAAAAAATAGTTTTGAAAAAGTTATTGATATATGCATTCTCCTCTGTAATGTGTCTTTATGTTTTTAACATATGAAATACATTTTAAAAGCCTCATCAAATTACCTCACTCAAGCACTGTTTTCTCGCCCAACAACAATATTAAAAATGATGCTCCAAGAAGATATACTGTATTCAGTCCTATGATTTTGAGTATGGACAAATGTATAATGACATGTATGCATCATTGTAAGATTTTAGAGCATTTTCACTGACCTAGAAGTCCTCTGTGCCCTGCCTGTTTATCCATTTTCTCTCTCCACTCCTATTTCTGGCAACTATTGATCTTTTTACTGTTGCCATAGTTTTGTATTTTCCAGAATGCCATATAATAGCATATAGCATGTAGCCTTTTCAGGTTGGCATTTTTTCACTTAATAATATGCATTTAAGGTTCCTTACACAATAAACTGTGGAAAATTCTGAAAGAGATGGAAATACCAGACCACCTGACCTGCCTCTTGAGAAACCTATATGCAGGTCAGGAAGCAACAGTTAGAACTGGACACAGACTGGTTCCAAATAGGAAAAGGAGTACTTCAAGGCTGTTTATTGTCACTCTGCTTATTTACCTTCTATGCAGAGTACATCATGAGAAATGCTGGACTGGAGGAAACACAAGCTGGAATCAAGATTGCAGGGAGAAATATCAATCACCTCATATATGCAGATGACACCATCCTTATTGCAGAAAGTGAAGAGAAGCTAAAAAGCCTCTTGATGAAAGTGAAAGAGGAGAGTGAAAAAGTTGGCTTAAAGCTCAACATTCAGAAAACGAAGATCATGGCATCTGGTCCCATCACTTCATGGGAAATAGATGGGGAAACAGTGGAAACAGTGTCAGGCTTTATTTTTTGGGGCTCCAAAATCACTGCAGATGGTGACTGCAGCCATGAAATTAAAAAACGCTTACTCCTTGGAAGAAAAGTTATGACCAACCTAGATAGTATATTCAAAAGCAGAGACATTACTTTGCCGACTAAGGTCCGTCTAGTCAAGGCTATGGTTTTTCCAGTGGTCATGTATGGATGTGAGAGTTAGACTGTGAAGAAGGCTGAGCACCGAAGACTTGATGCTTTTGAACTATGGTGTTGGAGAAGACTCTTAGCGTCCCTTGGACTGCAAAGAGATCCAACCAGTCCATTCTGAAGGAGATCAACCCTGGGATTTCTTTGGAGGGAATGATGCTAAAGCTGAAACGCCAGTACTTTGGCCACCTCGTGTGAAGAGTTGACTCATTGTAAAAGACTCTGATGCTGGGTGGGATTGGGGGCAGGAGGAGAAGGGGACGACAGAGGATGAGATGGCTGGATGGCATCACTGACTCGATGGACGTGAGTCTGAGTGAACTCCGGGAGTTGGTGATGGACAGGGAGGCCTGGTGTGCTGCGATTCATGGGGTCGCAAAGAGTCGGACACGACTGAGCGAGTGAACTAACTAACTAACTAATGTCTTTTCATGGATTGACAGTCCATTTTTTTTTTTTAGTGCTAAATAATAAGTAGTTCATTATCTGGATGTACCACAGTATATTTATTCTCTCAGCTACTGAATGGTATCTTGGTTGCTTCTAGACTTGAGCAGTTATGAATCAAGGTGACATCAATACCTATGTGCAGGGTTTTGTATGGATCTAAGTTTTCAATTCCTTGGGGTAAATGTCAAGAGATATGATTGCTTAGATTTGTAAGAAATTGCAAAAATATCTTTTAAAGTGGCTGCACCTTTTTACATTGTCCCCAAAGATAATTGGGAGAGTCTCTGTTGTTCTGCATCCTAGCCAGCATTTAGTATTGTCAGTATTACAGATTTGGGCCATTCTAATGGATGTGTGGTGGTATCTCATTGTTGTTGGCATTTCTGTTTCTCTGATGACATATGTTTGTTTGCCATTTGTACATCTTCTTTGATGAAGTCTCTATTTAGGTTTTTTGCCCATTTTCAAATATAGCTGTCTGTTTTCTTACTAGTCAGAGTTAATCCTAAAGGAAATCAGTCCTGAATATTCATTGGGAGGACTGATGCTGAAGTTGAAACTCCAATATTTTGGCCACTTGATGGGAAGAACTGACTCATTGGAAAAGACCCTGATGCTGGGAAAGATTGAAGGTGGGAGAAGAAGGGGATACAGAGGATGAGTTGATTGGATGGCATTACCGATGTGATGAACATGACTTTGAGTAGGCTCCGGGTGGTGATAGACAGGGAGACCTGGCATTCTGCAGTCCATGGGGTCACAAAGAGTCAGACACAACTGAGTGACTAAACTGAATTGAACTGAACTGAAGTCAGAGTTACTATTTGAGTTGTAATATGCTGTGCATGGGAAATTTGTTTGTGGTCAACACAGTTTTTTCCAACTTATACAAAATTAAAGCTTCAAGTAATATCTGAGTTTCACACAATTCTTTGATTATTCTATAAGTAAGTTCATCTGTTTATATACTCAAGTAGTTCCCTACAGTGGTGGCAAATGGAATCATTGATTAATGCTAGAACTGTGAACATACCTAGGGGAAAAAAAATAGATTTGAAGCTGTACTTTTGTTTAGCCTCACCAGGGCAACTGGTTCTATGATGCAATATTCTGGGACCTTGTGTTGCAATCTAGCATAATCATTATGGAGAGAGATAGAATAGAAAGGTGTGTCCAAAAAAAATAATAATGAAATGTATTACTTATTAAGCATCTGCTGCTGCTGCTGCTAAGTCACTTCAGTCGTGTCCGACTCTATGCGACCCCATAGACAGTAGCCCACCAGGCTCCCCCGTCCCTGGGATTCTCCAGGCAAGAACACTGGAGTGGGTTGCCATTTCCTTCTCCAATGCATGAGAGTGAGAAGTAAAAGGGAAGTCGCTCAGTCGTGTCCGACTCTTAGCGACCCCATGGACTGCAGCCCAGCAGGCTCCTCCACCCATGGGATTTTCCAGGCAAGAGTACTGGAGTGGGGTGCCATTGCCTTCTCCGATTAAGCATCTACTAATTATAAATCACAGTGATTTATATACAATATAATTTTCACCTATTACATATATATATGTAATTTCTATTTTTGCAAAAATTACAGTTATAATTTAGGTATTTGTAATCTCTTTTTGAAGATGACACCACGGAATCTTAGTGAGGTTATGATTTTGCCCTAATTTAGTAACAAGTGGCAAAGACTGGATCCAAATTTAGGTTGTCTGATTCTGGGGTCTTTGTTTACTCTGCTGTATCATGAATATTTTTATTGATGAATTTATTGAACAAAGATTGAGTATTTACTCTGTGCCAGGTACTGCTATAATGCTGAAATTATTTCAGTGGAAAAAAGACACCAAGTTCTTGTTTTCAAATATTTTATATTCTAGTGAAATAAAGAAACAAAATATATACATTCTTCCTGTGGTGGTAAGTGCCATGGAAAAGGAGCAGAGATGTGTAGGGGGATAGAAAGTGATGGAAGAAGAGGTGTGTATACTCTTTTTCTACAGGTTGATAGTCAGAGATGGCTCCTTTGCTACAGCAGATGTTTGGGCAAAGGTGTAGAGAAAGTGAAGAATGAGCCATAGGTGTATGTACAGGAACAGCCTTCACCCAGAGGAAACAGTGCATGCAGTGCTCTGAAAGATGGGGACTTGCTTGGGGTGAATTTGAAACAAAAATGAGGCCAGTATACCTGTGATATGGTGTGGGGCCAAAACTTGGCCAAGACTTAGGAATTATGTAGGGGGAAATGGGAAGTCACTGGAAAGGTCTGAGCGTGTGTTTCTGATGTGGCCTGATTTGTATTTTAGATGGAAGATAGACCAAAGGACACAGGAAAGGGTTTGGGACTAGTTAGAAAGCTAACTCACAGTGGTTTAGGCATGAGACGGCGGTGGAAGTGATGAGAAGTGGAAGCCTAATGGATTGGATGTGTTTAAGAGGAAGGAAGGGGATCAATGATAACTATACATTATTTGACTTATGATGGGTATTGTTCATTCCCTAAGTCCTGTCTGTTTGCAACTCTGTGGACTGCAATGCCATTGGACTTTAATCTTTTTCATTTATCACCTATCAGATATCCACTAATACCCATTAAAGCAGGCATAATTATATTATTCAAGCTTCAGTATTACAGATTTTTATCCCTTGAACTGCCGTTTGTGTGTGTGTGTTGGGGGAGGGCATCACTGAATCTATAATTACTGAGATATGTTAAAATCTCTCACAGTAATGGTGGGTTGATTGGTTTATCTCACAACTGTATTTTAATTGTTGTTGTTCAGTTGCTAAGTCATGTCTAACTCTTTATGACCCCATGTACTGCAGCACACCAGGCTTCCCTGTCCTTTACCATCTCCCAGAGTTTGCTCAAACTGATGTCCCTTGAGTCGGTGATGCCATCCAACCATCTCATCTTCTGTCGTCTCCTTCTTTCTCCTCAGTCTTTCCCAGCATCAGCATCTTTTCCATTGAGTCAGCTATTTGCATCAGGTGGCCAAAGTATTGGTGCTTCAGCTTCAGCATCAGTCCTTCCAATGAATAATCAGGGTTGATTTCCTTTAGGATTGACTGGTTTTTATCTCCTTTCTATCCAAGGAAAGACAAGCTCTGACGAACCTAGACAGTGTAATAAAAAGCAGACATCACTTTGCCAACAAAGATCCCTATCATCAAGCTATGGTTTTTCCAGTAGTCATGAACAGTTGTGAGAGTTGAACCATAAATGTGGCTGAATGCCAAAGAATTGATGCTTTTGAACTGTGGTGCTGGAGAAGACTTTTGAGAGTCCCTCCAGCAAGGAGGTTTTGGGTTTCTATATGGACAGTGGAGCCTGGTGGGCTACAGTCCATGGGGTGGCAAAGAGTCAGACACAGCTGAAATGACTTAACATAAAACACATATTTAATTGTGTTACTGAGTCCATGCATATTTAGAATTGTTCTTTCTTCCTGGTGAATTAGCTTTCATCAGTGTGTGTTAATGTCTTTATCAAATGTTCTTTGCTCTAAAGTCTGTTTGAATTATTATGAGTCTAGCTATAACCGTCATTCTTTTGTGTTCTTATTTTTGAGCTCATGTAGTTTTGAACTTTATCTGTGGGAACACTGTGGGGCCTAGATTTAAAATATGTCCCTCCATGGAGCATTCAAACCTGATTCTGCTAGATGCCTGGAAGTCCTGTCATCTGGGGTTAATTTAAACTAAATTTTGATTTAAACTTTTTGGCAACCCATGTAGCATGGGTTTTGATTACCAAATTGAGTGATTGTGGGCTTGTGGTTAGGAATTCTCAGGAAAGTGTTTTCTTATTTTTCCATCCAAGCCAAGGTCAAGACAGGCGTGTGGCCCTATCCTTGCTCTAAGCAGGACAGGGCTATATCTATTTCATCTCTGAGGATGCCACCGTTCAACGATCCCACTTTGATATAAATGTTTAGATCTTAGTATCACACCTGTTTGAACTCCTGGCTTTGCCTCATTAAAACCCAAGTTTGAGTCCAGCAGTTATTGACTATAGGGCAAAACCTAGTGTGTGCTCACTATGCAGAATTTTCCAGTCTTTCAATCTTTATCCTCTGAGGAATTTCATTAATTTCCTGCCATGCTTAAAGATATTTAATTTTTATGCAGCATTTTTATATTTGCCTTACTAGGAAGGGTTTCTCTAGTCCACTGTAGTTCTTGCTGGCACAGAAGATTCTAAACACACAGGATTTGAAACCAAGCCTAGCACTGTGGTATTTGTTCCCAACTTTGTGGGTAAATACCTTCAGGCTGCGTGAAGATCCTTCTCTTCAACCTTTCATTCAGTGGTTTTAGCATCCACTAATGATTATTGCCTGAATTAACTATTATGCTGAGGGCTTACAAAATGGTAATTTTCAAGATCTGTTATTTCTTCTACATGTATTATATGATATTTTTCTGTAAAAAAGGGCTTTCTTCTCTGACCTGTCTACATTTTTTCTTTTATTGTGCCCTCACAGATTATTTTGCTTTTTAATCTTTTATTGTTATTATTTTTCACCCTGAAACTGTCCTGAATTTAAGTGGAAGCCCCTCACACCAACTCCTTTGTCCTTTTGATACGTCTCACTTAAAACTTTGAGTCTATCTTTACTCTTTGGAACAAGAAGATGTCCCTTTGTATTGTCCTTTTACTAGCTAGCTCTTGGATCAGCCAGTTTTCCCAAGGGACCCTCTTTCATACGGTGGGGAATGGCATTCATAAATCATGATCGAGTTCTAGATGTGCTCATTGCTACTGAAGTGTCACCGAGTTTAGACCCTTTCAGTGGAAACAACCAAAAAATTGATTTTTTAAAATCAGATTTTTGGAATTGACATGTACACACTGCTATATTTAAAACTCTGATTAATATTATGCATCAACCTAAATGGGAAAAGAATTTGAAAAAGAATAGACACATGTATATGTATAATTGAATCACTTTGCTGTACACCTGAAACTATCACAACATTTTTCATCAACTATACTCCAATATAAAATAAAAAAGTTTAAAAATAAAATCAGAAGTTTATACTGATATCCTCAACTATAAGAGTTTATTTGCTATATAAAAATCGATGTCAGAAATAATAACAAGTGGTCAATAGTTGCCATTCTAAAATGTACTGGCTATATGACCTTGGGCAGTTTGCTTAACCACGCTGTTTCTTTCTTAGTTTTCACATCTGTAAGATCAGAATAATAAATGCCCCTACATTAGGAGATGTTATAAGAAGTGTGTTGGTACGTGTTAGAATAGTCCCTTCCTCAGAATATGCACTTTGTAGTCATTTGCTAAAAATATTAGGTTGGACCTTACAGAACTGACCATTTTTGACCTACAAAAATGATAATTTCATGTATGGTTCAACACAGTTAATGTATGAATACCATCATTCACTGAGTGCCTATTAGGGACTGGGCATCAGGTTCTACTGTAGGCAGTTAAAGATAAGTACAAGAGTGCCTGCCCTGAAGGAGACAAGAGGAAAGTGATGGAGCTGTATATTACACTTCTCAAGAAAGCTTTTTATATAGTGGGAGAGTGAGGCAGGACTCTCCTTAGGTTATTATGACTCAGTTGGGGACAGGAGACAAAGTCTGAAAATCTAGAAAACGAGAAGGTTGGGGTTTTAGATTGGAGACCCAGGATTTAAAGTGGAAACTCCTAGGGGAAATCCCAGAAAGTGAGTTAGAAAAGCAAACCACATGGGGGCAGTGATATGTCCAATTTACCAACAAAAAGTTCTCAGATCATGAGCCTCTTTCCATAATATGACAAACATTAACATATTCATTAGAATCCTACATTATTTCTTCATTGACTCTTTTAAAAATTTTTTCTTTCACCTTTCACATATAATGCAAACCCAAGGCCATAGTGATATTTTTACCATTGAAAGGGTGCCATTAAACACAACATCAAGCTAACAAGTGGTTAGCCTTCACAATAGTGCTACAAATAGCTGTTTATGTGATGAATATTAATAGTCTGTTCTCTCATTCTCTCATGGTCTCTTATAAAATGTTAATGTAATGAACTCAGTGATTAAAAAGAATAAAATATTGCCATTTACAGCAACATGGTTGGACATAGAGAATATTGTACTTCGTGAAGTAAGTCAAACAGAAAAAAACAACTATTATATGATATCATTTACATATGATATCACAAAAATAATATAAAGAAGAATATGAAAGGATTTACATACAAAACAGAAACATCCAGACCTAGAAAGCAAACTTATGATTGTCAAAGGGAAGATGCAAGGGGATAGATTAGGAGTACATAAAATAGATAAACAAAAGGGATTTATATCACTGGGAATTCTACTCAGTATCTTGTAATAATCTATAATAGAAAATAATCTGAAAAAGTATAGAACTCAATCAGTTCAGTTCAGTCGCGCAGTCGTGTCCGACTCTTTGCGACCCCATGAATCGCAGTACGCCAGGCCTCCCTGTCCATCACCAACTCTTTGCTATAATACACCTGAAACTGACACAATATTGTAAATCAAGTGTACTTCAGTTAAAAATGTCAAGGTAATGAGAATAACACGGAGTTAGAACAAATATGTGGCTGAAAATAGCCAATCTTTTTTCAATAATGGGTGTCTTTCATTAGCTGATAATTAAAGTGTTAGTTGCTCAGTTGTAGCTGACTCTTTGCAACCCCATGGACTGTAGCCTGCCAGGCTCCTCTGTCCATGGAATTCTCCAGGCAAGAATACTGGAGTGGGTTGCCATTTCCTACTCTGGGGATCTTCCTGACCAGGGGTGGAACCTGCATCTCTTATGTCTCCTTCCGCCTGGCAGGTGGGTTCTTTACCACTAGCTCCACCTGGGAAGCCCCTCATCACACATTAGGATGAAATGTATTATAACTCAGTGTCTTTCAGGAGTGATGCATCCTCATATTGATTGCTGTTATTTTCACATGAGTTTTAATTGATGAAATTTCACATGAGTTTTAATTGTTAGAATGGAAGAGTATTACAAATAAATTCTCACAAAATCTCTCTTTAAACCTTCTAATGAGCTCAGAGAGTTCCAGAAAAACACCTATTTCTGCTTTATTGACTATGCCAAAGCCTTTGACTGTGGATCACAATAAACTGTGGAAAATTCTGAAAGAGATGGGACTACCAGACCACCTGACCTGCCTCTTGAGAAATCTGTATGCAGGTCAGGAAGCAACAGTTAGAACTGGACATGGAACAACAGACTGGTTCCAAATAGGAAAAGGAGTCCGTCAAGGCTGTATATTGTCACCCTGCTTATTTAACTTGTATGCAGAGTACATCATGAGAAACGCTGGAATGGAAGAAGCACAAGCTGGAATCAAGATTGCCGGGAGAAATATCAATCACCTCAGATATGCAGATGACACCACCCTTATGGCAGAAAGTGAAGAGGAACGAAAAAGCCTCTTGATGAAAGTGAAAGAGGAGAGTGAAAAAGTTGGCTTAAAGCTCAACATTCAGAAAATGAAGATCATGGCATCCGGTCCCATCACTTCATGGGAAATAAATAGATGGGGAAACAGTGTCAGACTTTATTTTGGGGGGCTCCAAAATCACTGCAGATGGTGACTGCAGCCATGAAATTAAAAGACGCTTACTCTTTGGAAGAAAAGTTATGACCAACATAGATAGCATACTGAAAAGCTGAGAAATTACTTTTCCAACAAAAGTCTGTCTTGTCAAGGCTATGGTTTTTCCAGTGGTCATGTATGGATGTGAGAGTTGGACTGTGAAGAAAACTGAGTGCCGAAAATTGATGCTTTTGAACTGTGTTTTGGAGAAGACTCTTGAGAGGCCTTTGGACTTCAAGGAGGTCCAACCAGTCCATTCTGAAAGATATCGTCCCTGGGATTTCTTTGGAAGGACTGATGCTAAAGCTGAAACTCCAGTACTTTGGGCACCTCATGTGAAGAGTTGACTCATTGGAAAAGACTCTGATGCTGGGAGGGACTGGGGGCAGGAGGAGAAGGGGACGACAGAGGATGAGATGGCTGGATGGCATCACTGACTCGATGGACAAGAGTTTGGGTGAACTCCGGGAGTTGGTGATGGACAGGGAGGCCTGGCGTGCTGCGATTCATGGGGTTGCAGAGTCGGACATGACTGAGCGACTGAACTGAACTGAATGAGCTCAGCAGCTGAATCATCACACTCTTCTGCTTGCCTTCTGTGTTCTGTATGCGCAATTAGTTTTCTAGTGGTTAAGATTCATGAGGTCGCAAAGAGTCGGACACGACTGAGTGACTGAACTGAACTGAACTGAAGAAATTAAAAGAACGTTTTTGTAAAATCCAAAGAAACTTCATCTTGCTGAAGGCCAACTGTAGTTGAGTCTTGACTTTTCATATCATATGTTTCATATTTTGCATACTTTGGACTATAATGAGACTGGCATATCTGGTGAATCATGCTCATGAATAAGGCGTGTATGTTTGTGTTCATGCTGTGTAAGAGAGTTCTGGAACATGTGCAACTATTAAAATCATAAGTCTATTAAACCATCTTGATAAGAAACTTTAAATATGAAATATGTAAACTATTCATTAGAAAACCATTTAAAGAGAAATTCCATAAGGAAAACATGACTAATGGGTGTGTTTATCTTCTAAATATTATATTATTCTATTAATAACACATGATGAGAATTCTAACCACCATTGTCTTTGACTGATAAGATTTTTCCTTTGTGTATTTTCTGAATTTCCAGATTTTCTCTTGGTTCACCATATGCCTTTTATGATTATCAAGATTTCAGTGGATTTCTGAATGCCTTTTGAGGTTATTTCTAAAAAATTTCAACAGCAAAAGAGACACAGATGTATAGAACAGCCTTTTGGACTCTGTGGGAGAGGAAGAGGGTGGGATGATTTGGGAGAGTGGCAGTGTAACATGTATGATATCATAAGTGAAACGAATCGCCGGTCTAGGTTCGACGCAGGATGCAGGATGCAGGATGCTTGGGACTGATGCACGGGGATAATCCAGAGAGATGGTGTGGTGGGGGGAGGGGGGAGGTGGGGATCGGGATTGGGAGTTCATGTAGACTCATGGCTGATTCATGTCAATGTATAGCAAAACGAATACAGTATTGTAAAGCAAAACAAACTAAAAAATTAATTAAAAAAATAAAAAATAAAAAAATTTCAGAAAAAGGTAGTATCCTAATACAAAGTAAATTAAAATAGCCATACATAGGATAATAATAACCATCTTACTCATATGAGTCACTGTGCTAAGTATTCTGTTTATTCTCCTGAAACTGACACAATATTGTAAATCAAGTATGGTTCAATTAAAAAATGTTAATTTATTAATGTGTATTATTTAATCTTCATACAACCATATAAAGTATATGCTGTTTTTTATCTCAATTTTATATATGAGGAAAACTGGAACTCAGAGAGATTTAATAATATAACAAGGACCTACTGTATATCACAGGGAGCTACACTCAATATCTTGTAATAACCCATAATGAAAAGAATCTGAAAAAGATTATGGCTTTGTATGTGTGCATGTGTGTCTGTGTGCGTTGGGTTGGCCAGAAAGTTCATACAGATTTTCACATAACAGCTTCCAGAAAACTGAACGAACTTTTTGACCAGTTCAATATGTGCATACATGTGTGTGTAACTGACTCATTTTGTTGTACACCTGAAACTATATTGTAAACCAACCATACTTCAGTTAAAAAAAATAATAATGTAAAAGCCAGTAGGTGGTGGAGCTGGTATTTGGATTGGTCTTCAGAGTTCATGTTCTTATCCACCATGTTATACTTTCTGTATTGGTTATCACTGATACACTCATTCATGACCAGCTTTTTGGTCAGTGTGCACTTTGGATGAGAGAGTGTGGTGGACTTTCGAAGTAGAAAGATGATAGTGACCTATCCATATAGAAGTTCAAGTGCACAGTCAGCTGGGTGACACAGTCATTGAGCCCTGAGTACCAGTGTGTGTGTGCTGAGTCATTTCAGTTATGTCCAACTCTGTGTGACCCCGTATACTGTAGCCCTCTATGTCCATGGGATTCTTCAGGCAAGAATACTGGAGTGGGTTGCCATGTCCTCCTCCAGGGGATCTTCCCGACACAAGGATCGAACCAGTGTCTCTTAACGTCTAACCTGCATTGGCAGGCAAGTTCTTTACCACTAGCGCCACCTGAAAAGTTCTGAGTACCAGGGACTGAGGAAAATACAAAAGAGCATAGCTAAATCTGCCTGGGATGAAGAGCGAGGAAGCATTGGGTTAACTTCTTGGAGGGAGAATATTTAGGCTCTGCTGGCATAGAAAGGGAGGAGGGTATTCCAGGAAGGGAGAACAACATGTCCAAGATGGTGGTTTTACAGATGAGTCAGAGGCCAGATTTTGAAAGGCCTTGGATGCCTGGTGACGGAGTTTGAACTTTGGTTGTGTGAACTGTGGGAAACTGTTAAAAGAGTTAAGCAGTAATAGATTTAGATTGGCTTTTTTTTTCTTACAAAGATTTTTCTAGCAGCCAAGTGGAAGAGTGGTTACTGTCAAGGAGTGTGCAGTTAGGGAGACCAAGCCTTCAGCTTGACTCCGTGCCCCCTAGTCATTTTGGAAATAAGATAGAGATTAGAATACCTGAGTGCCTGAGATTTCAAATTATATTAGACTTAAAATATATTGAGTTAGTTTTGAGTCTAGAGTATGTATTCTCATGCACAAAAGTCAATCACATTTTTTCTACAGCTTATTCATTAAATAATTGTTTCACAGCTGAATGAATTTGGAATTTATCAAGCAGAAATTCTGATATTTTATAGACAAATTCTTTATAACAAATGGTCAGGTATGCTTGTTTTAACTTCTAGCTCAGTGGGTATGCTCTACAATGCATTTGGAATTTTTATGAAAATATATTCATACTACACACAAATGCACATGCTTACATATCTACTTACTATTTACAGTAAAACCAAAATCGCTATAGATTCTGAAAACTAAGATCTTAAATCTTTATGAACAGATGAGAGCATTATCCCCATATGATGATAAAAAGTTTGTATTTTAAATGGAAAGTTTTAAGAATTAAAAATTTTCCATATTCAGGAAATATTGTATCTGCTACACTAATCAGTGAAGGTATCTTCAGTTCAGTTCAGTCGCGCAGTCGTGTCCGACTCTTTGCGACCCCATGAATCGCAGCACGCCAGGCCTCCCTGTCCATCACCAACTCCCGGAGTTCACTTAGACTCAGGTCCATTGAGTCCATGATGCCATCCAGCCATCTCATCCTCGGTCGTCCCTTTCTCCTCCTGCCCCCAGTCCCTCCCAGCATCAGGGTCTTTTCCAATGAGTCAACTCTTCGCATGAGGTGGCCAAAGTACTGGAGCTTCAGTTTTAGCATCATTCCTTCCAAAGAAATCCCAGGGTTGATCTCCTTCAGAATGGACTGGTTGGATCTCCTTGCAGTCCAAGGGACTCTCAAGAGTCTTCTCCAACACCACAGTTCAAAAGCATCAATTCTTCGGCGCTCAGCCTTCTTCACAGTCCAACTCTCACATCCATACATGACCACAGGAAAAACCATAGCCTTGACTAGACGGACCTTAGTCGGCAAAGTAATGTCTCTGCTTTTGAATATACTATCTAGGTTGGTCATAACTTTTCTTCCAAGGAGTAAGCGCCTTTTAATTTCATGGCTGCAGTCACCATCTGCAGTGATTTTGGAGCCCAAAAAAACAAAGTCTGACACTGTTTCTACTGTTTCCCCATCTATTTCCCATGAAGTGGTGGGACCAGATGCCATGATCTTCGTTTTCTGAATGTTGAGCTTTAAGCCAACTTTTTCACTCTCCTCTCTCACTTTCAACAAGAGGCAAGAGCATTCTGGCAGAGAGAACAGCAAATGCAAGAGCCCAAGATGGAATGTGCCTGACAAGTGTTTGAAGAACATGAGGAGTCATCAGGCTGGAGCAGGGTAATTGAGCAGGAGGATGGTCAGAGTGGTAATGGGCCCAAAGTTTGTAGGTCTTTGTTGGTCATTGTTATGACTTGGAATGAGATGAAGCATTGGAAGATTTGGGGCAAGCTGCATGATGATCTGAATGTTATATTAAGAATAACTTGGCTTCTCTTTTGAGACTAGATCAGATAGGGCAGGGACAAAGCAGGAAGACATGTTCAGAGGGCACTGGAGAGGAGTGGAGAGGAGTGATGAGAAGTGATCTTTGTAGGGATTCAGTTGAGTTCAGTCCAATCGTTCAGTTGTGTCCAACTCTTTGAGATCCCATGGATGCAGCATGTGAGGCCTCCCTGTCCATCACCAACTCCCAGAGTTTACTCAAACTCATGTCCATTGAGTTGGTGATACCATCCAACCATCTCATCCTCTGTCATCTCCTCCTCCTCCTGCCTTCAGTCTTTCCCAGCATCAGGGTTTTTTCAAGTGAGTCAGTTCTTCACATCAGGTGGCCAAAGTATTGGCGCTTCAGCATCAGCATCAGTCCTTCCAATGAATATTCAAGACTGATTAGGATGGACTAGTTGGATATCTTTGCAGTCCAAGGAACTCTCCAGTGTCTTCTCCAACACCACAGTTAAAAAGTATCAATTCTTTGGCACTCAGCTTTCTTTATAGTCCAACTGTCACATCCATACATGAATACTGGAAAAACCATAGCTTTGACTGGATGAAACTTTGTTGGCAAAGTAATGTCTCTGCTTTTTAATATGCTGTCTAGGTTGGTCATAGCTTTTCTTCAAGGAGTAAGCGTCTTTAGATTTCATGGCTGCAGTCACCATCTGCAGTGATTTTGGAGCCCAAAGAGATAAAGTCTGTCACTGTTTCCACTATTTCCCCATCTTTTGCCATGAAGTGATGGGACCAGATGCCATGATCTTCGTGTTCTGATGTTGAGTTCTAAGCCAACTTTTTCACTCTCCTCTTTCACTATAATCAAGAGGCTCTTTAGTTCTTCACTTTCTGCCATAAGGGTGGTGTCATCTGCATATCTGAGGTTATTGATATTTCTCCTGGCAATCTTGATTCCAGCTTGTGCTTCCTCCAGCCCCGTGTTTCTCATGATGTACTCTGCATATAAGTTAAATAAGCAGAGTGACAATATACAGCCTTAACATACTCCTTTCATGATTTGAAACCAATCTGTTGTTCCATGTCCAGTTCTAACTGTTGCTTCTTGACCTGCTTACAGATTTCTCAAGAGGCAGGTCGGGTGGTCTGGTATTTCCGTCTCTAAGAATTTTCTACAGTTTGTTGTAATCCACACAGTCAAAGGCTTTCGCATAGTCAGTAAAGCAGAAGTAGGTGTTTTTCTGGAACTCCTTGCTTTTTCAGTGATCCAGAGGATGTTGGCAATTTGTTCTCTGGTTCCTCTGGCGTTCCTAAATCCAGCTTGAATATCTGGAAGTTCACAATTTACATACTGTTGAAGCCAGGCTTGGAGAATTTTGAGCATTACTTTGCTAGCATGTGAGATGAGTGCAATTGTGCAAAATTTGAGCATTCTTTGGCATTGCTTTTCTTTGGAACTGGAATGAAAACGGACCTTTTCCAGTCCTGTGGCCACTGCTGAGTTTTCCAGATTTGCTGGCATATTGAGTGCAGCACTTTCACAGCAGCATCTTTTAGGATTTGAAATAGCTCAACTGGAATTCCATCACCTCCACTAGCTTTGTTCATTAGTGATGCTTTCTAAGGCCCACTTGACTTCACATTCCAGAATGTCTGGCTCTAGGTGAGTGGTCACACCAACATGATTATCTGGGTCCTTAAGATCTTTTTGTACAGTTCTTCCATGTATTCTTGCCACCTCTTCTTAATATCTTCTGCTTCTGTTAGATCCATACCATTTCTGTCCTTTATCGAGCCCATCTTTGCATGAAATGTTCCTTTGGTATCTCTAATTTTTTGAGAGATCTGTAGTCTTTCTCATTCTGTTGTTTTCCTCTATTTCTTTGCATTGACCCCTGAAGAAGGCTTTCTTACCTCTCCTTGCTGTTCTTTGGAACTCTGCATTCAGATGCTTATATCTTTCCTTTTCTCCTTTGCCTTTTACATCTCTTCTTTTAATAGCTGTTTGTAAGCCCTCCTCCGACAGCCATTTTGCCTTTTTATGTTTCTTTTTCTTGGGGATGATCTTGATCCCTGCCTCCTTTACAATGTCATGAACCTCTGTCCATAGTTCTTCAGACACTCTGTCTATCAGATCTAATCCCTTGAATCTATTTGTGACTTCCACTGTATAGTCGTAAGGGATTTGATTTAGGTCATACTTCAGACTGCCTTATATCTATTCAAAATTTTAAGTGAAAGTGAAAGTCCCTCAGTCATGTCTGACTCTTTGCCACCCCATAAACTATACAGTCCTTGAAATTCTCCAGGCCAGAATAGTGGAATGGGTAGCCTTTCCCTTCTCCACAGGATCTTGCCAACCCAGGGGTCGAACCCAGGTCTTCCGCATTGCAGGCAGATTCTTTATCAGTTGAGCCACAGGGAAGCCCAAGAATACTAGAATGGGTAGCCTATCCCTTCTCCAGGGGATCTTCCTGACCAAGGAATTGAACCAAGGTCTCCTGAATTGCAGGTGGATTCTTTACCAACTGATCAAAGAGGCTAAATACCTTGATAAAGATACTTGCCCTCCTATCCAATATGTAATAGTTTGCGTCTGCTAACCCCACTGAGGCTCTGGTGGCTCAGATGGTAAAGAGTCTACCTTCAATGCAGGAGACCTGGCTTTGATCCCTGGATCAGGAAAATCCCCTAGAGAAGAAAATGGCAACCCACTCCAGTATTCTTGCCTGGAAAATCCCATGGACAGAGGAGCCTGGCAGGCTACAATCCATGTAGCTGCAAAGAGTCAGAAATGCCTGAGTGACTAAAACACTAATACTCAGCTCCCAATCCTTCCCTCCTCCACCCCTGTCCTTGGCACCACAAGTCTGCTCTCTATATCTGTGAGTCTGTTTCTGTTTCGTGAACATGATCATGTGTGTCATATTTTAGATTCCGCATATAACTGATATCATATGGTGTATGTCTTTCTCTTTCTGACTTCACTTACTAAGACAATCCTTAGGTTCATCAGTGTTGCTGAAAATGCCATCATTTCTTTCTGTTTTATGGTATACACAATGGAATGTTACTCAGTCACAAGAAGGATGAAATAATGGCATTTGTAGCCAACATGGATTGTCATAGTGCAGGAGACTTGCAGGAGATGTGGATTCAGTCCCTTGGTTGAGGAGATCCCCTGGAGAAGGAAATGGCAACCCACTGCAATATCCTTGCTTGGGAAATCTCATGGACAGAGGAAACTAGTGGGGTACAGTCCCTGGAGTTGCAAAAGAGTAGGACATGACTAAGCAATTAAATAACAATAAATACATATATGTGTTTATGTATATGTACATGTATGTATGTGTATATACGTATATATGTACAAAGAAGCTGCCTGCCATGTGGGAGACCTGGGTTGGATCCCTGGTTTGGGAAGATACCCTGGATAAAAAAATATCTTCGTTATCCATTCATCTGTCAATGGATATTTAGGTTGTTTCCATGTCTTGACAGTCATAAATCATGCTGCTATGAACACAAGGGTGCAGGTATTTTTTCGAATTATAGTTTTGTCAAGAACATGGTATTGTATTAATAATGAAGCACCAGAAACTATATTGAGTATCCTGGGATAAACCATGATGGAAAAGATAAGAATGTATATTTGTGTATAACTGAATCACTTTGCTATACAGAGGGAATTAAAACAATATTGTAAAACAACTTATTTTTGTAAATAAAACAATATTATAAAGCAATATTGTAAAACAATTTATTTTTTAAATAAAATTTAAAAAAAAACTGATACATGTCTAGGTAAGTGGCAGAATGTAGATTAGAACTGAACAGATTGACTCCAGAGCCCATATTCTTGTGGAATACAGGCACCAAAATGCGAGTCACAGGCACACAGTGCTAGAGGGACTTTATGAAATTAACTCCTCACTGTGCACATAAAGAAAGTGGGGTCGTGACAGTGGCACGATGTCCTGCAGCCAGTAATGGCAGAGCCAGTACTGTACCGTAATCTGTGCTGAGTTCTGTTACCCTGCACAGCTTTTATTTGATCAGCTGTTTTTCCAGGTGAAAAGTATATTCTCCAAGGGGAAAGTCAAATATATGTTTTATTCTCTCAGTGTTTCTGAGCCACTTAGTCTTATTGTGGAGATTTATTAAAAACAGAATCTTTAATTTGAAAACCAGATTTGAATCTTTGAGTTACGTTCTATGTTTAATGATATTGAAAAAAATCAGCATAATCAGACTCTCTTTTGTCTGTCGCCTGTTAATTTATAATGCTTAACATTAAAAAAACCTGATATTAATACTATAGCTGTGTTTAAGTAGTTATTTCTAGAAATCAAATATAAGGAATAAAATATGCCTTATTTATAACCCACATAAATTTAAATCATAAATGAAATCAACTGGATAGAGATCCTCAGTAGGAACTTTAAAAAAAGTGTCACACGTATTTAATCCACACTTTCCAATCACTGCAACAAGCAGGGAATGATTTATGTACAAGAAAAACATTTTTTATTATTTTTGTAGTGGGGCATTTATTGCACACACAGTAAGTGTTATAACCAAAACAAATATACAGTTGGGACATTGTGTTTAAATTATTTTCTGTCATGTACTATATAAACCAACAATGGTTTGAAACGTATTTAAACCACCATCTGGGACAAAGCAAAATCTGTTCCAAGATCCAGCACATGATGAATGTGAGCTGAGTTTCATTAGAAGCCTCCTAGCACGTCCCTTCATCCTGAATCATTTCTTCCATGGTTTGAAAGAATTCCAACATCCGTCCTAGCTCCCAGAGGTTTTGAGTGTTTTTAATAGATCATGACATTTTTTTTTCTGGCCTCATAAAGAACTAAATCAATGAAGTTAAATGTTCCTGCATTTAGTTTCCTTTCAGTCCGGAGACGTGAAGTTCAGGCTTGTGTCTTTTAAAACCTTCAGCAGAACGTCCCATCTGATGAGAAAAGTAATCCTTGGGATTTGGTAGTTTAAGAGGAACAGTCTTCTTTTTAGAGTAGACTCACCTGAATTGAGACTCTGTTGTCATAAGAACAGGTAGGTATTTAATGAAGTACCTATTGAGGGCTGTGGGCTAGAGGCATTGCAGACCTTAACATTAATTTGCAGCTCCAACTGACTGGAGTCTGAGTGTTGTTGTTTTAAAATTTTTTGTTTACTTATTTATTTATAGCTGCATCGAATCTTAGTTGTGGCATGTGGGATCTTTGTTGCCCCATGCTGGCTTAGTTCTAAGCCCTATGGCATGTGGGATCTTAGTTCCCAGACCAGGGATCAAACCTGTGTCCCCTGAATTGGAAGGCAGCTTCCTAACTACTAGGCCACTAGGAAAGTCTCCTGAGCATTTTCTTTTTGGGACACTGTTTGTTGCATTTTCCCTGTATAATAACAATGAAAACTGTGATCTTGTTACTGTGTACCAAGCATGTTTCTAAGCCCCTTACACAGATTATCTCACTTATTCATAACAGCAGTCTTAGAGGCAGGTACACTTAACAATCACCATTATTTTGCTTGTGATGACACTGAGGACCTGTAAAATGTAAAACTGTGCAGCTTGCCCAAGGTGACATGGCTAGAAAGTGCTGGCCTTCTAATTCAGTTTTCTCATCAGTACAGGCATCAACTCCATATAAGCAAATGGGGTGTTATAACTAGGATCAGAAAATTAAGCAGCTCTCCCAAATCATATGTCTAATAAATGGAGAAAGTGGGAGCTGAGTCTAGGACTTCTTATTCAATGCTTTTAGACTCAAATAGGTTGTCTCATTTTCAGGCATTTTATATTTTTGTACATATAAATTTTAATACACCTTTTAAAATAAGTCTAATGTGTAGTTTAAAAATATTTTTTTGTTCAGAGAGGATTTTAGAATTTTTTATCTAAATGAGCCAGAGAAGATGCGTAATGATCATTGCGGATAGGATTTCCTGTAGCTACTAAAATTCCCAGGTGTACTAGAATATTATGATCACCCTTTTTAAACAAAATATAGCAAAGAAATCACATACAAGGAAAGTACTTTTAGTATTATGTTTGATGACATAGGGACAGCTTTGTTACGATATCTGATATAGCTCAAGTTCTTTATTAGTTATGCTGAGTATATATTTCTTATTTTTTATTAAAACAAGATAATATTCTCTTGTAGGCAATGAGAAAAAAAATCACATAACTTTGGAATCAAAAATATTTGAATTAGGACTGCTCTGGCAGTCCAGCAGTTAAGACTTCTCCTTCCAGTGCAGGGGGTGTGAGTTTGATCCCTAGTCGGGGAACTAAGGTCCCACATGCCTCAGGGACAAAGAAAAGATTATTGTAAAACATCCAACAAATATCTTTAGAATGGTACACATTAAAAAAAATCTTAAAAAGATAGTTCAATCGAGATTTAATGGAGATACTGCACTTCTTTTCAGGGAGCAAATTTCAATATGTTAGAGTTTAAGTGGATTCTGATTATTGGTTGCATGACGATCCAGAAATGCAGTAATTTTAGACAGACCCCGAACTTGCAATTTAATAAAAATATTCTTCAATAAACTAGGCAGAAATGCTATCAAAATATTCAAATTTTAACTTATTGGTTATGTTAGAAAAACATGGATTTTTTTTTCATAAAAGTATTCTGTTTTAAAGCCCTATAGACATTTTCAGACACATCTTTGTTTCCTGTTCTGATTAAACTCATAGTACTCCACAGTGCTGGGGAGTGTTTTTCATTAATTTACTATTAATCTTACCATTCTGTCATTCTTTCCTCAACAGAAGTCTAATAAAAATCATTTACCGTTATAAGATAATGTTCTAACTTGCCTATTTGCTTTGAAACTGGATATCTTTCTGGCTTGAAACTTGTCAATCTTTAAGTTCTCTGGCACAAGGGAGTCAAGTGAGGTTAGTCTGTGGAAGAAGACAGCAGATCAGACCCTGGCATCATATGGGCTTTGAGAGTGAGAGCTTTGTCTTATTCTTTGGGATATGAGACAGTATCTTCTACTGATGAAGCAAGAAGCAGGGAGAAATTCTGAAAATTGGTAGGAGACTAGGAAAGAAGATACCTGGGAAAGCCTCTGTAATTTGCTACTAATTAGGGCTTCCCTGGTGGCTCAGATGGTAAAGAATCCACCTGTAATGTGGTAGACCTGGGTTTGATCCCTGGGTTGGGAAGATCCCTTAGAGGAGGGCATAGCAACCCACTCCAGTATTCTTGCTTGGAGAATCCCCATGGACAGAGGAGCCTGGCAGACTGCAGTGCATGGGGTCGCAAAGAGTATTTGGCAATTTACATGGAAAGTTTGTGTGAAAACGCCATTGCTGTGTTTTCATAATTCCTGCTTTATCAGACCTTCAATAATGTCTCTAGTAGAAAGGAAAAAGCTTTTCTCTTAGTGGAATACTCATTGGTGAACGGGAATCTTAGTGCCTTGTTATTCCTCAGTTACATATGCAAGTCTTGTTCACTTCACTTTATATATAAATCTTTCTGATTCTAAATCACTCTTTGCTACTGCTAAGTTGCTTCAGTCATGTCTGACTCTGTGCGACCCCATAGACGGTAGCCCACCAGGCTTCCCCGTCCCTGGGATTCTCCAGGCAAGAACACTGGAGTGGATTGTCATTTCCTTCTCCAATGCATGAAAGTGAGAAGTGAAAATGAAGTCGCTCACTCGTGTCCGACTCTTAGAGACCCCATGGACTGCAACCCACCAGGTTCCTCTGCCCATGGGATTTTCCAGGCAAGAGTACTGGAGTGGGGTGCCATTGCCTTCTCCGAATCATTCTTTATTTATTGCCTATTAATATGTTATTACAGCATTTATCTCCTGTTTCTTCCTTGTGATTCATTAGTTGTTTAACATATAATTTTAGTATAGTATGCTAGGATATGACTTTGATTAGTTTGAATTTTAGCATTTCAATCCAGAAAGACTTTTTAAAGACATTGTTTTGTATTGGCATATAGCTAATTTAAAATGTTGTGATAGTTTCTGGTGAACAGCAAAGGGACTCATCTATATGTATACATGTATACATTCTCCCCTCAAATCCCCTACCAAGAACTTTTTATTAATTAGACCAAAAATAAATTTTAGATAAATTTTAGTGGGTTCCTCGAGACCAACTCCTGCAAGTACATAAAATGCTCAAAAGAACCCCAAAACCTCCAATTATCAATACTATGTACACCACATTTGTGTATATTCACCAGTTTTCTATAAATGAATTATTCAATGTGTATATCACATGATATTAGTTGATTTTGTTGTTGTTCAGTCTCTCAGTCATGTCCAACTCTTTGTGACCCCATGAACTGCAACATGCGGGTCTTCCTTGTCCTCCACTAGTTGGCTGATATGTTTAATAACAGAACCAAAGAGCCATGTTAGATAACACTAGTGGTAAAGCTTGGACTGCAAGGAGATCCAACCAGTCCATTCTGAAGGAGATCAACTCTGGGATTTCTTTGGAAGGAATGATGCTAAAGCTGAAGCTCCAGTACTTTGGCCACCTCATGCGAAGAGTTGACTCACTGGAAAAGGCCCTGATGCTGGGAAGGATTGGGGGCAGGAGGAGAAGGGGACGACAGAGGATGAGATGGCTGGATGGTATCACAGACTCAATGGACATGAGTCTGAGTGAACTCCGGGAGTTGGTGATGGACAGGGAGGCCTGGCGTGCTGCGATTCATGGGGTCGCATAGAGTCGGACACAACTGAGCGACTGAACTGAACTGAACTGAAAGCATTGCAGACTCTGGAGCCAGTGTGTCCAGACTGCCTAAGTTCATATTCAGGATTTATGTAGTCCTTAACTTTTTATAATTTAGCTTTATCTATAAAATAATTTATCAATAGTACCTACTCCATAGATTCAGTGAGCTTCCCTGCTGGCTCAGGTGGTGAACAATCTGGATTGAAGGAGTTGATGTTTGTAAAGTGCTATACCAGTGCTGGCACCCAAGAGGGACCATGTAAGTGTTGTGTCAATCCAACTTTGAGTTAACCATAAATTGTACAGCAAAGCTATACCATATAATTGACAAAAGCACTTGGCAATAGTTTTCTGAAGACTTATGAACTTGGAAATGGCATTAAGAGTTCATTAATCATATTTCCATTGGTTTCAAGGCTTCAGGAACTCTGAATTATATTCAAAGGAGTCCTGAGGAGAAAGTGTGTAAAACCCTGAAAAGAAATGTGAAGCATCACAGATTATAGTGTCTCATGTTTAGCCAGATTCAAAATCCAAATACAGATTTCTTAATATTAAAGTGTTAACATAATTTAAAACTACGTATCTAGCCTTAATTTTGTAGAAAATGACTGATTTCTACCTTTTATGCTTTCCCACATTAGATTTCTAGAAGGTGATATATATTATTGCTTCCCAGGTGGTCCAGTGGTAAAGAATCTGCCTGCCAGTGCAGGAGATGCAAGAGATGCAGGCTTGATTCCTGGGTTGAGAAGATCCCCTGGAGTAGGAAATGGCAACTCACTCCAACATTCTTGCCTGGGAAATTTCATGGATAGAGGAGCCTGGTGGGCTACAGTCTATGGGGTCACAAAGAGTCAGACATGACTCAGCACAGAACAACAGCAACAGTATATAATATTATATTCAAATTTCCGTTTCTTAGAATATTTCTTTTGATGACTGCCATCAGAGCTCTTTCCTCTGCCTGTATTTGAAGTTACCCTATTTAGTTGTCTTCTGATTGTCTCAAACTTAAAACTAGGTTTTATTGTTTTCTTCTTGTTCATTCCCTATATATAACCCATTACCAACATCAGTTCAGTTCAGTTCAGTCGCTCAGTTGTGTCTGACTCTTTGCAACCCCATGAATCGCAGCACTCCAGGCCTCCCTGTCTATCACCATCTCCCATAGTCTAGTCTGTGATGCCATCCAGCCATCTCATCCTCTGTCGTCCCCTTTTCCCCCTGCCCCCAATCCCTCCCAGCATCAGAGTCTTTTCCAATAAGTCAACTCTTTGCATGAGGTGGCCAAAGTACCGGGGTTTCAGCTTTTAGCATCATTTCTTCCAAAGAACACTCAGGGCTGATCTCCTTTAGAATGGACTGATTGGACCTCCTTGCAGTCCAAGGGACTCTCAAGAGTCTTCTCCAACACCACAGTTCAAAAGCATCAATTCTTCGGCACTCAACTTGCTTCACAGTCCAACTTTCACATCCATACATGACCACTGGAAAAACCATAGCCTTGACTAGATGGACCTTTGTTGGCAAAGTAATAT